>CM034359.1:28033256-28044760 GCA_019925275.1 Mytilus edulis | reverse complement strand
CAGGATAACAGCTAATATACAAAGGAAAAGACCAAGACATGAAAGGCATCCTTTTCTTTAGAAATCTTTGAAGTAAATTAATTGATCTACCTGTATGATCAAATTATTTTTTTTTAAATTTAATTGTATCGTGATTAATTCGGTTTCAACACTTAAGAAAAAAAAAATGATGCACGAATTTTCGTTGCCTAGGGTATCCAAATCCTAACTCTTTTTAACTCATCAACGCAAAGCTCCTAACCATAATATAATCATTCTTTTCAGTATTATAGTAAAAACTAGATGAAGAAATGTGTGACGCATTTGTATTAGTTTATGCAGCATATTGAAAAATTTAAAGTATCGTCGAAAAGGAGATAGATAGGCGTCTGACATGTCCTGGAAACGTGACAACTCATTACTGCCAACCTGCTAAACAGATACGAACCATTGTATTCCCAGGAGTACCTGAGAAAAGTGGGACGGAAAGAAAGAAGGGAAGGATAAGTGAACCGACAGACAAGGTGAATACCAAGAATGTATGTACGTGTCGTCGAGATAATAAAGCATACTTACCCTTTGAAGTACAAAGTGTCAGAAAAAGCAGAAGCAAGTGTCTGACTGATCAGCACATACGTCATAGCTCATCACTGTTGTGACAGTGGCCAAATATACTTAGTCTGTTCCGAAGTTTCAGAGAAAAGTGGGATAAAATATTTGTTGGACGAACGGACAAGCAAGATGAATGCAATATAAACCCTCGCTCTGTAGAGTGGGGTATACTATTTAAAAAAAATCCTTGTAAACTTATAATGTAAATATATAGATGGACGTTATAAAATGAGTTATATACTTAAATTGCCATATTTTGGGAAAAAGTTTCTTTTACTAGATGTGCAAAAAATTATAATGATTTAACTATATGAATTATTATATCGCAGAAAAAAAATGGGAAGTATATTTGAAAACAAAATAAAATGTTCAACTAATTTGTTTTTTTTTTTGCTTTTTTTCCTGCTGGTCATCCTCGTGAATGTTTATGAAATGTTTGCCACAAGGCTCTATTCGGTACATTGAAAGGAACTATGTGAATATGGGGAATGTGTCAAAGAGACAACGACCCGACCATAGAACAGACAACAGCAGAAGGTCACCAACAGGTCTTCAATGCAGCGAGAAATTCCCGCACCCGGATGCGTTATTCAGCCGGCCCCTAAACAAATATATATACTAGTTCAGTGATAATGAACGCCATACTAATCTCCAAATTGCACACAAGAAACTAAAATTAAAAATAATACAAGACTAACAAAGGATAGGGGTTCCTGACTTGGGACAGGCGCAAAAATCCGGCTGGGTTTTTCTTTTCGACTGAATATTAACAGGATACACATGTAAAGTGATATTAAAATGATGTTAAGGTTAAATTATCAGAAAAATATTTTTCAGAAATGTCATATTTTCATTTTAGATTTCTTTCATCGAATGGAAATAGCTTTATAGCATTTTAAACTATAGATTGAAGTTATACCAGGCAAATCCGTTTAAGCAACACTTTTGTAGATACAAACTAATATATAATTGGTTTCAAGCTAAGCTTCTTTCCTCGGGATATTTGATTTTTTCTAAGAATTATCATTTTTAACCTTTTTATACACCATGTGATCTCCTGATCTGTGTTCTAAATTTGTAGAGTAAGGAGATTGTTAGTTTTTCTTTTTAGTTGCTCTTTATAATGACAATCATACATGCCAGCTGGAATTAATTCCATAACCAGAAGTTCAATGAACTAATAGTTAGTCTTTGGTAAATGTAACCGGAAGTATATATAAACATGATAAATGTATTTTTTCTCAGAAAATTATTAAAAAAAAAGTTTTCTTGATCAAATGGAAATGACATAATAATACCATCTTAAAATATACAGCTAGTTCAATGAACAAACTCCGAGCATATGGCACAGAACTTTCAGTTCTGAATTGGGTCGATAGTTTTCTAATTGACAGGATACAACACGTTTCAATAAACAATAAAACATCATCATGGTCAAAAGTAACTTCAGGTATACCTCAAGGATCTGTGCTTGGGCCTCTACTTTTTGTAATTTTCATAAATGACCTTCCAAACCTGGTTGATTCCGACGTATACCTCTTTGCAGATGATACTAAAAATTTTAATACAATTAGTCAGAAAGAAGATAAAACTCAATTACAAAGTGACTTAAATAAACTATCGCAATGGAGTGATACCTGGCTATTAAAGTTTCACCCTGACAAGTGCAAACATATGCACATAGGTAAACCGGGACCGGAACCAGACTCAAAATATACACTAAAATCGACAATACTACAAATAGTTACTGAAGAAAAAGACATTGGAGTAATTATTGACTCTGAATTAAATTTCGAAAAACATATAAGTGAGAAAGTTAATAAGGCAAATTCCATGTTTGCACTACTGAGAAGGACTTTCCAATATTTAGATACAGATACCTTTGTACCACTATACAAGACACTCGTTTGAACACATTTAGAGTTTGCAAGCTCAGTATGGCATCCATGTAAAATAAAATATATTGATATGATTGAGAATGTGCAGCGCCGGGCAACTAAACAACTACCAGGATTAAAGAATTTAACATACTCAGAAAGACTGCAAAAATTGAAACTACCATCTCTAAATTTTAGATGAGTCCGAGGTGACATGATTGAATTATATAAAATACTGAACGGAAAATATGATAAAGAGGCACAATTTGTTAAATTATGGAAGGATATGACAACACGAACAGGGGTACGCGGCAACAGTCTAAAGATATTTCCACAGAGAGCAAGAACAGAATTAAGGAGGAATGCCTTTGCTCTACGAGTGGTAAAAACATGGAATACACTACCCGAAATTATAGTCACATCACCAACCACAAATACATTTAAGAATAGACTAGACAAATACTGGAAGAACCAAACAATGATGTACGAAGACTATAAATCACCAATCACCGGAAGTGGAGAAGATTTAGATATAGAGACTGATGAAGAGGAACTTTAGTTCCTGTATCAGTAAAAGAACCTAAGTAAACCTAAGTAAGTAGTTCAGGCAAAATTGGTAAAAACAACACTTTTGTAGATACAAACTTATAATTTTATATAGTTTTAAAGCTAAGCTTTTCTCCACAGGATATATAATTTTTTCTTAGAACTATTAGTTTTAAACCTTTTATACGTCATCTGTTTTCCTGATCTGTGTTCTATATTAATAGAGTAAATAGATTGTGTACGTCCTATATAGTTCCTTTTTATAATCACAATCATAAATGCCAGCTGGAATTAATTCCTTAACCAGACGTTCAATGAACTAATAGTGAGTCTTTGGTAAATATAACCGGAAGTATATATTGGAAACAAAATTAAATATTAAAATACAATGCGATTGGTTAATTTTGCTTAGTATCCTACTTGTTTCTCCTCGTGAATATATATGGAATATTTGCCACAAGGCGGTGATCATATATCATCAATCATATTTATATTATTATAAGCTTAGTACTTTTAACGGAGAGAACTGTGGAAATAATGTACTAGAATTTTTTGATTTATCGTGATTGAAAATTCCTATGGGAACAAACTGTGCGCCTCTCCTTGCCGACCTCTTTTTATTTTCATATGAATCGGAGTTCCTTCAGACATTTGTCAAAAACAAGAAGATAAAAGAAGCCAGATTATTTAATTTCACTTTCAGATATATTGATGATGTTCTTTCCATAATCAATCCGAACTTTTCTGATTGGGTTCCATTAATATATCCCCCAGAACTAGAAATTAAAGAAATACTAGACACGGCTTCCTCCGCCTCATTTTTAGACCTATATTTCGAATTTGACTTACACAGTCATCTCAGTACCAGAATCTATGACAAAAGAGACGATTTTAATTTTGAAATTATAAATTCCCCATACCATAGTAGCAATATACCAACGGCTTCACCTGCATATGGGATATACATTTTCCAACTTATTCGATATTCAAGAGCTTGCAGCTCCTACTCAACCTTTTGTCAACGTTGAGAATATTTTTTTATGGCGGATAAAAAAGTTCTCATTCTTAGCTGAGTAAAATAATTCATTCTGTGAATAATTTTTTAATCAGAATTTTTTTTTTATGGCGCCGGGGCCAGTGTCTGAGCAGAAAGTTGATGAACCAGGGGTAAGTCAAAGAACATCTCGTTCTTTTTCTAAAAAAGTTCATCGGAAGGTACCAAGACCTTGTTGATAAATATTCCGTGTCAACTTCACAAATAATACATGATGGTCTTGATGTATAGATTCTGCGTACTGACGTTGTTTATCATCTTAACAACGTGTTATATTGTTCTTTCATTTGTTATTATTCTATTTTTATCTTTACTTTTGGATTGTTTTCTGTGATATCAATTTAACGTGGCCCGGTACTTATACATCCCGTCAATGTGTTTGTATTATCTTTCATTTTTGCTGGTGTGTTTTGTATATGCGACTTTTTGTGTTTTTTTTTTTGGTTCTTAATACGTGACTCTGTACTTTAATAGATCCTGTCAGTATGTTATTGTTATATAATATGTAAACATGTTATATTTCTATTATAAATTAGAAAAAAATACGTTGAACCACAAACGTCAAAATTATGTAATCACGTAGTGGAATGAACCATTTGTGGATTCTTATAAATTCTATAGAACTTTTGGACTATTTTAAATCTCGGTCTATTTCTGAAATGAATTCTAACATATTTTTGATTTTTAACCCTGTACGCTAACATTGCCCATTTGAAATTTTAAAATTGTTTGAATAAACATTGAACGACAAAAATATGGGACGCATACAATTTTCTGACGTCAGACACGCGAAGCAATTGTTTCTATTAAAATTGTAACACGATGATGACTGCTGTACCCATATTTTGACTATTTTATTCATTATGACGTTTAGTTCACGCATCACTGTAAATATAACGGAATTTGATGAGACTGTCATACAAAGTGAGAGGTTTAGCGCCATAAAACCAGGTTTAATCCACCATTTTCTACATTTGAAAATGCCTGTACCAAGTCAGGAATCTGACAGTTGTTGTCCATTCGTTTTTGATGTGTTTTGTCATTTGAATTTTGCCATGATTAGGAATTTACGATTTGATTTTCCTCTAAGTTCAGTATTTTTTGTGATTTTACTTTTTACCATTTAACAAGATATAAAAAGTGACAGTGATATTTAAAGGATATAAAAGACATATCAAAAATGTATTTTTTTCAGAAATATCATTTTTCATTTTATATATTTTATAAAATGGAAATAACATATTATATCATCCTAAAATATACAGCTAGTTCAGACAAAATAGGTTAAAACAATAAACCCTTTTGTAAGAATAAACTAAATATTTAGTTTTTCGCCACAGGATATTTGTTTATTTTTTAAGAATTATTATTTTTAAACCTTTTAAATGCCATATGATCTCCTGATCTGAGTTCTTAATTTGAAGAGTTAGTAGATTGTGTCCTATACAGCTGTTCTTTATAATCACAATCATACATGCCAGCTGTAATTAATTAGACCAGACGGTCAATAAACTAATAGTGATTCAACTATATACTCTGTCAATAACTTTTGAGGAAGAGTGCAGGAAGATACCTGAATATATGAAACATTTAGATAATTAATTGTATTTGATGGTCTTCATTTTGTTATTTTTCCGAATGTGATAGATGTTTTTGCCACTGGACGTTGACCAAACATCAATTACCCAGCTATTATATTATCATCGGTGTTATTTCCTTTTTATTGTAGAGTAACTTAAAAACTATCCCATTTCCACTTGTCCATTTGTTGTCAGATAAATATAAAACAATCCGAAGAGACAATTATTCACCAGAAACCAAATGACCTCAAAAAATTAGCAACATTCTAACCGTATATAATATAGGATATAAGGACGGTGATATAAGGTATAAAACCACTAATTCATAGCCCCATTGCTTTCTATGTTAAATTCTGCAATTTCAAGAATAATGGCTACTTTGTTTTAAGTACAAATGAAGTGACAGTTATTTCATGTCAAAACTGTACCTTATCCTGACTTGTGATGAAAAAAATCAGCATACTATATTATAGCGTACTGGTTCCCCCGGAAGTTTGATAGTACAAAAACAGGAACTTCTGATCTGAACAACAGGTCAAATGTGCCCTTCTAACAAAATTTCATATACTTTTTTATTATTCAAATAAATCTTTCAACAAGGGTTCTACAGGGATCCTAAGTCCCCAAGCTTTCATTTGATACCACAACTAACCAAATATACCCGATATTGACAAAGATACAGCTATGCGTATGAACTACTTTGTGTAAACTATGTACTACTTTCTTGTATGTTCTTTCCGACCGGGCCTGAATTATTGGTTCTATACCATAACATATAAAACAAAAAAAAACACCTTCATTTCAAGTTTGTTGGAACATTCTTATCAATCAATCATATTATATGTAATTCAAAATGTATTTTAAAATTCCGCGTATATTATTTTCAAAAGTTTTTACCTAGAATTGCATGAAACAGTCTTAACTTGTATTTTGTTCTGTTTTGATTTCACTTAACTTCAAGAAGGATCAATGTATTGTTTTGTGATATGGCAGAATATCAGCGAGTACAACGGTAGTACAAGTTTCAAGTTTAAACAATGATATTGTAAAGCAATTGTGTTTTTTTAATCTATAACAAAGATTCCAAAAGAATCAGTCTTTTATAGATCACTAACATAGTATTTTTAATACATAAATCTACATACAAAATATCTGATTCAAAAAGTTGTTCGTCACGATATATGTTGTTTTATACGGATATTGAATTGAATCATGTTTGTCAATGAACTCAATTTTTAAGTACGAAGAAGCTGTTAATCAAATCTATGTATCAAGGGGTAAATTTCGCATAATTTTCAATACTTTTGTCTTTTATGTTCTTTGTTTTCCTTTACTTCTGATTGTTTCTTCATTTCCCCCTTTTCGTAGTCATGACAAGTATTCGACACAAGTTAATTTAAAATCATCTGCAAATTCAAAACCAACATAATGTAGATTCACAAGCAACCATGACGTACATTGTAGCTTCATATTGTTAAAAGTAAATAACAAAAATACTGAACTTCAAAGAAATTCAAAACTGAGTGTCCCTTATCAAATGTCAAAATCAAAAGCTCAAACACACCAAAAGAATGGAAAAAACTCTCATATGTCTGACTTGGTAAGGCATTTTCATATGTAGAAAATATTATTTCATTTTCAGGGAAAGTAGCCATCTTGTTCGCAGCTACACTGTGCATGATTTGTGTTGGTGTTTCATTCTAGATGAGCAACAACTTTGTTTTAGAACCCCACAATTACACACGGAACGCCTTTATACTTTGCGTTTTCCCTGCTCTCTGGTTTATATCATGTTCATTTTTATGAGTCTAGTATAATAAACTCATCAAAAGTGATTGATGTTTTATGTTATATTGTTCTTTTATTAGTAATGGCTGTTGTTTATAGAAAAGGAAATGTTTACTTTAAATTTATGTGTCATAAAAAATCTGTACTTTTTATTGAATGAAAGCAAAGCCAAGGCATTCAACTTACATGACAAAGAATGCTCCACAGGACAACGTCAAAACAAAAGAAACATTTGCTTTTACGTGTTATGTCTTGGTTACATGGCAAGCTCTTGTTATTTTAAGAATGGAATGCTTCTTTGTAATTTTATAAGGTCTTAAAAGCATCGATCGTGTACACATTGTTACATTGTAGTATTGAGGACTCCCTCTCTTTATTCATACACATTGTTCTTCGATCACGCTATAATACACCAGTAAAACTAGGGAGACACATACAAATAAGTTAATGTAAAATAAAAAGTAAAACACTTTCTTACACTTCGATATAATGGTTCGCTATGCTCGGGTTCTCGTTTTTTGCTATTTTTGTTGTTTAAAAAAAACCCATTTTATTCAGTGGAAAAAAGCTATTCAAGATAATGTAAACAAATATAATTCAGAAAAATGTAGCAAAGAACATTTAATCTGTCTAAAAACAAATCTGACATACAAAAATATCAAAACTGATCATGAGAGCTTGCTTTGTGAAGTTATATGTGTTATATTGTTATTCCAAAACATTTTGACAGGAAATTTGAAAACAATTGATATAACAACGTATAGTATGTAAGCATATAGGATTGCGTTTAACCAATCATAGAGACTTAGAATAGTTTATACATCTACAATCGATATTATCATCATTTAAAAGGTTAGTTATATTTGTATCTATATTTCCTTAACAGCGGAATTCACTATGTATGCATATGCCATAATTTGTTATTGTTTTGGCGAATTTAACTGTTTGTGTTCACGCAATTTAATTTAATCTGATGCTATTTATTAATTCATAGAAGAATACTACCAATATGGAATTATATACAATAGAAGTTCGATTCTTATGTTTGACAGCAGGCATGTTCCTATTTGTAGTTGGAATGTCAGGAAATGTATTAATAATATGGACATTTTTTTCGTATAAAACGTCTAAGAATTGTGCAAAACGCTTTCGTTGTCTTGCTTGCTATAACTGATTTGCATATTATTGGACTTTTATTACCATTTACTATGTATATTCTTATCACGAATTCAGCACCAGCGCTTCCTGCTGTGTGCGCAGTGTTTGGAGTTCTTTCTCATATGCTGTTCACCCTCTGTTTACAGTTCATTATGTGTATTGCGATTTCCCGTTATGTGAAAATCTGTCATTTAAACAAATTCGATTCTTTGTTTTCTCGTCGTAATGTCGTTTTTCTAGCTTTGTTTTGTGTTTTCTACTGGTTCGTCTTCGTGATTCCTATCTTTTGGATCGACAACTTTATAATTTTCGACGCAGGATTACAAATGTGTAACTTCAACAGATTCTTGAACAAAACGTATACTAATATATACATTATTTTCTGTTTAATCACACCCGTTTCTGTAACTAGTACATGTTATCTGAAATTGTACTTGTACATTCGGAAAACGAAATATAAGCTTTATAAAAGCTGGAACAATGGTCTAGCTCGGCAGAGAATCCTACACGAACTTACAGTAACAAGATCGCAATTCGCTGTTTTTGTAGCGTATTTGGTACTGTATATGCCATTCGGTGTCTCCACTATTATTGGTACATTTACAAACACAGATGTGTCATGGTTGAATGCATTAGCATTTTACTTTGGATTAGCAAACAGCTGCATCAACAGCATTTTGTATGGTCTGATGAACAACAACATCAGAACTGCTTACTCAGAAGTTGTTCCATGTTTAATTAAGAAAAGGCAAGGTCGCATTCATCCAAGGACCTCCTTGATACTTCGAGAGATAAACACTACTAATTCCAACGTTTAATCCAAATAAATCAACTCACAAGATGTCTATCACATTGATTAAGAAAAGACAATGTCGCATTCATCTAAGGACTTCTTTGATACTCCTAGAGATAAACACTAGCAATTCCAACATTTAATAGTTTATTAAGATCCAGATATATCAATTAGCTAGATGTCTATCACATTGAGAAAAAACCCCGAGTGGTATGGAAAACTTAATAACCATGTTAAAAAAGGTACAATAAAAATTAATGTTTAGTTATCTACTATTAGTATGTATTTGATACAATTGAAACATGTCATCATCATTATTAAAATAAATTTCAATCTTTAATTTAGATTTGTTATCATTTTAAAATCTAATGCGTTATGGGTAATAGTGTTGATGATGAATACGGATACCACCTCAGATTATAGACCATAATTATTCGCATAAAATTACATAATATTGACAACGATGTGTGCAAAAAACCGAACAGACATGACGGTAGACAAAACAGACATGAATGTTTAACATGTTTAAGCTTTTGATAAGATGGAGCATCTAGACTTTTTCTCCTGAAACTTAGCATGCTTCTGTAATTTTTGTACACACATTTGACCGTTAGTTTTCTCGTTATGATTCATTCTTTTTATGTCGGTGTCTTTTATAATAACTTGAAATCCGATAGGAGTTTGGTCATTGTTGAAAAATTTACAAATAACTACGTCATTTTGAGTATGATGAATAGTCTTTGTGAGCATATCCCGTTTCCTTATTTCATACAAAACATACGAAATGTTTCTCGATAAGATAAAGTGAAGGGTCGAATTCTAATTTGGAGCTTGGGTTGCCGAAGTGGTAGAAGTAGTTAAACTACTGTATCACTAGCCTATCAACACTGAGATCGTGATTTCGAATCCCACCCATGGTGTTGCTGAACATTTCTCTCCAGGTTGTCTATATGACTTTCTCATGGATCAATTCCGAGCTTTTCTGTGAAGTGGGGTAACAAATCTAAAATAATACCATATCTGAAAAATCTGGTTTGAATATCCGAATTTTAGAGTTTTCCTTTCCAGGGGAGATAATATTACTGTTTTTTTATCCTGCTACATTCTTTTATTTCTTTTTTATTTCAAATTATTTCGAAATATCATTCGGAGTATTGAATGAAAATGATAAAATCTAAAAGGGTACACTACACCTATTATAACAAACTTTATCACAATTTATGCGAACTACTAACTTGACGAATAGAAATTAACTTGGCTTAAATATTTTTCATCAAATTTTGTCAAAATATTTACTTTGATACTTTCACACACTTTATCGAATTGGATTCTGAATAGCAGTTTACAACAGGTGCCACATGTGGAGCAGAATCTGCTTATCCTTCCGTAGAACCTGAGTTCACCCCTAGTTTTTGGTAGGGTTCGTGTTGCTTATTATTTAGTTTTCTATGTTGTGTCATGTGTTCTATTGTTTGTCTGTTTGTCTTCTTTCATTTTTAGCCAGGCGTTGTCAGTTTATTTTCGATTAATGAGTTTGACTGTCTCTGCCTCTAGTGTCTTTCGTCCCTCTTTTACAAAACAGTAATGTTGTTTCTGAATAGCTTAACATTTCTATAACAATAGGACGTGATTAAAACGTTCAGCTGGTTATTTACAGAGCTATCTCCCTGTAGTGATATGTACATCTTCAAAAAGCTATTGTCTTGCTCTGAAAGTTACAAAAACAGTAAAGCAAATCAATTCTTCAAAATTAATTTGAGTTTTATTTATAAACTAATGGGTGACAATATCTTGACACATTCAGAACCGAAATGCTAGTTTTGATGTTACTTTAATTGGTGTCAATTTAAACAATTCTAATATCAAGAAAAAAGTAAAATCACCAAAAAATTAATTGAATTCCGATGAAAATTCAAAAAGGAAAGTCCCTAATCAAATGGCAAAACCAAAAGCTCAAACACATCCTGAATTTGTCAATATTATTAGTTACGTACGTAGTGTGCTGGTGACCTTATATGATATATATTGGGTACGTATATTCATAATGGGGTGAGAGTGTGCATTGCGTAGGTCACTATCTCACGTTGTAATGAATTTATCTCACTGAGTATCTTTAC
>CM034359.1:27693098-28023584 GCA_019925275.1 Mytilus edulis | reverse complement strand
AAAAATCAGTGTAAAATTTTTAGTGAGGCAATTGCCTCACTTCCCTAAGGGTAGTTGGGCCCTTGGTTTTTAATTTTATCTATTAATAGAAATGAGATAAAATAGATATTTTTAGAGATCTGTCGACGAATGGGTATCTATCAAGTTGGATGTAGAAAATGCATAACCTCCGATTAAAAAAAAAACCACCATCGGAGAACATATCAATCTATTAGTTCAGGAATTTTCGTGTCTGCCCTTCCATTATGTGACTCAAGAAAAATGGAGTGCACATTTTTATTTTAGGGCGTGCTTGGGGTGTATATTTTGTCTTTAAAACGTACAAAGCAAGAGTATTTGATATATCATCTCGCTTCAGATTCTATCATGTTTATATGTCAAAGCTAGAGGTTGACTTTATAACACAAAAAAATCACAGTACGCAAAGGTGAAATATGTGGGTCAAGTAAAATACCTATCTAATGAATCACAAAAACAGAGTAGGTGTGTTCGAATAGCTATTTTTTTTTTAATAAATTAAAGTACTTGACGACAGTCTTTGAAGTTGGATGATGAAAATGCATATCTTCGAAAAAATATAAATTTGTGTGTGATAACTAGGGTTTATAATCTTCAATCAATGAACATTTTTTAGTCTGCCCTTCCACGACATATTCAATTAGAATTGTTTTTAAATGTTTAAGAATTTTCGAAATTTCCACCTGACAACCGATCAGACAATAGTTGAATCAATGCACACACTAACTGATGCTCATTAGCTACTGGATACATTTGTCTTTTAAAATACAACTGACATATAAGAATCGTAATGGTGCTATGTGGATACATTTATCGGTTTTCAAGAGCAAAATTGGCAGCGCGTCATCCCTACAATGGCTTCCGTGTCTACGATTGTGAAAATGAACTGGCGTAATGGGGAGATAATTTTGTCGAAGTAGAATCCTGACTGTGCAGAGATAAGTTGAAAAGAGAACCTTTTTTTTAAGATCTGCCAGTTATGGATCTTAATTACTATATAAATATAGCCAATAACGTATTACAGGACAAATTATACTTATTATGAAAAGTAAAGAACTACAATCAGTCAAAAATAAAAAGCAAATTAATAGCCTGTATTCACTTACTACGAAAGGGATTAACCGACAAAGAATGCGATTACCTAACAAATTTTAAATGTAAAAGCAGTAATTTTTACGGACTTCCAAAAATTCACAAAAGTAATGTTATTAGGGAATCTTGTAAAAATTCAAAGTCAGAATGTGTGAATATACCACATCCTAACGATCTGAAATTGAGACCAATTGTAGCAGGTCCTTCTTGTGAAACACATAGACTAAGTAATTTTCTAGATATTCTTTTGAAACTAATTCTTAAACATATACCAAGCTTTGTTCGAGATGACTTAGATATGTTGAACCATCTTCCCAGAACAGTTTGCAAAGACAGCATTATGGTTTCTTTTGATGTAGTTAATCGGTATACCACCCCAATGATACCACATGAATATGGATTAACAGCTATTGAATTTTGGCTTGAAAAATTTCTATCCGAAGTACCTGATCGGATAGAGAAGAAATTCATTATTGAAGGAATTAAATTTATTCTTCAAAATAACTACTTCAATTTCAACGGGAAATCTTACAGACAGATATCTGGTACAGCCATGGGAACAAAAGTTGTCCCAATCTATGTCAATTTAGTAATGGCGTATTTGGAAACTCAAATGTACGAACGATCCAAATTACAGTTCGGTTTCCAATTCCACAAATATATTTTAGATAATTGGAAAAATTACTTCGATGCATGACTGTTTTAATTTATATTGTGGACTTCTAGTTTAGAAAAATTAAATGAATTTAGAATGAATCAATGATATCAACAAAAGTATTCAGCTCACTATGGAATTTAGCGATAAACAATTACCATTTCTAGATATCTTGATAATAAAAAAAGATACAGAAATTGAAACCGATATTTACTTTAAACCGACAGACTCTAAACAATACTTACTTTTCAATTCTTGTCACCCAAAACACACAAGAACAAACATATCGTTCAATTTGGCGAGAAGAATATGTACTATTGTCTCCAGTATTGAATTGAGAAATAAAAGACTCGAAGAACTTAAGAAAATACTATTAAAGAGACAATGTCCAAAATCTTTGATTAATAATGGAATAAAACATGCAAAGGCTATAAATATTCAAGAACTAAGAAGACCGAAAAACATAGCAATTGATACAAATCAAATTTTACCATACGTCTCATCGTATAACCCAAGAAATACAGAGGCGTATACCATAATATATCAAAATGTACCAACTTTGATGAAAGATCAACGAATGAATAGAGCCCTTGCAACACAGACAGTTATTGAGATTAAAAGACAGTCAAAATCCTTGAAGAAATTACTCACCAGCGCGAAATTAAGTAAAGATGATACAATTCCGTTTGTAAAAAAAATGCGGACGTCAAATTGCGGTATTTGTCAAAATATTATGGAAGGTAAGTCATATGAATTTAAATGAGGAGAGATTTTCACTATTAAAAACTCTTTTACGTGTGCATCGAGCAAGTTAATTTATGTCATCAAATGTAATGGGTGTAAAAAAGATTATATTGGACAAACAGGAAACACTTTACGGAAAAGATTTACTGTTCACCGCCAACAAATCCGGGAGTAAAATGTAGAGAATTGAAGGACTTAAAGAGCATTTTGAAATTTAATTCTATATATATAATCTTCAAAACAGCTGCCTACATAATACAAGTTAAGACAACAAAGCAATAGATCACATTGTGAATACAAGTTAAATAACTGCTACATTTCTTTAACAAAATTTTTTTTTTTAAAAGCATGCGTCAAAAAAGAAAATTGTTTTGACACCCATATTTGTTCTGAATACATGAATTCTGCATGATATCTGTATAAAAAGTTATTTCCGTATGATATACAGCTATCTATAACTGCGTAATCGGATATATAAATAGACTTCAAAGATTTCTATAGACAAGGAAGTCTTCGCTATTTGTGAAAGCCATACTCATTTTGTTTCCAAGCCTTTAACAAAGCATTTTAATATCGCCTCATATTCCGTAGTGATGCAAATTCTGTCGTGAGAAAGAAGATATTTGTCATAACTCCTAGATTTTTCTTTATTGTACACAATTATTGAAGCCTTTCTTAGAACTAAATCATCATTCTATGACACGTGGTTGGGAAGTTCGATTTAGTCATTACTGATGTTTTCTTCTCTTTTCTTTTCTTTTTTGGAGCTTGATAATCGACATAAAAGTGGGACAAAATATACCAAAGGGACAGTCAAACTCATAAATCTAAAACAAACTGACAACGTCATGGCTAAAAATGAAAAAGACAAACAAACAACAGCACACATGTGACACAACATAGACAACTAAAGAATAAATAACACGAACCCCACCAAAAAACTAGGGGTGATCTCAGGTGCTCCGGAAGGGTAAGCAGATCCTGCTCCACATGCGGCACCCGTCGTGTTGCTTATGTGATAACAAATCCGGTAAATAGTCTAATTCGATGGGTCACATTCATGAAAGGAAAGGGGATTGTAGTTACGACGTAAGGAACATATCCGATATCATTTGTGAAACGGTTATTCCATAACGGTCAACCACCTCGTGATGGCGTCCGTAAAATTTACGAAGGGATGATTTCAACTTCACCATTTGGAACTCTTGGTTTAATAGCTTCCTAGTGAGCAGCAACCCTTTATCAAGAAAATCATGATATAAAATGCAAGCACGGGCATATCGTATCAATTGGGAGATATATACCCCGTATGCAGGTGCTGCTGGAATGTTGCTTCTAGAAATGGAAAGTTCACAATTGGAAAGCTGAAATCATCTCTTGTGTCGTAAAGTTTTGTTTTCAACCGACCCTCATTGTCAATTTCTAGATGTAAGTCGAGATATGAAGCCGACTTAACTGTATCTGTAGTATCCTTTATCTCTAGCTCAATGGGATAGATGCGTTCCACATAGGCACCAAATTTAGAATTATTTAGTAAAAGAACACCATCTATATAGCGGAAAGTAGAGTTAAAGGATATTGCTAACTTCTTATCTTTCTTCCTAAGAAGTTCCTGCATGAAGTCAGCCTCATAATAATAAAGAAACAAGTCGGCAAGTAGAGGGGAACAGTTTGTTCCCATTGGAATGCCCACAGTCTGTTGAAAAACACGTCCTCCGAACGTAACAAATATGTTGTCAGTCAAGAAATCAAGCATCTTGATATCAGTTTCAGAGAATTTTTTGTTTGAATCAGAGTGATCCTTTACAAAGTAGGATTTATCCCTCCCTAAGACAAGATACTTGAATCTACGTTGGCCATTTTTTTTTTATGAAGCAAAGCAATACCAACTCTTTCAATTTGTCTTTTAGTTTGGAATGTGGAATATTTGTGTAAAGAGTAGAAAAGTCAAATGTTTTAATACTGTTACAAGATGAAAGAGAGTTAGATTGTATGTACTCCTAAAGATCTTTGGAATTAAGTATCCACAACACAATATACCACTCCTTTAGCCCCCCCCCACAAAAAAAAAAATTATCTTCAATTTTTGACCACCCATTTTAAAGAAAAAAAAACCTTTTTACATCCAAAATAAAAAATTTACCAACATTTTTGTGTGATTTTTAACTTCAAAATTAAGAAGAAAAAAAAACACACTTTGTATTTATACCCCCCATAAAAAAAATAAAAAAAAATGTTTATGTAAAGAGCACACCAAAACCTTAATCCTGGTTTTTTTTATAAAACTCATTTTTTCCCCTAAGGGGAGTAGTATAGTACTTGAACGACTCCAGCACCCCCCCCTTCAAAAAAAAAAAAAATTTGACCCCCAAAAAATTACCCTCATTTCAAGTAAAAGAGCCCTAAATTTTCATATAAAACAAAGCAAAAAAAACACCCCAAAAACACCAAATTTTCTTACTCCCAAAAAAAACCGGGATAACAGGCAGAGAAAGAATTCTGTGGGATTTAAGAGAAAAATAAAAAAATCAATTTTTACTTTAAAAAATGAAACAACCTACAGCTCCTGATTTATATCCAGAATTACCTATAGAAGATGGACAAAACTATAGATTACAAAAAATTTCAGAAATAGAAAATTCTTTAAAAAATGAAAGAGACAAAAGAAATTCTTTATATAAAAAATATAAAAGAGGAGTAAACTTTACAGATGGAATAGATACAACTTTAATTTCAGCATCAGTTATTTCTGCAGGTATAGGTGTTGTTATTCCTATTTTATTACCTTTACAAATAACAGCAGTCGCATGCGGAAGTATTGGTGGTGTAATAAAATTAATAAGAAGAAAGCTTACTTTAAAAGCTAAAAAACATTACGAAATAAAAACTTTAGCAGAATGTAAATTAAATAGTATTAAAGATTTAATTTCTAGGTCTTTAACTGACAACAAAATAAGTGAAGAAGAATTTAAACTTATTTTAGAAGAGCAAGAAAAATTTAATGAAATGAAAAAAAATTCCCAAAAAGGAAAAATGGAAAATTTCCTAAAAGGAAAAAGTTTAACTACTTTAGGAGAAGATGAAAGAAAAAAACTTATAGAAGAAACAGAAAATAGAGTAAGAAACGAAATAAAAAAAAAAATGGAAAATCTATAATTTTTATAAATAAAGTTATAATTTCTTCTATTCCCCTTAGGAAAAATCCACCAAACTATGAATCGATTTTTTAGACACAGGGTGATTTTTTTATTAAATAAATGGAAACTGAAAAATCGAAATGCGCTAAAAAAACAATTCAATATATTTTAGAACAAGAAGATTCTTCAGATGAAGAAGAAGAGCGTCAAGCGAAAATAAATGGACTTACAAAAAAACAAAAAGATAAAATTATAGAAAATCTACAAATAATGGTTGATAATGAATTTAAATATTCAAATATCTTTTTGTTAGTAGAAAAATTAATATTTACAGGTAGTTTTTATTGTTTATTAACAGAAATATTTGGTTAATTAAAAATGGCATTTTTATTTTATTTAATTAAAAATGGCAGAAGGGGGTTATGAGTTTAAAATAGATGATTATGATGATGATGATTATGATGATGAAGAAAAAACACCATTAATGGATAATGATGATGAAGAGTTTCAAAATTATATAAATAATGAATTTGAAAATTCAAGAGCTTTATCAGAAAATGATGCTAAAATTCGTAAAAAAGAAACTATAAAAAAAATGATTAAACAATTTTATAAAAATAATGGTGAAACAACACGTAGTGAAATAGGTTTTTTAGTTAGAGAAGATTATAAAGGAAACCAAATATTATATGTAAAAGATGAAAAAGGTAATAATATTGCATTAACATATTTTAAAAAAGGAGTATTAAAGTTTTATAAATTTAGCACTCTTCAAAAAGAATACGGTGTTAATTTTGTCAGGGATGTTTTAGGTGTAGATGATTTTAAAATATCTGATAATTTAAGAGAAGCTAGAGCAGATTTTCAAGATTTTCAAAGAACGATAAAAGTACCAATTCGTGAACTCGATTATATAGAAATTCCATTACAAGAAATATCTACACAACAAGAAGGACAAGAATTATTAGAAATAGCAAGTAATGAAGAAACACATGTGAAAGAAATAGAAACTTCATTTATTGAACAAGGAACATCTTACATAAATGAAGAAACACAAACATATATGACAAAAAGAGAGATGGATGGTATAATCAGTGCAATGACATCAGTAAAAGAAGAGATTGCAAATGAATTAACAAAACTGAATGAAACAAATAAAGACTTAGCAAAAGAAAATACCAAATTAGAACAAGCTAAAGAAGACAATGATGAATTTCAAATAGATAGAATACGTAGTCGAATAAGAGAGTTAGAATCTGAGAGAAGTGCAAGACTAGAAGTAATTAATATTAATAAAGAGAAACTACGTAGTCAAGTGAACAGATTTAAACAAACAATACATAAAATGTTAAACGAAGACAAAACATTAGGTGAAAGAATAAGAACATTATTCAGAGAACAAGGAATAACAATAGTTAGTGTTTTAACTGCTTTTGGAATGATTATTGGTGTTATTGTTGAGACATTTACTGGTTCTCCTTCTCCTGCTCCTTCTCCTCCATCAAAAGGTGGTGGTGTACAAGACTGGATAAAAAAACAATTAAAAAATCTTGGAAAATTATTATCTTTTCTTGCAGGAAAATTAGCAGCTGCATTACCAGGTATTATAGGTTCTATTGTTTCTTGGTTATTGTCTGCAACAAAAGACGTAGTAAATTGGTTTGCAAACAACTTATGGGCATTGCTTATTTTAGTTGTTAGTTTATTGTTTACTGCTGCTAGAGATTATTTTAAAAAATAAAGTGCTGTAAATCCTATTACAATACTTACAAATATTATTGCTTGTTTATTATCTTCATGATCTTCATGTTCAATTTTTTTTATTGGATCTATTTTTGGTTCTTTAGGCTTTTCAGGTTTTATAGGTTCTTGTGGTTTTACAGGTTCTTTTGGTTTAAAATCAACATGATCAAAATTTTTATTATTTAAATCATCATTAAACCCAAGTGTTTGATTTTCTGTTGCAATTATAATTTTATTATTATAACCAACAATAGTTCCAATTTGTAAAACCATATCACTGGGAGACATATATAAACCAAGTCCATAAGCATAATCAACTTTACTTCTTGCGTATTTTAAAACATTTTGATAATTTGATATCTGAGTGGGTAAATCAATAGGACTATTAATAACATCTTGTACATTTGCTAAGAATTGTTTTTGTGCATCAAATCCTGTTCCTACTTTTAAAATTTCTGTTTTTGTTTGAGATTGAGCACCCAACAAAGCCCATACGTAAATTTTAATACTTTCATTAATACGTTCAATACCTGCTCGTGTAAAACCTTCTGATTTATCTAAAATAAATGTTGTCCAAGCCATACTTATATCTTTTTCATGATAAATTGTATCACGAATATTAAAGAATGGACCATCCTTTTTATGATTTTGTCTATATTCACCACTTGGTTTATAATATTGCTCAAAACTTCCTAATCCTTGACATGATGATTCTAGTTTTTGTCTCCAATCTGTATTTGGAGAAATATTAAATTCATCACATAATTTCTGGTATGCAGCTTTGTCATATGGGTTCTTGTAATAACAGAAAGAAGAATCTGTTGGTAAAGGTGATTTAAGTTCTTTTAACATTCTTGCAATGCAATAATATAAATGAAACATATAAAAAGACTTTGTAAGATTTGAAGTATTTTGTATATGATCATTATAAGAAACACCACACCCTGTACTTGCACACCAAACTGCAAAATTTAACTGGCATTGCCACCAATCAAAAGAAGAATGAATCCATGTATTCCATGGTTCATTAGTATGTATTGGTGGATTTTGATAGTTTTGAAATAAATCAGGAAAAGATGTTTTAAAGTTCTCTTTTT
Organism: Mytilus edulis; assembly: GCA_019925275.1. Lineage (NCBI taxonomy): Eukaryota > Metazoa > Mollusca > Bivalvia > Mytilida > Mytilidae > Mytilus > Mytilus edulis. Next base: position 28,015,098 of record CM034359.1, on the reverse strand, counting down.
GATTTACAAATTTGTTTGATTTACAAGATTTGTTTTTAATTGATGATCTTTTTCAGAATATTTAATACCTGGATTATATGAAACATTAGGATTATATTTAAATTCTTTTGTTATCATTTTTTTATATTAAAAATGTTTCATACTATTTCAAATATTGATAATACAATAAACTTAGAACAATACATAAATAACAGAAATGGAAATAAACGTATTGGTTTGAAATTTATAAGATACAGTATAGGTTGGTATAATGTTTATCATGGGTTTATAACAAAAACCGGAGAGGAACAACAAAGGATTATGAATGGTTATTATAGTTTTCAACAAATAGTGGATGAATTTCAAAAAGAAAATATTGTATTATCCGTAAATGAAGCAAATGGTATCGCTTCATTAAACACTACTACTGAGTTAAAGATAAGTAAGGGTTTGGGAAATATGTTAGGATTTAATAATAAACGTAAATTCGAACCTAATGAATTACATTATGGAAACAAATTTGTGGATTTTGCTATCCATAAATCATTATATATCCATTTGGAACAAGTTAGCACTTCTCATAATTATCTTGATGGTAAGCCAAGTACATTATTGGCTGTTATTCCAGTCGAGAATAAAGAGTTTGGTGAAGTTATAACAGCGAGATTTGAGCATCCGGAATATAAGTGTTTAGTAAATGATGTTATAACAGAATTGAAATTAGAAATAAGAGATGAAAATAATAACAAGATAATTAATCATTTACCAATTAATTGTGTTTTAGAAGTTATATAATTTATTTAATAAAATGAGCATACTTGGTGTCAAAAAAAAAAACGTAGAAAAAGAAATATTAAATATGAAGAGTGAGCTTCAAACAATGGATACTAAGGATAAAAATTTACATCGGAGTGTCGCTGCCCTAAGCATCAGAGTTTTAAATGTTGAAAATATAGTTAGTAATATTAAAAATAAACCAGACAGAAAAATAATAAGTATATATGCTGGAATTGATGGTCCAATACATGGAAATAAAAAGTTTAATTTTGGTGATGGTGGTGGTTATTATGTAATGAACTTTCCAGGACAAATATTGGGTATTAGTTTAGTAAGTTTAAGAACAAGCACAGATATTATAGCCATTAAGATGATTGTTAATGATAAGTCAACTAGTTACAAAATGAGTTTGGATAATGGTGTCACACACGGTTTTAATAACTTTTATACACCTTTTGAAGTTAAGGCTGGAGATTTAATAAGTTTTATTAGTATGACTAATAATTATACATGTATCAATACTCTAGTATCAGTGGTAATTGAATTATTTTTATAACAAATTTAATCCTTAAAAATGTCGGCATACGGAAACAAATTAAATCCTTACAGAAAAATAAGAGAACCTCGTGGTGTGAAAGGTATTCGTCAAAGTGTATCAATAACAAATAATCCTTCAACTATTGATCAAAATCAACAGCTATTAGTGAGATTCCCCAATCTAAGCAATAATGATGTTATTGTTCCTGGAACAACCAGATTGGCATTTGAAATAGAACTCACATCTACAGACGACAATGCAACTATATATCAAAACATAGGAAGAACAATAGTTAAAAAAACAACAATTCGTATAAGTGGAAATGAAATTATGTCAATTGATGATAGTGATATTTATCATTGTTATGTTGATTTATGGAAATCTACATCTGAACGTTTAAATATGGCATACCAAGGTATTGGTGAAACAAACATGTTAAAACACAGAGTTGGCGCGGATGATAAAGCATCAGACATAGGCGATGAAGCAATTGCAACTGCATATGGTGCAAGATTTTGTATCCCACTTGATTTTGAACTATTAGAAACTCATATGCCTTTTTATCAAGCAGGTCTTGGTGATAGACTTGAATATGAACTTACATTTAATAATTATAGCAATGTTATTAAATCAACAGATACATCTGCAAGTTATACAATCAAAAACATTTGTTTAGAATTTGATATGGTTACTGATGCAGAATTAGCAAGGCAGATAAGACAACAAGTTAATGGTAAGATGGTTATTTTGTACGATAGAATACTAAGACATAGAAAAATAACCAAAAACAAATCTGATACATTGTGGAATATAAATTTAAATGTTCCAGCTAGAAGTATGAAAGGAATTCTAATGTTGTTCGAAGATCCTGAAAGAACAAGTACCGAAACTTATTATAATCCTAACATAACAAAAGTAGAAATGACAATAGAAGGTGTTCCAAATCAACTATACAGTCAAGGAATGAAAGCATATCAACAATGGGATGAAATAAATAAATTCTTTGCTTTAAATTCAAAAAGAAATAAAACAACAGAAGAAGTTTTAAAGGATTTAAATTTATCCTATACAACATTAGAAAAATATCTTACAACTAATTATGCATTATGGTTAGATTTACGTTCAACAGATGACAATTCGTTACACGGTTCAGGTAGAAGAATTGAAAATGCTTCTGAAGGTATTACTATCCAAATAACAAAAACAGCAGGAGCAAATAAATTAATAAATGTTTATCTGTTTGTTATACAAGATGCACAAATTAATTTTGAAGATGGAAGATTTAAAGAAGTTAATTACTAGTAAGCGAACGGTTCCCCTTTAAAAATGGAAGAGATACACTCCGATTCCCTTTATGAATTACCAAAATATCCCCATTGTGCTATTATATTGTGGACAAACAGGATGTGGAAAAACAGAGTTTGTTCTTGATTTATTAGAAAAAGAATATAGTGGAGTTTTCAAATATATAGTCATACTTTGTCCAACCATCCAATGGAACAAAGCATACAAAAATCGTGAATGGATTGGTGATGTTAGAAAACCAAAAACAAAAAATTTAATAATTGTTAATCCTATTGTTGAAGTGAGAGAAGCGAACGGTTCCCTTTATAAAGAAGAGAAGCTACAAGAACTACTAAGAATGTTCTTTAAAAAATATGCTGGTCATCCAACATTATATATCATTGATGACTGCAGTGCAACAAAAGAACTAACAAAGAAAAAAGATATGCTGTCCGAGCTTGCATTTTCAGGAAGACATGCGGAACAATCAGTGTGGGTCATTTCACAGAGATACAACTCTGTTTTAAAAGATTTAAGAGAACAAACAAAATGGTTATGCATGTTCTACACAAAAGATAGAGATAGTTTTGATAATTGTCTAAGAGAAAATGATGTTATTCCTACTTTGGAAGAAAGACAAAGAATAAAGGAAGAACTTAAAAAAAAGAAACATCGTAAATTAATATTAAAGACAGATCAACCTACTGATTATTGGTTACTTAATTGATTTTTTTTTAGCAATTCTCAAGTAATGCTTAAGTAATGCTTAAGTAATGCTTAAGTAATTCTTAAGTAATTTAACCAAAATAAGTAATTCTTAAGTAATTTAACCAAAATAAGCAAAATAATTCTTAAGTAATGCTTAAGTAATTCTTAAGTAATTTAACCAAAATAAGTAATTCTTAAGTAATTTAACCAAAAATAAGCAATAAAAAAAGCAATGCTGTTGGAAATACTAACAATTGCAACAAACACTGCAGTCTTATCATTGGTTGGATATGTTGTATTTAATTTTTTTAAAGTTAAAAATAAATTATATCCGTTTTTTAAAACGTATAAAATGAATGCTGAAGAATTATTAAGCGAGCAAATTGTGGAACACATAAATATTGATGATGAAGCGAGCGAAGTGAACGGTTCCCTTCAAGAAAAAAAACGCGAAAGATTATCAGCTGTTGTTGCTGGTGGGAGTAGTAAACAATATCTGGGTAAAGAATTACAACTGTCGGATATTGATAAAATGACAACAGAACAAATAAACAAACTATACTGCAAATATGAAGCAAGATTGGGAGCTAGTATGACCAAGACATTAGGAAACTCTTTTATAAATTTATATGTTATGGGTGTATCAAAGTTTTTCAAAGTTGTTAATCCACCAATTTTGATACAAGACTTAGAGGAAGATCCTTTTATCAATAATGCTTTAACTAATACATGTTGTGAACTGTACTATAGATATGGAATGTATCTTGCTCCTTTTACTGCAATATTAACAACAGCAAGACATATTGAACCACTCGCTTCGCTCGATTTCCAAAAAAAAGATGAAAAAAATGACATAAAAAATGATGAATGAAAATCCTGAACAAAAAGAAAACAAAGAAGAAAAAAAAGAAGTATTTAAAAAACCCAAACCAAAAGACCCAAAAAGAGTAGCTGCTGGTAAGAAAGGTGCAGAAGTAAGAATAAGAAATGCAGAATTGAGAAAAAAAGAAGTGGAAAAATTAAAAAAAGAAAATTCAAAAATCAAACAAATAACAAAAGATTCTGATACAGAAACAGATTATGAATCAAACGAACATATTCCTTCGGTTGAGAAACACTCCAGTTCCCTAGTTGATTATAAATTTGTACTTTTTTCTATAAGTATTGTTGGATTGGGATTGTTTTTTTACAACCAAAGTAAGACACCAGAAAGAATGATTAAAGAAATAACAAAACCAGAAAAACAAAAGAAAGAAATTGATCCTTTTGAATTTAATTAAATTTAGTACATTAAAATGACAACTCAAAAAGACGGAAAACAAATAGCAAATATGTTATATCATGCTGGAGTGGAAACATTGTTAACAGTTGGATATGCAGAAATAGGTAAAAAGGTATTAAGGAGGCCAGCACCAAAAGTGGATTTTAATATGAATGATGTTGTAATGTTATCCATTGATATATTACTTGCAATGGCAACAAAAGATATGTTGATTAAGCAAGGTATTATACCTGCTGATATTATGAAGTAATTTTTGTTTTTATAAAATGGCAAGTGCTTTAACAATGATGCTTGGTGGGGCAATAACAAATGCTTTTGCATTTTCAGGGAGTAATTATTTATTTTCACATATGGGTAGTAATGCAAATGAAGAGAAAATAAGACATGATAAAGCTATAGAAAAATTAGAAAAAGCACAAGCAGAATGGAATAAAAAAAGAATACAAAGATTAGATTTTATAAATGAACAATTACAAAAGGAACATCATGCGGTTCAGACTTTTGATGATGTTGACCAGGCAATGAAACTATACTATCGTGTCACGAATAAAAAATTTACTTCATTATCACCTAAACCTACATTAAGTGATTTTTATACTCCATCAGAAGACCAGAAAAATAGAGAGATTGCATTTGTTGTTGGTGGTATGGCATTAACTGGTTTTATTGTTTGGAAATTAAAATAAAAAATTGATAAAAATTAGAATCCCTAATTTCTTTACTTTTCCTGGTAAAACAGCAAAATTGCAGAAAAAAGTATGTACTATTCCTGTACTTTTTCTGTTTTTAGGGGGTATAGAGAAATAATAAAATAAAATAAAAAATTAAATTTCAGGACATGGTTTTTCAAAAACATATTCATAAACTTTATCTGGTCTAATAAAAGCATCCCAACCAGGAGGAAACTTAGATAACTTTTTACCATCAAACTTTTCCATTACTTCCATTTGTTTTGGAGTCAAAGGACATTCTCCATCATCTCTTAAACAACATATCTGATAATCTGATAACATTATTCTTCCTAATATAACTTTAGCGTCAGGATCATCTTTCTCAGTATAAGCTTCAATCATTTTTTAGTCTTTTATTTTTTAAAATAAAAATTTAAATTATATATTTTTTAATATCCATAAGGAAAACTTCTAATTAGATTTTCATTTTCACAATATACCATTCTTTTATCAAACATATAATCATAAGCTTTAACTTGTTTAACTGTTTTAAGTTGATGATCTTTTCCTATTTTTATATTATTATATTTTACAGTTTCATATTTTTCATTTTCATCAGTAACTATTTTTATTTTTTTATCTAATGTAATCTTTTTTTCAACTTCAGCATTTAATCTAAAACCTTTACAACAGCTAACTAGTTTTTCTGTATCTAGTTTCATAGAATAATCTTTTGGACCAGCAGATATAAATTGTTTTATATGATTAGCGTTATGTTTTGAAACAATTTCATCTGTTAAATCTCCTAATTTATTTCCCATCATACTTTCTATCTTTTTACAAGCTTCAGAACCATCATCATTATAAATACAAGAATCTGTATCCATGTATAAAACTCTTTCTTGTAGAATATCCAATAGTTCGTATAATTTTAATCTAGCATGTGCTGTTGTAAACAAAGCTATATAAACATTTACACTTGGATTAGGTTTAGAGTATTCTTCTTTATTTTTATATTCTGTTAAAACAATATCTTCATCTAATATCATAGTACTTATATCTTTATATTTTTCATTAAATACTATTTTAGTTATATGTTCTAAAGTAAAACAATATTCTTTTTGTGTAAAATTATCTCTCATACCAAAATGTCCCCATAAATTATTTAAACATATTTTAGCTATAAATCTTAATCCTGAATTGTACTTAACTTTGTCAATATCTAGATCATAAGCAGTATTATCTATAATGTATTGTATTTTTGTTTTACATTCTTTATCGTTTATACAATCATTTTTACAATATTTAGGATCACATTTACATCCTGAAGCTTCTTGTTTATATTTCATAAACGTATCTACATAAAGTTTAAATATATCTGTAGATGTTTTTTCAAAATGTTCTAGTTCATATATTTTTTGTAATTCATAACCTTTTTCTATTGCTTTATCTATTTCTATTGTAGACCATGTACCTACTATAACTCTTTCCTCATCAGAATGTATACATTTTTCATTTTTAATATTTTTACATTCTTTACATCTTTTTATTTCATGTATTTTATCATGTTTATTTAAAGTAGGATCGCTTGACGCATCTATGTGTTTCCTATGGGGACATTTAAAAGATATTTTATTCATACATGTTCTACATAATCCAAAAAGTAATTTATGTGTATTATCACTAGTTGATTGTTTATAAGGTAAAACAGGGTGATACAATCCTTTAGGTGGTAATATTTTACATTTCATTATTCCGAAATACATACCTTTTATATAATCATCTACAGAAATATCTGTATATGTAATAGGATGTCCTATAGGATATTTACAATATTTATTTACTGATGGATACAGAGAACAAAAATCTACATATCTACCTTTTAAATCAGAAAGATTATTGTATAATTGAATAGTTTCTGTTCTTCCTCCATAAAATGCATCTCTTTTATCAATAGGTTTTAAATGTGGATCAACTTCAGGATATTTTTGTTGATCAAACTCACATTCCCATATTGTATGAATTTTTACATTTGGTTTTAGATAATCTTCAATAGTTTTAAGTCTTTCTTTAGTTTCATTATATAACTCTTTCATAGTTTTTTTATTTCTATCTTTTTTGCATATTTCTTCAGGACTATAACATTTTGGACATCCATGCCAATAACATCCAAAAAATTCATAAACATTACGCATTTTATTTTCTCTATCATAATAATAACCATCGACTTTATAACATTTCTTATTAATGAATAATTTCTTTTCACCTCCCCTTTTAGCATGTTGAATCATTATATTATATTTTAAAGAAATATACTCTAACCATTGTATTGATTTTTGTGAATGTACTTCTTTAATTGTCATCTTTTTGTGAATTCCAATTGTTTCATTTGTCAACATTAATGTTTTAAATATTTTTGTACAACATTGAGCAATTGTAATATATTGAAATGGATCGATACAATTATTGGTTATATTTAAAAATAATTTTTTATATAAGGTACAACCTTTGGCAAGAATTAAAACATCCAATAGACAATAATAAAATATTTCTTTATTGAATTTAAATTCTTTTTCTTTAACTTTATTATACCATTCATCAAATAATTCTTTATTTTTTATTGTCATAGTATTATAACCATAATATTCTTTATCAGGATAAATTCCCTTATATTTTTGATTCTCTGTTGTATTAAAATAATGTGGAAAATAACCTTTGTTACCCACAAATCCAAATGTTTTTGGGAAAGCAGCTAATCCACATAATGTAAAATTTATAGAATCTATGAATCTTAAATTTATTCCTTTAATAACTATAAATGTTAATTTTAATCCTGAAGAAATAATACTATGTTCAATTTTATTTTTTATTATCCATCCTAAAATCGGTTGCATATCATAACCTTTTCCATAATGTGAAATAAAAGTGTAGTCTTTAAATTTGTCTCTTATGAAATATTTACAAAAGTTGTCTATTACAGAATTTCCTATAGGGGTTTCATATTCCCTAAAGGGAATTTTTTCTACATCACTAAAACAATCATCTATGTCTAATTCTAACAAGTTTAAATTATCAATATTGAAATCACATTTAAATACTTTTACATAGTTATTTTTAAAACAATAAATATTTTCTAAATCGTAAGCTATACAAAAATTCATTATATGTATTCCTGTTTCTTGATTTGCTTCAAAATCAAAATATATATATTTATTATTTTTTACTTGTTTTGGTACTGATGGTTTCATATAACATAAGTGTTCTTCATTACTTTCCGTGTATTTTTCATAACATATTAAACATATTTTTTCACCACATTTGTGATTTTTGCCTGTATATGTTTTGTTACATTTATCACAAATATGTTGTTTTCTGATAGTTGTTACTGTGTTATCTTTGCATGTATGTTGTTCAGTATAACCAATTAAACATACTTTACAAAACCTACGTTTAGCTAAAAATCCTGTTATATTTGTTATAGTGTCAAAGTGTTCATCATGATAATATAAATATATTTGTTCATTATATTCTTCATTACCATTATATACAATATATTCTGTACTATTTGATGTAAAAACAATTATCCTAATATTAAGATAATTTTCAAAAGCTTTTAAATCATCTAAATTATTACCTTCTTCTTTTATTTCTACTCCTGATTGTTCATGTAAATCTTCAGCAACTCTTTTTTGTAATGGTCTACCTTCATTGATATGTTTTAATTGAGAATCTGTAAAATCTTTTAATAACTTATTTGAAGCTAAAGAAGTTACAATTGCCCTTGATAAACATATTGTATCATCATTTTTTATTTGGATAATACTTCTTTTATTTGTGACATCTAATATTTTTAAAGCTTTACCTTTTCCTTTTCTATTAGGTATAACAGTAACTTCAAAAATAACTTCTTCTAAATTTAATTCTTCAGCACTATTTAATAATCTTTCCATTTGATCCATGAATAACTTTTTAACTGTATTATATGTTCTTATAGGCCAGCTTTTATGTTTAGTAATTATGATTTCATGAATAGGTACTATTTTAATTCTTCCATTAGGGTAATCTTTTATGGAATAGTCTACCATGTGTTCAAAAGCATTTGTAAATGTTTCTTGTTTTTCATCCTTTAGACTAATTTTATAATTAAATACATAAATACTTGCTTTATGTTTATATTCTTTTGTCAAAACAAGTTTATATGAATCTCCTCGCTTGGATAAAATTTTATCCTTTTTTGCCTCCATTTTTTAAGAAAACATTTTAGTTACTTAAAAATGTCTAAAACAAATCTAACAAATAAATTAGCAGATGAACTACATCATAGAGTTATAAAATCTTTTCCTAAAAGACGTGTTTATGTTAATTCAATAGATCAAACATGGGCAGTTGATTTGATAGATATACAACAATATTCAAAACAAAATAAACACTATAAATATTTATTAGCAGTTATAGATGTTTTTAGTAAATATGGTTGGTTGATTCCATTGAAAAATAAAACAGGAGTAGCAGTGAGTGAAGCATTTAAAACATTATTTAAAGAAAGAAAACCAATATATATTTGGTCAGATAAAGGATCCGAATTTTATAATCGACAAGTAAAAGAATTGTTAAAAGATAATAACATAAAGTTATATTCAACTGAGAATGAAGAAAAATCCAGTGTAGTGGAACGATGGATAGGAACAATGAAACAACATATGTATAAATACTTTACTGCTAATGAAACTTTAAAATATTATGATATATTAGATAAATTAGTTAAAAATTATAATAATACAGTACATTCTTCAATTAAAATGACACCTGTTCAAGCAAGTAAATTAAAAAATGAATTAACAGTGTATAAAAATTTATATCCAGAAAAGGAAGAGAAAATTAAAAAACCTAAATTTAAAGCAGGTACTAGAGTAAGAATAACAAAAAAGAAGGGTAAATTTGAAAAGGGTTATACTACTCGTTGGACTAAAGAAATATTTGTAATTGAAAAAGTTTTAAATACAATTCCTTTTACTTATAAAATAATTGATTTAAAAGGCGAAGAAATAACAGGTGCTTTCTATGAACAAGAATTAATGATGACTAAGTTTTAGATCTTTCTAAATGAAAGGTGCCACATGTGGAGCAGGGTCCGCTTACCCTTCCAGAGCACCTGAGATCACCCCGGTTTTTGGTGGGGTTCGTGTTTCTCAGTCTTTAGGTTTTTTTCTGTGTTGTATTTTGTGTTCTGTTGTTTGTCTGTTTGTCTGTTTCTTTTTTAGCCATGGCTTTGTCGATTTACTTTTTACTTATGAGATATAACGTCCCTTTGGTTTTTCGCTCCTCCTTTACTTACGGTTAATTTATTACCAAAACAATAATCAGTTTCAAAATTTTAATTTGAAAACAAAAGTGCAATGAATACATACAAATCAAACACTATAAACATAATATCACTGTTCAAAGTTAGAACTGTCACATCCACTAAAAGTTACCCGGTTATGCATAACCGTTTCTAAATATAGCATTGAGAAATAGTCATTCCTTATACGGAATATATACAAAGTTGTCCCAGCCACTGATCATGTATAATTACTCCTTATATGGAATAAGAAAATCAATATCACATATACTATATTAAAAACACAATTACAGATTGAGAAAGTTCTAAGTTTCTAAATATAGCATTTAAAAAAGTCACTCGGAAGCAGCCAGTGTAAGTGTATCGTCTTGCGATGATTGAAGAGTATTGGTGGTTGGTAGAACCACAGGTACTCTCCAGAATGCATTGAAATCTGGAATTTGTAGCATGATTTCAATTTCTTTTAGTTTTCTCAAAATGAAATTTAGAGGTAATCCCACATTTAAAAAATTAGGGTATCCGTGAAGAACCTTTGCGAGAGCACGTAGCTTCCTCGCGTGGTCATCGGAATACCCTGTCTTCTCTTTTAACCATGCAGACCAAGATTGTTGAATTCTTCCTTCTTTCCTTTCATTTTCCAGCCAGGCTTTGGTAAGATTTAAAAACTGTCCAAAATTAATATGAATTAAAAGTGTTTGAGCATCCTGCCGTTTTAAATTTCGTATCCCTTTATTTAATTTTTCCACAATGATCGTCTCACTCTCATTGTCAAAATGCAAATAACCGTCGCAGAATGTTTCTCTAGAAATTGTGCGGTTAATATCAGCAATGTTGTCTGTTAGATATTTGTGCAGTTCTAGGGGGGTCATTTTTTCCTTATTCACTTTTCCATAAACGTCACTAAGCCGTTGTTTAGGTTTTTTAGGAAGCTTCGGCATCTTTCCGGTTGGTCCATTTGAATCAATTTCGTTAACCAACAATCCCATATTGTGATAGTAAATTCTATAATCATTAATCAATTGTTTTTGGGTAACAGTCCATTGTTGTTCTGATTCCATATCTGCTTCACGTTCACACTGATTTGAAGGTAAAATTAATGTCTCACCACTGTTAATTTGAAACGAAAGACCGCACCAGTCTGCTATATGTTTGCATGTGATGACAACATTGTCTAGGCAACATGTAAACATACTCTTGACAACCATGTAAATATTTCCAATGATTGATTTTGTCTATAGCACTTCACAAATGTAAAAAGCAATTTAAGTTGTAGTAGTATTGATCCGTTTTATTACTAGACTATATTGATAAAATTAATTAAAAAGGTTGGGGCGCACTGGGGAAATTATTTTTTCTCTTAAATCCCACAGAATTCTTTCTCTGCCTGTTATCCCGGTTTTTTTTGGGAGTAAGAAAATTTGGTGTTTTTGGGGTGTTTTTTTGCTTTGTTTTATATGAAAATTTAGGGCTCTTTTACTTGAAATGAGGGTAATTTTTTGGGGGTCAAATTTTTTTTTTTTTGAAGGGGGGGGGTGCTGGAGTCGTTCAAGTACTATACTACTCCCCTTAGGGGAAAAAATGAGTTTTATAAAAAAAACCAGGATTAAGGTTTTGGTGTGCTCTTTACATAAAAATTTTTTTTTATTTTTTTTATGGGGGGTATAAATACAAAGTGTGTTTTTTTTTCTTCTTAATTTTGAAGTTAAAAATCACACAAAAATGTTGGTAAATTTTTTATTTTGGATGTAAAAAGGTTTTTTTTTCTTTAAAATGGGGGGTCAAAAATTGAAGATAATTTTTTTTTTTTGTGGGGGGGGCTAAAGGAGTGGTATATTGTGTTCCACATCTGATTCACGCCCCCTCTAGAATAGGCAGTTTCACAATAACTTTGAAGCCCGTCTTTGATTGCTGATAAAATAGATGTTAATAATTTAGAAAGAGGTTTTGTGGAGCACTTGGAAGACCCAGCAATATACCTTTGTTTGTAAGGACACTTATGTAGTTTTTAAAACAGTGATGGAAGTTCCAGTTCTTCATCTTTGGTTGAAATTCCAAAGGAACACAGAACAGACCTATGATTATCCAGGATTTCTTCTTTGGTAAATGTCATGAGGGTATATGTTGAGTTTCCAAGTGAATCGTCAATACCTAATTCGTTTATCAAGCAGTTAATGTAATGAGTTTTACACATAAAAACCATGTTGTTTGGTGCTTTATCTGCGGAGACAACAACATATTTGTCATGGAGGTAGGATGGGTGTTTTGCAACATTTGGGTCTTTAAAGATTGACATAGCATGGGCATTGATAGATCCATTCAGTTTCTTAATTCTAATTTGTATCAACGACCTCACTGTCTTAATCCATTCGGAAAGAGTGTCTACGTCTTCCTTCTCGCGCTTAGCCATACACTTCATCCAACTCCGTATATAATGACATATTCATTTTCTGGGTCTCATAAGTCGAAAAGAAATTAAGTAACAAAATGTATATTTTGGCAACTACATAATGGAGAAAAAAATATGACACTTCTAAAGTTTGGTCGTCGTTTCAAAAGTGAGGCATTTGCCTCCATTACGCTACGGCCCTGCGTTTACATTTCAATACCGGAAGAAAACAAAGAGGATCGACTACCCCCCCCCCCCCCCCCCAAAAAAAACCAAACTGATTTGAAACTGTGGTGTTTTCAAATTTTCATTTTTTTTTAATCTATGATTATATAATCAATATTTAATCTTTTTACACTGACTTTTTACTACTCCAGCTCAAGACAAATTTAAGATACATTTATTAAGATCATTATCTTTATTTCAGACTCAACGTTAAGGTCCATAATATTGACACAACATATTAGTCTAAATAGGATAAAATATTAAAGTATTGAATATTTATAACCGGGCTGAAGTACGTTCACTATTTGCCTATCACCTAAAACTGTATTTATAGCATAAATTATAGCTAAAAATTTTACAATGAAAATGCAATTCTTAAAAAATGTCATGTGTCCAAATCCCTTTTATTTTCTATATTTACATGTACCTACATCAGGAACATGTCATGTGTAAGCCAATAATGTATACAAACCGACATAGAGGTCCGCTTTATGACCAAAAAAGTCAACGTTAATCAACGTTGCCCGAGGGAGCTGAACCTTTATTAATTTCAAAATTCATAAATGGGCAAAATGTTAAAAGTTATACCAATCATGAATTATATAGATCGTAAACTGTCTGTTTATGGACATATATATTATCAGTAGTGTTGTCAAATCGTACACTTGTGCCTAACCGGTTACTCGGATAATCGTTCGACCGATTAACCGGTTAACCGGTAGTTTAAGTTGATGTTTGAAGACCTTATCTATAGTACCTACATATAGATATATGAAGATGTGGTATGAATGTCAATGTGACAACCTTCCATCCAAGTAATACATTTACGTGTTTATAATACGATGAATTGAAGTTTGTCCTTTGGTATTATAAGGCTTGTCTGTGAAGATTCCTAGCGAATACTTTTAATAACTAAATACTCCGTATCAGCTACATGTATGGCGTTTGTACTAACTTCAGATTGAAAAATAAAATAATAAAATCTTGATCTCGTAGAAATAAATATGTCTGAAACCGATGATTCTTTCATTTTCTCTTGTTGTCTCCGAAAATAATGTGGAGTGTTTCAATTTGAACTGATTAAGCCTGTAACTCGTACTATCAAGTAAACATTAATAACATTCACATTGGTATGCATTTCACGACTTTTGAGTTTGCATTTCGTTTAAAGTATGTCAAAACCTTGCACGACGGAGATTGCACATTCAGATGTAGGTCTACACAATATTAGATCAAAAATGAAATAATGAAGTAAATATTAAAATTTAATCGTATTACTGATTTAAAGGTACAGTACTGTTAAAAAACATGTATACTAATTTTGTTTCCTTAAGATCTTGTCCCGAGCTGATCGAGAGACAAATTAAAGCAATCAATATACTGGAGAATTGATCTGTCAAAATAATTACCACGACCACAATTTTTAAAGAAGACATAACTTTTTAATGATTGCAATACAAATTGATTTCAAAATTGAAAAAAAGTCCGGTTAACCGGTTAGCGTTTTTGGTATTCGGTATTCGGTTGTTCAAACGGTTAACCGGTTAACCGGCTAACCGTTGACAACACTATTTATCAGTGAATTGTTATCAATAAAACAATCAGCAAACTGCAACAGATGTTTCTCTTTTTTTAATTTCGTTTCGCGTGTTTCGTTTGATCATTTCATAAAGTATATCGATTCTCACGTGTTATCTTCTTGACCGTGTGTACCGGAAATCAATACACTCGAATACACAATATTCCTTTATCTCTAATTGTAAAAGCAGTGGTAAATAATACATTTACAACATGACTTCTTGTGTACAAAATGTCTCTTAACGAACATTGAATGATAGTGTATTCATGGCATTTATTTGGTAATCGAGACGTGATCTTCGTTTGCCGTAATCGATATTTGTAAATAACTAATGCATACACGTACAGTGAATGATATTATAAATACATGTAAACAAAGAGAAAATGGATAAGAAGCTTGATAATAAGGAAGTCAAAGAAAAGAAGACAGGTAAATCACATTTTTTTATAAAAATAGAATTAACATGAATACATTGTAAGTCACGGATGTATTGTAAAATTTCAAGGCCGTAACTACCCTTGAGGCAAGTGAGGCAATTGCCTCACTAAAATTTCGACACTGATTTTTTTTTATACATATATATAAATATAATAGTCATTTGTTGTTCTGTCTCAACCTTAATTTCTATAACTTGTCATCATTCCTTTTAAACTATTCTTCCTGGATATAACTCAGCATCTCAACGGGTGATGTTTCTCGATTACATTAACCTAGTAACGATAATCATCATGGATCTTTAGTTAAAAACAGGCTCTTGCAGAAAAAGGAAAAGCGACACTGAAGGTAAAGAAGGAATAATTCTAGTAAACTAGTTTTTTTGTGAACAGAGTCTGAGTATTGCATATAACTTCATTAGGATAAGTAGACTGACAAATCAAGTACTGGTCTTCGGAAGGGGGCAGTCCTGTCTGCGTATTCATCAGTTCACGAACTTTAATCTTTCTCTTTACATATAAATAAAATATAAATAATATGAAACATGAATGCATGGATTAGCTTTTATCCATGTTTCTTTAACCTTAAAAATTGAAAGAATATTCCATATTCCAATTTGATATTATTGAGGAATGGTAGAACCTTTAACACAGGATTTTGTCTTTACTTATTCGGGACTACGGAATCGGACACCCCAACCCCTAACCCCTAAATTTATAGATTCTGGAACTAAAATACCACCAACTATTTCCAGAAATAATTTGAAATTACGGAACTACATGTAAACGTCAAAAACTCCATTCCAATTCCCCTGTACCCATATCATATATACTTACTCTAAAGATAGAATTATATACATGTATCTTATCTCATTCTATCTCTAGTTTGTCTACTCTTTGTCAGCATAAAAGCGAGTTTAATATTTTGTAACTGCGACTGTATGATGGTGCTTAAAGGAAAGCTTGAGTCCCTTTTGCAGACAAAACTGTTACTACCGATGCTGCTACCGAATTGCTGACGGAGAAGGAATTGGAAGAAGACATTGATCATTGTGTTTATGATAATGTCCTACCTTTAGAAACACAGACTGCCCTGAAACGACTGAAAACTCGGAAAAGAGCATGCATGAGTGGCGAGAGATTGTCCGGTCTTGCCATGCTCCATGTTCATCGCGATAAGGATATCAGCAGACCAAATTATGATTCTGAAACGATTTGACTGAACCGGCCATAGACAAATTTGACAAACTCTACTGAATCGATGTTTGTTCTATGTTCTGGCAGCAGACTCAAATCAGTGATATTTGGATAATTATCTTACATATAAATTTAAATAAAGTTGTTAAAAATATGGTGTTAGTAATTAAAAGTCTTAAAATATGAAAAATTTATATAAAAAGTGTCCAAATTCAAAACATTATCAAACTCTCTAAAAATGCCTAGAATGCAGGATTTTGCACCATTCATTTCATACCCTCCAAAAAAAAATTTCGCCTCGCTTCGCTCGGCTCAATTATTTTGCCTCACTAAAATAAGATGCCTAGTTACGGCCTTGAATTTGGGAAATGTTTCCGCATATATTCATTACGTAATTAATGTATACATCAATGACATGCAGGGTTTTTGTTCATTGTTGAAGGTCGTACGCTTGCGTATAGTTGTTAACTTCTAAGTCATTTGGGTTATTGGTGAGAACATGGTTATTATAGCTGACTTTGCGATATGGGCTTTGCTCATTGTTGAAGGCCGTACGGTGACCTATTATAGTTGTTAATGTCTGTGTCATTTTGGTCTTTTGTGGATATTTGTCTCATTGGCAATCATTCCACATCTTCTTTTTTAGGTTAATTGGAATTCAAACTACAACATATTCTTATTTTTATATGTACTGTTATTTTGTATCGCCGGTCTACCTCATATTTTTATTTTTATCAGTAATGTACTGTTTTATTCACTTTTATGTTTCATCTACCTCGAAGGACCATATTGATTAATTTGTTTCATATTGAAGTGGGTCAATAAAAAAACTACAAAAGTCACACTTACAAAAAAAACGTGTAAAACGCAATTGTGCATTTACAATTCATAAGAAGGAGAATATTAAATAAACCTAAATGTAAATGTTGATACTTTTTCATTTAAAAAAGGTGGCAGGTGATTAGGCTTATACCATGCATACAGACGGAATATTTAGTTCGAAAGTGGTGAAATGCCAAAATCACATTTTCGGAGTTTTTTACGTGCAAGAAGCGAAGTGGAGAAAAATTTAGTAAAAAATATTACAATTTGCCCTTCAACATGATCAACGTTCCCTTCTTTTCGTCAGTATGCTACCTTAAACCATAAGTATTATTTGGATACGAAATAAATTAGAAATATGTATAATAAATTAATTATTTGCACAGTTTATATTTCATTTTATTGCAACATATTATAAAACTATATTTAATAATAATGAATTTTATAATGTCAACCAAGGGTATTTACGTATATTTAATTGGTAAAATGAATATACTTATTTTTTATTCCATTGGAACATGTGGAAGAGTTACTAATAGTATCGTCGTCACCCCAGTTGTGTAGATGGATATAGAGAAAATAATCAATATTATAGAGGACTAAACATGAGCCACTAGCACAGTCTTTACACATGTAATCCATTCACACAATATTTATCAATTTACAGTGACATGTAAATGCAATACTTTTCTATTTGAAATTAATCTTATCTATAAAGTTTTAACGTTCTACGTGCTCTATATCTTTATTTTATGGCCGGCATTTTAATTAAATGAAAATTAATACCATAAATTTGGAAATAGATATGCAGAATAAATTGAATTACTATAGTTGCCATTGAGTTAGAAGCCTTGCGGTCTTTGATTTATCACAAGACACTAAAAACAAATTACTTAAAGAATATCGTGATGATTTGTGCGACACATGATTTTCACATAAACCTTTACAAAATAAATTACAACTTCTTTAGGAAGAAAAAAGAACAACATCAGCAATATTATGGTATACATACAGTATATGCTCATACGTCTACACTCGGCTTATAATTGCAAACAGTTGTTCATGAGCTGTGTGGGTCGTTAATTTCAGTTTTTTGTAAAATCCTACCAGCTGCACATGCTATTACAGGATGTGATACTACATCGTCTTTATTTGGCATAGGCAAAAAATCCATGCTAAAGGCACGAAAAGAAACGCCTTATCATTTCAATGACTTGTCCCAGAATTCTGCAATGGATATAGAAGATTCGGTAGCCGTCAGTCTAAAACTCGCAACTAGTCTTTATGATCCTAAAGGAAAGTAGAAACGCTGCCATAATAGTCTGAACAGTTTCCGTGTTAAATTAGCCACATGTAAGGATTCTACCTTGGTCCGACTCCCTCCTTGTGAAGCATCTTTTGAACACCACGTCCTTAGGTCATCTTTCCAAACCAAAATCTGGATGACTGCACATTTCGCCAAGTCTGCTATCGGATCGCCTCTACAGTTTGGTTTGAGAAAAGGAAAGTGTGGTCTTGAACCTGTCTTGTTTGAAGGTCAAATGTCATCTGACTTTCTTCAAGATTTGGTATGTACGTGCAAAGGAAAATCAGTTTGAAGTAAAAGTTGTGTGTGTTTTGAACAGATTTGTCCTGTACTGAACTTTTTCAATGTCAAGCTTCAGACCTTTGTAAAAACATCAATACACACCTGACAGATATGGATGATGATGATGATGATGCCTAATTACCTGACCTATTTACGGCTAATTCATATATAAACTTGTTTTGCCTTCAGCTGTCGTCCACTTTTTCCGTTATTTTAATTAATATACCTTATACATATACGAGTTTACTTAGACCCTAAAGCTATTTTCGTTTATGTTAAATGTTAAAAAACGTTAAAAAAAAACGTTAAATGGATGCTAATGTATCTCATAAAGTTTATATGAATACATTTTGATTGTTCAACAAAAATATTGATGGCAGCTTTTGTCTGCAAAAAAAAAGGTAAACAATTTACTAAAATAACCTTCATGAACATTGGAACTGAAATCAATAAAATTAACTGTTATCCATCCTGTACCTGATTTTGAACTTTTGTATAATAGCAAGTAGTGTTCAGACTTCATTTTGATGGGGGGGGGGGGGGGGAAATATTACCGAAGTTGAAGGTCATCCTTGAATGACATAAATAAACAAAATGTATCATGTTACGAAAAACGTCAATTTTAAAATATTTTTAATGCCCGCGTCACACTGTCCCGATTTTTACCCCGATGGCAACACGATTATGGGAATTTTAAAAATCGGGACTGATCGTATCAAAATCGGGCTATTCGTAGTGCCATCTTTAACCATCTTTAACCATCGGCCACTTTTTCTAGCCTTCGGGATCAACTTCGGGAAGGGTTCTAAATTTTTTAACATGTTAAAAAATCCCCGAAGGTGCGTCCGATGTTGAGGGTTCGTATTGAATTCGTATAACCATCCTCACCATCGTAATGTCACCGGGAATGCATCTTTGAACATCGTATTGCATTCGTGTTTCCATCGTTTCCATCGGGCAGTTTTAACATTACGATGTCTACACGAATGAATCACGAAACTACCCGAAGGTCTTACGATGGCAACACGACTTCGTGAAAACCTCGTAATCCCGCCGTGTTGCCATCGAATAAAAGTACGAAGGCGACAAGATGGAACTACGACGGCAATAAATCCAGCTAAATGTAAGTTAATTTTCGCGCTAAAATACATTTAAAGTGCCATGCGCGATATGCACCGGTCAGTCTAATACGACAGTTAAGAAAGACGTTCACAAAACAGGGAGCTCATAGCATATGATTCTATGAGAACAAGAAAGGCGACAGCGTTGTTTCTATTAATTCAAATAGAACAAGAAGAGCAGCTATTACAGGCTCAGGATTTACTTTTACAAGTAAAATAGTATTTTTTGTCAATTTATCATATCAAGTAACATAATGAAAAATCATAAACACGCCTCGTACACCAACACTGCAGGTACACGTATATAGGGAAACCAACTTTTTCTTCATTATTCTGATTTTTTATGTATCGTCTGAGTTGTTGTCACACGAATGTTTACGCCATAACCATTTTGTTTTCTATATGTCATATTTTGCCGCATTTGTTGCTTTCCCCACATCCTTCCTTTTGTCTATATTATTATGATATTCTCCTGGAACGACCTCTTTTTGAATAAAAGGGACCAACGGACCTATTACCTTACCTTAAAGATAGATCAGTAAACATGGGCATAATTATGGGTGATTATTCAGACTAGTTTACACATTCTACAGTTCAAACAAGGCAATGCCGAGCGTGGCACCCCCTCGTATGTAACATATTGGGGACAAATATGGACACTTTATTTGTATATGACACATGCAGAAAATGGTAATTTGAATATGCATATTTGATACATAAACTATTTTTTTAGAAATCAACCAAAACATTCAGTAACTGGAAATACCTTTAATATTGTCTTTAGAACCAGCAGGTAAAAAAATGAGCAACCAATTTCCTGTGTACACGACGTCTTTTAGACATCGTACATGTATGGCCATCGCGCCATCATCGTAATCCATCGTGTTGCCTTCGTAATACATCGTGTAGCCTTCGTGATCCATCGTGTAGGCTTCGGCTGAGATATGAAACTTAAATACCCGTCTTCGGTTAACCTTCGTATGTCCATCTTTTGCTATCGTATATAATTTCGGCACCATCGTATAGACTTCGTTATTCATCGTACTTGCTTTGGTCTCTTTATGGTATTTTAACGAGATCGGGACCAACTTCGTACGAACTTAAAATTTTCGCATTCGGGTGTCCATCGTATATAAAAATCGGGACAGTGTGACGCGGGCATTATGATTCTACCGCTGGTCTAACTCGAAAAAAAATGTCAATCTCGGCTTCGTCTCGGTTTTTTTTTCCTTTTAGGTATTATCTACTTCATCATTTCAGTTTTGTGTTAAATATTTCACGAAGTTTCGTTTTTCGATAGACTGCCAGTCTTATGCTTAAAGAGTTGAATATTATCATGATATACACAAATTTACGTTTTTTTAGATATCCTTCCTGTTTTATGCTCACAGAGTTGGCTATTGTCATAATGTACAAGAAGCTACGTTTTTAGATATCCTTCCTGTCTTATGCTCCCAGAGATGAATATTATAATAATGTACAAGAAGCTACGTTTTTATATATCCTTCCTCTCTTATGCTCCCAGAGATGAATATTATAATAATGTACATGAAGCTACGTTTTTTAAGATACTAGCCTTCCTGTCGTATACTCCCAGAGATGAATATTATCATGATATACACGAAGTTTCGTATTTTTAGATAGCCTTCCTGTCTTATGCTCAAGGGGTTGAATACTGTCATGATATACACGAAGTTATTTTTTCAGATAGCCTTCCTGTCTAATGAATCCAGAGATGAATATTGTCATAATCTACACAACCATACGTTTTTTTAGATAACCTTCCTGTCTAATGCCCACAGAGATGGATATTATCATACTATACACGAGGTTACGTATTTTTAGATAGCCTGCCTGTCTTATGCTCCCAGAGATGGATATTATCATAATGTACACGAAGTTTGCGTATTTTTAGATAGCCTTCCTGTCTTATGCTCACAGAGGTGGATATTATCATAATGTACACGAAGTTTCGTATTTTTTAGATAGTCTTCCTGTCTTATGCCCACAGAGATGAATACATACTGTTATGATATACACGAAGCTACGTTTTTTAGATAGCCTTCCTATCTTACAAAATGTATGCTCAAAGAGATGAATACTGTCATAATATACACGAAGTTTTGTATTTTTAGATAGCCTTCCTGTCTTATGCTCACAAAGATGGATACTATCATACCTCTTCTTCTGGGGATTTTTCTTTGCATACTCACTAAGGGTGAACTTCAGCGTGGCCATAGTTTGCATGTCGAAATCACCAACTAGCAATTCAAGTGCGTCCTCGATATTGACTGATAACAACACCACACAGGATCAATGCGGGGCTCTAGAATACGCAAATTTTACAAATGAGGTGAGACATTTTATATTTCATGGTATTCATTCAAACACTTGATCATATTGATCCATAATTTTTACATCAACAAAAGAAGGTTCTTCATGCTTTAACACCTTCGTACGCGATTGCTCTGACGTCTGGCTGTCTTTCTTTAACGACTTGGTGTGGTGTTTTTCTCTCTGACGGCCTTTGAGGACTTCAACTAGAGGTGAGACAAGTCATGGAAGAAAAGTCCATCAGGACTCGGACTATCCTAGCTATGATCATCAACAAAAGGCTGTCAGATTTCAGGAAATCTTTCACTATTCTATCGTTACTACATGTACTGCTGTTAATGCCTGTCTTCGATTGTATTATGAGTGGTAACGTGTTTGCCTTGGTCAAATCAAAGTAAATTAAAACTTGTTGCATTAGAGTAACTAGTCTGTTCGGGTTCAATACTAGTATATACATAATAGTTGTCCGAGAAACGTGCATGAAATGCGTCATGGCTAATACAACTTTTTATAGGATTTGTGCGGTCGTATATTGGTATGACGTTGGCGTCGTCGTCATTGTCCGAAGACGCATTGGTTTTCGCACTATAACTTTAGCTTCAGTAAATAGAAATCTATGAAATTTCAACACAAGGTTTATGACCACAAAAGGAAGCCGGTTGGGATTGGTTTTGGGAGTTTTGGTCCCAACAGTTTAGGAATTAGGGGCCAAAAAAGGGCCCAAATAAGCATTTTTCTTGGTTTTCGCACAATAACTTTAGTATAAGTAAATATAAATCTATGAAATTTAAACACAAGGTTTATATATATATACATATGACCATAAAAGGTAGGTTGGAATGGATTTTGGTATTTTTGGTCCCAACAGTTTAGGAATTGGAGGCACAAAGGTCCAAAATAAACTTTTTGTTTGATTTCATAAAAAAATGAATAATTGGGGTTCTTTGATATGCCGAATCTAACTGTGTATGTAGTTTCTAAATTTTTGGTCCTGTTTTCAAATTGGTCTACAGTAAGGTCCAAATGGTCCAAAATTAAACCTTCTGTTTGATTTCAACAAAAATTGAATCCTTGTGCTTCTTTGATATGCTGAATGTAAACATGTACTTAGATTTTTGATTACGGGCCCAGTTTTCAAGTTGGTCAAAATTAGGGTCCCAAATTAACCTTTGTTTGATTTCAACAAAAATTGAATCCTTGGGGTTCTTTGATACGCTTCAAATCTAAATATGTATTAAGATTTTTTTTTATGGGGCCAGTTTTCAAGTTGGTCCAAATCGTGGTTTAAAATTAAACTTTGTTTAATATCAAAAATTGAATCCTTGGAGTTCTTAAATATGCTGAATCTAAACATGTAATTAGATTTTTTTTCTTTTAGGCCCAGTTTTCAAGTTGGTCCGAATCGGGGTCCAAAATTAAACTTTGTTTGATTTCAACAAAAATTGAATATATGCATGGGGTTCTTTGACCATGTAGTTAGATTTTTGATATTTGGGCCTGGTTATCAAATTGGTCCACATTGAGGTCTAAAGGGTCCAAAATTGAATTTTATTTGATTTCATCTATTTAATCACAATCAAAATTCAGAGCTGTATCAAGCTTGAATGTTGTGTCCATACTTGCCCCAACTGTTCAGGGTTCGAACTCTGCGTATAAAGCTGCGCCCTGCGGAGCATCTAATTGATTTATATTTACATCTATAACGGAAAACTAGGAATTGATGAAATGTGCTGGATTACAGCAAATTATTTAGAATAAAACTGCGTTGTTAAATATGAATGTAAGGGTATGCATTGTCTTACAGAGAGCTGAATTCGACTGGAATAGGGAAACCAGGTCGTCACTTCTGTCTGCGTTTTTCTGGGGGTATTTTGTAACACAAATTCCCGGCGGTTGGTTGGCAGACAAGTTTGGAGGCAGACGTGTGTATGGTACAGCTCTAGCTGTTGCCGGTATAGCGACAGTCCTAATTCCCGTATGTGCTAGAACACATATAATTCTGTTGTACATATTGCGTGTAATATGTGGTTTAGCAATGGTAAGTTTATATTTTACCAATGTTATCTAATGCAAGTTTCATTTCAAAACTTATTTTTGATTTGCGATTGTCACATTGAATGCTTAAGATTCTAATTTTATAGTCTGCGCATGCGTTCCCTTCCAATTAGGTTATGGGTGGGTGGGGTTTAGAGAGAGAGTACTCAGAAGACATTATAGGATACTACTGTAGAAAATGGATGAAATAATAAATAAAATAACAATTAATAACAAAATAGATATGGAAAGAAGATTTAAACATAAAGAACACTTGTCAACTTTCCATAATGTTTAGGGAAAATGTCCTTTCTTTAAAAAAAAAAAAATGATTTGATGATTTTCTTTATTGCAGAAATGAATATTTCTTTTATCGTTATAATCTTTATTCCAAAATTACACCCATAAGGGTCAATCAATACAATCAAACAATAATTTTATACAATACAATGCAATAATAATACAATGAATCATGTTTTTAATTATTTCGCATACAAATATCAGAAAATGTTTATTTTAGGGAACTTGCTCCCCTTCAGCCACATCAATGTGGGGAAGATGGGGTCCTCGTCTGGAACGTACAAAATTAACAGCCTCCCATCAAGTCGGTAAGTGTTAGAAGTCAAGATTTATTACAATTCTGAACATCTCGGCAGATTATACGCCATAACGGTGTTGGGTGCCGATTATTGGTGTCTTTGCGTATAAACTATGCTAGATTCGGATTAAAAATATACCTACCTTCCCTGTTTTGGTAAACGATGAAAGTTTAAACCTAAACACTATATTATTTGGCTTAATTGGCACTATGATGCAGTCAAGTGTTTGATGTTTTTGCTAAAGCCATATATAAAATGACAGAGCAAAGTTGAACTGTTGCCGAAATATTATACGTGTCGAGATGTATCATCAAACAAAATGTGTTTAATCAATTACTTGTCATTTGTGTTTTTTATCATGTCTTTATATGCAGTAACAATTAACAGAATGCTTGTAAAATGACAACATTTAATTTTGTTTTCAGGTTCTATGTTAGGAACTGTTGTTACATTTTCTGTGTCTGGTGTTTTATGTGAATCAGGATTCGACAACGGATGGGGTTCCATTTTCTACTTGACAGGTAAATGTTTACCTTCATTAAGAAAAGCAACAGTTTATGTCTTTTTTTGCTTATCACATAAGGGGTCAGAATTGAAGCATATATCCATGTTCATCTTTGAGGTAGATATTCCATATTATTATACTTCACGTTAAAATTCCATATTTTGATTGGCTAATACGAGGGTGTTAATTTACTCTATTATCAGTTGGCTGAGCGGGTGACAATTTTTTTAATGTTAACTTCTCGTGTAGACCAATCAAAACTCGATAACTTAAAAGAACAATGAATTGAATTTACATCAAGTAATTAAATACAATGCTCAAGTTCTACTTTTTGACTCAAGATTATATTATTTCACTTTCAAAATAAAACATCTTGCTTAACTTTTTTTCCTCTTATACCCATAATGTTGTTATTCACATGACGTCATAGCAAATACTTTTAAAATGAAATCAATCTGTAAAAGATGATAATAATAGGACATTCAGTATAATAAATTAAATAGATAACACATAGATTAGAGGGTGAAAGAGCAGATTGGTACCCCTCGAAAAAACATTGTCAACCTTGGCTTCGCTCTATCACCCTCTCAGCTATGTGTTATTTATATAATGTCCAACCAACACATGATGGCGTTTGTAAACCCTTCGTAGTGATAACTTCAACTTTACCACTTGGAACCCTGCGTGTAGTAGATTCTTTTAAGCAGCAACTCTCTTTATAGAAAGCATGATTGGGAACTTAAGATGTGGGAAAACGTTTCAACTGGTTAAAATTTTGGGATTTTATTTATGAATTGAATGCTTCTTTTTGCAACTTCATTGGGGTGTAAAAGCGTTGACCGAAGTACATTTTGTATGAAGCGCGTTTCGCGCTTCATTCTAAAAATGTGCGCACGGTCAACACTTTTACAACCCTATGAAGTTACAAAAAGAAGCATTCAATACTTATAATTACATGTTTTAGCTAGGATCATGAAAACACGAATATTACCATTTTTTTATTCAACTCACCTGTGCATTTTATTGTCGAACCTCGTGTTATCATGAATGATACGTTTTATTGTGTAATGTAATTGCTTAAGGAATAACACGTAACGTGCAGTAAGCCAATCGGAATAACGTATTATAATGAAACATACATCTAATGTAATTATATAATAACATATACTCATCTCTTGCGCGTATTCATTTGAAATAGTCCCTTTGTTTACTGCTATGTTATGCCGGCGTCACACATTGGCGTATAGAAAATATTAACAAATTTAATTGCACGCCAGAGGAACGCTTAAGCAATCATTAAACGCGCGCTGCATAAGTTTGAAGTACGTCGAAATACAAAGGTATACGCTTGGTAAACGCTTAAACTCGTGGAAATTTGTATGCAGCATACACATTTTCATCCAGCTCAAGCACGTGTGTTGCGTATACCTGTACGCTACAAGCACATTATACATACGCTACCATCGCGTTTAACGCGCTACAGATAAGTTTGAGACACGTTTAAGGCACCTTGTATACGATTCAAGATCGTTCGACTTTAACTAAAACGTATGCGGGTGTTTGTTTACAAACACACCCCACAATAGAACGTCCAAGACACGACCGGGACGCGTCTCAAATACGTTCAAGAAACTTTTTTCCTTCGTAGCGTGCATTCCATCTACGTTAGACAAACGCCAGGCATACGCCAACATACGTTTCAAACGCTTAGGTACGCTTCTCGTACGCCAAATACACGCTTTAAACTCGTTTTGCACACGTTACGGATATGATTGACATGTTGATCATCCAAAATTACTAGCGTATTGGCAGCGTACATGATTTTTTAACACGCCCGGCGTACGTCGGAGCTATACGCTTATGTGTGACGCCGGTATAAAAGGCAGCATAATATAGATTCACTCTTATGCCTTTTGTTTACTTTTATGTTAAGGACAACACAATATAGATTGAAAGGTTATTATAATAATATACAAGTCATTTGGTTGTACGAGGAATGTGAAGTGGACACCCTATTGTAAAGTGACGTACACAAGTATTAGAAGATTAAACTAGGGTATCATGTCTTTGTCAGATGTAAATTTGTGTATTTCAACACACGTGAATTTGAACTTCTGATCACCTTATGTAAAGTTGCATATTTATATTGTCACACATCTGTTATAAAAAAAAAAAGATGTGGTATGATTGCCAATGAGACAACTGTCCACAAGACCAAAATGACACAGACATTAACAACTATAGGTCACCGTACGACCTTCAACAATGAGCAAAGCCCATACCGCATAGTCAGCAATAAAAGGCCCCGATATGACAATGTAAAACAATTCAAACGAGAAAACTAACGGCCTTATCTATATAAAAAAAATGAACGAAAAACAAATGTGTAACACATAAACAAACGACAACCACTGAAGTACAGGCTCCTTACTTGGGACAGGCACATATATAAATAATGTGGCGGTGTTAAACATGTTAGCGGGATTCCAACCCTCCCCCTAACCTGGGACAGTGGTATAACAGTACAACATATGAACGAACTATAAAAATCAGTTGAAAAAGGCTTAACTCATCAGATGGACAAAAATACATGTGGACGTGGCCGGGTTCTTGTACATCCCGACAACAAAAAGACACTAGGAACAGATCTGAGAGTACTCACTGTTATCTGAAAGCTAGTTCAAAGCCACTAACAACTAATACAAAAAAATCATGCATCTAAGACTAAACTATCATTCCGTACACATCCAACATCCAATGGATTTAGTGTAAAGACGTCATAAACAGTCAGAGAAAAACATCACCTTGTGTGCAATGCCAAGTTATAGGTATCGACAGATTGTAGATCCATGAATGTATATATGTATACAACATACTAGTAATATTTAGTTTGCTTTTAATTTACTGATAAAAAAAATCAATATTTATACCAATAAAAACATTATTCAATGATCCTATTACAGTGTTGAATTGGTAACCTTTTAGAATAAGTTTATTTAAAGGAGCGATAAGTTTACAAGGATCATTTCTAAATTTCCGAGCACGGTTAACAACATTTCCGTAAAAATGAGGATGTGCTAAGACTTTTCAATTAAAGAATAAATATATTTAATTATTCGATTTGTGACAACAAAAATAATATTTTAGCTTTTTCACGGTTTAAGTTGCCATGCAGAAGACAACTCGGAATTTACAATCGAAACATATCTAATTGGTAACTAAATTCATACAATGCATTCATTTTTTATGCTATTTTGTATAAGATTTACGTAAGATTGTTGTTTTTGTGTATTTAAAGGTGGTTTGACTTTGATCTGGGTTTTTCTGTGGTTTTTCCTGACCCGAGACACACCGAACGATCATCCGAGAATCAGCGTAATAGAAAGGAATTATATCATCACAAATATTGAATATAATGCAAATAAAAGGGTTAGTTGTTAAGTAAAAAGTTAGACATGTCCAATTAATGTTCCATAGATCATTTGTGTAGATACGTAAAAGAACCTTAAATATGCACGTACATTTTGTACATGTTCTACGTCTTGCCAACATCACTTGTACTTTCTCGTCTGCAACATGATTTTTTTTCACCGGCGCATGCACGGTTGCAGAAAAATATGCAAACTAAATCATTCGGAAGTCATGCATGTTTCAATACTTATTAGTTATGCGACGCTGAGATTGAGCCTGGCACTAGAGAACTCGAGATATCTTGCGCACGTATTATATACAAGATGTCCAACACGCATGACGGATATCTAGTTCATATTGATTTCTATGATAGAGGGTAAACGGGGGGAAAATCCACCGAAGTTAATATGTTTGAAACGGTTGAAACCATTGGGCTCCAGCTTGTCTGCCAAAACAGCAAATGTACTAATATAATTTGTCTGAAGTCAAATGAATGCAAAATACTGTTATTGTTGAACCAGACTTATTATTAATTCCTGCTCTTACATATTATTTCAAATAAAATTATTAAAGTGATTTTCATTTTAGTTTATTTATCACTATACTGTATCAAATAATAATTCTGTAATTCAGGCACAGGCACTTGTCACAGATGAAAAAAAATCCTATATGTACCTTAATTTGTTATATAGGTATATAGGGGAAAATCTGAGACAAGTGACTGTGAATTAAGGTATTGAATTCTAATGATAATTATATCTTAATGTTTTGTTTTCCATTCTATTGCACTTTTCATTAATGTAACAGAGAAAAATTCTTAGTCTGTGATCAACTTTGCTTTTTATTCTCGCAGACAGGAAAGGTTCCATGGGTTGCCATGGCAAAGTCCGTACCACTGTGGGCAATTATTATCGGACATACATGTAGTAACTGGGGAATATATACCATATGGACAAGTCTTCCTGAATTTATGAAAAATGTCTTAAAATTTGACATAAAAGCTGTAAGTCTTTTGTGCACTACTTCTTTTTATTAAATCAATCTTTAAACTGTTTATTTTTTAATAGCGCTGAAAGTACAAGCTAGATGTGCATCATATCTATTTTATATTTTATTTCCCTGATTATATGTAGATTACGTTAACGTTTACTTTTATACGATTTTTGATATGAGAAAATACCAGTTATACAATTTAAATATGATAACGTGTCTACTTAAAGAAAAAAAATACTTAAACCAATAGACAAACAATCAAACAAATTAAAGTACACAAAACACAACGTATGAAACTAATTAAAAAAAAAACGAGCAACATGAACCCATCTAAATACGGGGGAGGGTAGGGGTGATCTCAGGTGCTCCGGAAGGGTAAGCAGATCCGGCTCAATATTTAGCACCCGTCGTGTAAGTGCGAACCCGGTAATAAGTCGAATTCGGTAGGTCACATTCGGGAAAAGCTGACGGGATTGTAATTTGTAACAGCCCACCGTACGCACAACTTCTTTTCGCTTCTTGTCGCTAAAATAATTCTTATTGTCGCTTCTTGTCGCTTGTTGACGCTTGTTGTCGCTTCTTGACGCTTGTTGTCGCTAATTAGTGAGACCCATGAAGAGGACATGTTTCATTACCGTGTTCATCTGTTTATTCGTCGATCTCGTCATGCATCAATTATGTTGTCGCATTTGTCTAAAAAAAAATGACTTCATATTTGGCCGGTAGCTTGTCCAAGATGAGATGTAATGTGTGACCCCTTTCCAGAACGTTCAGACACCAACTTGATACTTGATACCATATAATTTCTTAGTTTATGTAAAATGAACTTCGTCACACTTTTCTCAAGTTCACTACTAATACTATGTCAGCAGCTTGGTAGTAGTAAGTTTTATTTCTTACCGGGTCTATAACATACATGTATCTATATATACTTGCTTCATTTGCATGTTCCTATACCTTGAATTACGAGTTGTATGTTTAACACGTCAACATGTGCATTCCTTTCGTATTATAATTATTGGATTTTCATTACTGCCATTCGATATTCTTTTATATTGCAGAATGGTGCATTATCTGCAATACCTTATATATGTGGTGCCTTCATGGCATTTGCAACAGCACATATAGCTGACTTCTTAAGAAGTAGAAAAATTCTAACAACAACACAAACTAGACGATCTTTTCAAACAGCAGGTACATGTAGGTTAAGGGCTTTTATGAAATTTAAAAGTCTACAATTTAAAATTGATACTAAAATTCAGAATAGCTTTAGTAATGGAACCAAATAAGATAAACGTATTGAATGCTTATGGGGCTCCTATTCGAGATATTTGAGAGTTTAAAAAAAAATGGCAGGGAAAAGCTGACTTGGACTTTAATCATATATTTGCATTGGTATTATTTTGGTATAAAATCGAAAGATAAAGAATCTAAAATCTGCTGAAATTTTGGTGAAGGAACTTTTATGAGTAAGAAAAAAAAAACTCAGTCTAGGTGTTTTAGGGCAAAATATTTTACCTTGTATTTTAAGGACAAAAACAAGAAGTCCGAAAATCTGACATTAATTCCTAAACATCATCTTAGTTCATCCTTAAAAGTTTAATGTCAAATAAAAGATCTAAATATACATCTTCGTCTTAAACGACAACAAATATTTATAACTTCTAAAGCAGTTTAAATTGGTTGTCACGAATTATGCTGAAAAAATAGGAGTTCAACGGAAGCGGAAGCTAGCTTTCGAAGCTTAATATCAAGACAGGATATGAGATCATATAGAGAACACTGAAAATATTTGAGAATAACAATTTTTAGGGAGAGATGATAGCCAAGTTGTCTAGATATTTCATCCTCATTGTCACTATTTTGTTAACGCTGGTGTCAGCGTGGCGAGGTGTGTTTGACTTCGATCTTAATAGACAATGCTTGCAAGTTTTCTTTCTTGTAGAAAAATTTGTGGTTCTCTCCAGGTACTTCTGCATCCTCAAACCATTAAAAATGGTTGCATTCATAAAGCCAAGGTCGCTGATCTGATCGCGTCCTTAAGAATGTACGCTCCTCTATTTAAAAAAAACGCTCTTTATAAACTATTGTAGATTTATTGTATACATGAAAATAACCTGAAGGACAGACAATAATGAAAGACCCGCGTGCTTGTTTTCGAGATATAAGCCATTGAAATTTTCTGTAGATTTTTTTTATTCATAGCGAGAATCTTATACAAATTATATTATAAAGGAAGAAAACATTTCTTCCAGGCAGTATGCGAAAACTGAATTAAACTTTCAAATTATTTGTTTCAGCATTTATTGGCGCAGGGATATTTCTAATAGCCACTGGCTTTGTTGAATGTGAGAAGCGAGGACTTGCCGTAGTGTTTTTATGTTTAGCATTATTGTTTACTGGTTTTGAGAGGGCTGGTTATGCTGTTAATCATATAGATATAGCTCCTAAGTAAGTGGATAATCGAATTTTCTCGTATGCTACATTAAATCCACAAAAAAATATTAAAATCATAGTAGAAAAGAAAGTCTTTTAAAAATGTATATTATTCATTTAATTATTGCCTGAGTTATCTAAATTGAAAAATTACCGTAATTTTGTAATTTATTTTTCTGTTTTCTTTTTATATGAGAAGATATGGTAAAATTATCCCTAAATCTTATTTGTTATAAGAGACTGACGATTCGTGTAAAACGATACTTTTTAATCACAACAGAAAAATAATCAATCAACTTTTCTGATAATTAAACTAGAGGCTCTCAAGAGCCTGTGTCGCTCACCTTGGTCTATGTGCATATTAAACAATGGACACAGATAAATTCATGACAAAATAGTGTTTTGGTGATGGTGATGTGTATGTAGATCTTACTTTACTGAACATTCTTGTTGCTACAATTATCTCTATCTATAATGAACTTGGTCCAGTAATTACAGTGGAAAATATTTTCTAAAAATTTACAAAAATTTATGAAAAATGTTAAAAATTTACTATAAAGGGCAATAGCTCCTTAAGGGTTCAATTGACAATTTTGGTCATGTTGACTTATTTGTAGATCTTATAAGGGGCAGCAACCCAACAACGGGTTGTCCGATTCATCTGAAAATTTCAGGGCAGATAGATCTTGACCTGATAAACAATTTTACCCCCATGTCAGATTTGCTCTTAATGCTTTGGTTTCAGAGATATGAGCCAAAATCTACATTTTACCCCTATGTTCTATTTTTAGCCGTGGCGGCCATCTTGGTTGGTTGCCCGGGTCACGCCACACATTTTTTAAACTAGATACCCCAATGATGATTTTGGTGAAGTTTGGTAAAATTTGGCCCAGTAGTTTCAGAGGAGAAGATTTTTGTAAAAGTTAACGACGACGGACGACGACGACGACGGACGACGACGACGATGGACGCCGGACACCAAGTGATGAGAAAAGCTCACGTGGCCCAGGTGAGCTAAAAAGAGTCTTCATGAATGTTATGCTTGGTAGATTACATTTTTCTCTCTTTTTCGTGGTATAAAATGTAACATTTGTTTTATTTCAGATATGGAGGTATATTGTATGGTATAACTAATACTATTGCAACTATACCTGGAATGGTTGCTCCTGTCATAGCCGGGGAACTGACCCCAAATGTAAGTCTTACTTATTGATCGATTGATTGAGTATTGATTGATTGATTGGTTAATTAATTGAGTATTGATGGATTGATTGGTTGATTGATTGATTATTAAACAATATTCAGCATCCGTATGTTGTGATTATAAGCCCCGCC
Organism: Mytilus edulis; assembly: GCA_019925275.1. NCBI lineage: Eukaryota > Metazoa > Mollusca > Bivalvia > Mytilida > Mytilidae > Mytilus > Mytilus edulis. Next base: position 27,981,519 of record CM034359.1, on the reverse strand, counting down.
CACAAATCGGATTTCTTGGGTGCGGCCGGTTTTTATTGGTGAAGTAAGCCGCAGTGCCAGGAGACAACAACCTACCTTTGCAGGGCGGATCCAGCCATTTTAAAGGGGGGGTTCCAACTACATGTCCCCATTTAAATGCATTAATCGTCAAAAAGAAGGCGGTTCCAACCCCCGGAACCCTCCCCTGGATCCGCCACTGCTTTAATTGAGTGGTTAATTGACAATCCTCGTCAATTAAGATTGGAGTCGAATGTAACTTGCCTCGAGCTGGGTTCGTACCACAACCCGTATACAATTTGTGAAAATCCTGACTTTATAAAAAAAGAAGATGTGGTATGATTGCCAATGAGACAACTCTCCATAAGAGACCAAATGACACAGATATTAACAACTATAGGTCGCCGGTTGACCTTCAACAATGAGCATCGTATTGTTTTTCAAACACAACAGATGCAAAGTAAAAAAAATCAAACATTTATTTCTATTAAGAAAACAGTTTAACTTATTAAATGGTGTATTTAATACAAGTATTTATGATAAATATTGGTTCACTACATTTTATCTGCTTTTTAATGTGTAAAAACTAAGAATTATCATCGTCTGTTTGGGATCAAGTGATAATAAATTGTTGTTTGGCGATTGTTTCCTTAGTTGCCACATGCCAATTGTGGATTAAACGGCAAATCTGAGCCATGAGAAAATTGTTGTATACACGTTTCATTCGATTTTTTTTTATTGTAGGATACCTCTGAAGAATGGAGGAATGTGTTTTACGTCACAGCAGCGTTTTATGTACTTGGTGCTATTATATATTGTTGTATAGCTAGAGGGAAATTCAGCCTTGGGCATTGGACAAGGAAAATCTTAAAGAAACCGAAGTGTTCATTTAAAAAAAAAGCTGTTACTGCCAGGCATTTACTTATGATTTGTTATTTTTTATTAAAGAGTTTGTTTGACTTTCAGTTTTCATTGAATTGTTTTCAGTATAAGAAATAAGACAACCTTTAACGTTTTAATTCAGCATTTGCAAAATCCATAGTTTTCCCTGAAACAAGAAAAATTTCTTATCTGACATACACATTTTTTAGTGCATAGAGATGAAAAAAATGCAGTTGTATAGGAAAATATATAAACGCAGATTTAGTATTCGTCAAGTAATTCGAAAAACTACAAAGACCTCATATTAACAAAGAGTCGTAATTGAGTTTTTTTTTAAATGTTCTATAAAGCTGGGACTATTATACTAATAGTACTATCATGATAGTCCCAGATCTAAGTACATTCGTACGTTTAATACAGAACATTTGTAAACATGATGACATGTGGGGTATTGCTCACTAAATACACTGACCCCGATGTTTTTCTATGTAAACTACAGGAAGAGTAACATCGAAAGTTGAGAAATCTGAATATCATACATTATTTGTATGTCTACATGTAACAAGATGACTTGTTTAAGTTACATCAAGAAGCTATGACTTCGACCTAGTTTTATAAAAATGAAGGTCATTACAAAGAAACATTTTTTTGGTCTGGTAATGTAATATAGGGCGACGGTGCTAAATATATTTCGCACCCAATGGCATAATCAGATGGAGCTTTGAGCGGAAAGACATAGAAACGGTATACCTTTATATTTTGAGCCGAATAATAAAACAAGGAGAGAAGATATAAATGAATAAATCAACGAAGACGGAAAAAGAGACGGACAACACCTATCTTTCCCACAAAAAAAACAGCATACATTAATTCTAAAAATCCCCGTTTTTCGAGTTTAATATTTTAAAATGTCCTATCCATGGCAATGGTAACAAGTATTTTACTTAGAATGCATTTCTTTCTAACCAAAATTTGTAAACGTTGTGTGGCGTTTTTTGTTGTTTTCTAAACACTACAAAAGTAGAAACAAATACATCGTTTAGTCAGTGTTTACTGACCCCGTTTGAACTTTCAATAATGCATGCACATGTTGTTGGTAAACCTACCTTTTACAAACGTAAAAACAAATACATCGTTTTATCAGGGTGAAGTTAGAAACAAATGTAGTGTTTGTTCTTATATACATACGATGAACGACAAACTGTAGACGCATTTTCAGCGAGTGCTTAGTTCGTCCAAATTTTATGTAAACTTTGCAAACGTATGTTAGAAACAAATGATCAAAACATGTGCGCGCTAAACCGTTTGCATCGTTCGTGTTAGAAAGAAATGCACCCTAAATTTATTTTTTTCAAAAGAGAAATTATGTCAACAGTCTGATCAAGCATTTTAGGATGTCAATCAGATTAAAGTTTGGCTTCGAATAAAATTTGCATATATAAAACATACATTAATTCTAAAAATACCCTTTTTTCAAGTTTAATATTTTAAAATGTCCCATTCTTGGTAATGCTTACAACTATTATACTTAATTCCATTTTTCCAAAGGGAAAATTATGTCAACAGTCTGATCTTGCATTTCAGTATGTCAATCAGATTACATTTTGACTTCGAATGAACGAAAGATACCAGAGGGACAGTTAAACTCATAAATCGAAAATAAACTGACAACGGCACGGCTCAAAATGAATCAGACAAACAATAGTACACATGACACAACATAGAAAACTAAAGAATAAGCAGCACGAACCCCACCCAAAAATAGGGGTGCTCTCATGTACTCCGGAAGGGTAAGCAGATCCTGCTCCACATGTGACACCCGTCGTGTTGCTTATGTGATAACAAATTCGGTAGGTCACATTCACCATTGGCTTCGAATGAAACGTGCATATACTGACAAAACAGCTGAATGTAATCAGATTAACATGAATATCAATTATATGGTCATTTTTATAAATTTCCTGTCACATTTGAATTTTTCGAAAAACAAAGTTTTTTCTTATCCCAGGAAAAAATTACCTAAGCCGTATTTGGCACAGCCTTTTTGGAATTTTGGGTCCTCGATGCTCTTCATCTTTGTACTTGTTTGGCTTTATAACTATTTTGATCTGAGCATCACTGATGAGTCTTATGTAATCGAAACGCGCGTCTGGCGCATTTAATTATAAGCTTGGTACCTTTGATAACTATTTAGCAGACTTACTTACATGCTTGATCAGCATTATTTACAAACAGAGAAGAAGTCTTATCACAGTGTTAGCTATGTTTGAATTTAGAGAAAAAAGTAATGCTTCCGTTTAAAAAAAACTGTACTAAATGTAATTAACTTTTATAATTCTTTTGCGACTTCCCGTTATTTCACTGGCTTCTCGTGATGTTTTAATTGAACAAAAGATATTTTGAGAATCGAGGTATTAATTTGTCATGCCAGGGGCTTTGTTACAGATGTTATTTCTTTTGACGCAAACCAATGGTTTTAATCAGGAAGTATCAACTACGTACAATAAAGTCTTAGACCTTGAAATATAATAATATACGTATAATCAAAAGCGTTCTTGAGTTCAGAAATAAATACATTAATTTGTCAAAAAATTTAAAATGATCGAAAACTTCCTGAAGGCACTTTTATACAGTACATATTTACAAGGGTCTGATCGGTGTTTTCTGGATAAAGAAGAATGTGAGGAAATAAGCCAATTAGTAGAATTAAGAGAAAATAAAAAATTTGGAAAAAACGATGAAGGGTGCTTAATTAAAAAAACAATTAAACAGGGAATAACGGTCACAATGTTCGAAAAGGAATAATGGCCAAAAAACAATACAAAATTCATAAATCAACCCCCCCCCCCCCCCCCCCCCCCCAAAAAAAAAAAAAAAAAAAACTCATTTCTGTACCCTAAAAGTAATAAATTATACACTGAGAATTCATCCAATTAAAATATCCGTTATAAGAAGTAATTTAGGAGGCACTGCTTGCGGATTTTATAAATTAAACTGGGCTTTAGTTACTGTACATGTAGTCATCCTTATTAATATTATAAAGCGACAAATATAATCATCAGAGCAATTCACCGTTTCAGAATCTAAAGCATTCAAAATTCCAAACTTGTTTCCGAATCCCATATTTGATATGTAACATTGTGTAATTTTTCATTAATAAATACTGTTTAAACTAAAGCATTCTGGGTAAAATTTCGAAAAACGTACACCAATATGTTGTGATTGGTTTAAAACGTGATAAACAATAGAAATTGAACCAATGACATAACGTTATTTTCATTTTGGTGTACAAACAATGAGATTACCCATAGTCCTTTAGATTCTGAAAAGGCGAAATTTAAAAGTATAGTAAAGTGTGGATAAGTGACAATATATCTTAAATTAAGAGGAGTATACTGTATAAAACAAACTTATTTTCGCGGATATTTTATTTCGAGATAAGCTTCTATCCCTTTTCGTGGCGATTTAATTTCACGATTATCAAACTAACTTGAAATAAATGTAGTTGAAAAGGGAACGATCTAAGTTTAACATGATACTCGCAACGATTTGTAATCGTATTATTTTCTCATGACTCGCAAATGTCGCGAAATTAAGTTGATTCATAGTATCAAAAACCAATGAACACCGAGTTTGTGCCTGAACATGGCAGTGTGAAAACGAACCAATGAACACCGAGTTTGTGCCTGAACATGGCAGTGTGAAAACGAACCAATGAACACCGAGTTTGTGCCTGAACATGGCAGTGTGAAAACGAACCAATGAACACCGAGTTTGTGCCTGAACATGGCAGTGTGAAAACGAACCAATGAACACCGAGTTTGTGCCTGAACATGGCAGTGTGAAAACGAACCAATGAACACCGAGTTTGTGCCTGAACATGGCAGTGTGAAAACGAACCAATGAACACCGAGTTTGTGCCTGAACATGGCAGTGTGAAAACGAACCAATGAACACCGAGTTTGTGCCTGAACATGGCAGTGTGAAAACGACAGATGGAACTGATATTTATTCTTTTGCTTATAATAGATCTTTTTAAAAATAAGATACTGAAATTGTATATCAAGAGTTCATAGACTCTACTGGAGAATACTAATTGACGAAATTTAATCAGTCTGACTTTTTTTTACATCATTTTAATTGCTTGATTTAAAAAAAAAAAAACTCCGTTAAAATATTTTTTTTTAAATAAATAAGGCCATTTATTTAGTTTTCTCGTTTGAATTGTTTTACATTGTCATTTCGGGGCCTTTTATAGCTGACTATGCGGTATGGGTTTTGCTCATTGTTGCAGGCCGTACGGTGACCTATAGTTTTTAATTTCTGTGTCATTTTGGTCTCTTGTGGATCATATGATTTATCACATCTTCTTTTTTATATATGTGTATTCAAGTTAAATTAAAATATTTATTTTGGCATTATATTGTGTTCATGGAAAACAGTATTCTTCGGGTTTTTTGTTGGTTGTTGGTAAAAAATCATTGATAATATCTATGCACACGTATACCGAAAAAAATGTGTTTAAAGCCTGCGGAAGAATACCTCAAGAACGTTTTGCGACAATCCCGGCAAGGACCGGTAACTCTGTAATTGTTTTTTGCGGGAAAATATGAATGCCTACACATATCCAATCTTTTTAAAAAATAGAATTTTTACAGAAGAGAGTCCACCATGCAATTGCACTGCACTATTATCAGAATAGTAGAATAAAATGATAAACAGATTAGGTTGCTATGTGATTAACATAACATAGTGGAAAACAAGACTGTTGAAATCCTGCAACAGCTTCGTTGTAAGGCGATCTTCGTTTAATAATCAATGTTTTGTAATGTATATATTAATAGTAATTTGCCTTGAACCTGTTACTCATATCATGTAATTAAAACAATGTATTACACGTTCATAACATAAAAGTTAAGTAGATATATGGCGAATTGTATACAGAAGGGACAAGACTTCATAGAAGACTGACGAGTACTGTCCCTGGCTTGTTACTTACCTGAAGGTATGATCGATCAGATTTGAGATAGATTTATCTGTCTATGCTACATAGATGATCTTCCACATTTGCTCATTTTAAGTCGCTTTTGAGTGCTTATCTTGTGAAGGTATATGCTTGCTGGAATATACTACTTTTGAATTGTGTCCTTGTGACTTGTTAAGACATCATCATGGCCATGGCCAATCCGTTTATTACCGAAATTTTACTTGTCAAGAGGGGTTCCTTCCTGCGGGCCATGGAGTACATGACAATATTTCTATCATGTTTTTTTTGTATAGATCAGTTGCAAAAAGGGCAAAGAGAGCTTTTCTCGGCATTACTGGCGTCCGTCGTCGTCGTCAGTTAACTTTTACAAAATTCTTCGCTTCTAAAATTACTGGATCAAATTTAATCACACTTGGCCAAATCATCATTGGGGTATCTAAATGTGGCCCAACCCGCCAAACAAGATGGTTGAAACAGAATATAAGGTAAAATGCAAGCTTTGTCTATTATTTTTTAAAATGTTATATATATATATATAGAGAAATTCTTACAAAGTCGAAGATTTTCAAAATGTTGAGCTTTCTTTTGACAATGTGGTTGTCTTTCTATTAATTAATGTCGTATTATGGATTATGATTGCCCCTACTCTAGTGTTTTCTTGCTCTCATATTTATAAGTGTTGTTTGCATATCAAGTTTTTTTAAATCACAAAACACACGCACACAAATTATGAGAACCCCGCATAGAATTTTAAAAAGTAAAATAATCTTAAATATTGATTCACTTTTATTACATGAATATAATACATTCTTTTAAACGTAAGTTCACTTTACCTGTACAAAAAAAAAACTTTTTTCTGAATTTTTGACATTTTTAGTATTGTAATACGTCATTTAAACGACATCTTTTCTTTCGTTATATTTTATATTGTACAGTTGGGTTGACCAGGTAGCGATTCACGTTTGAACGGTTTCTGTTTGTTGTAAGTTGTCATAAGAGCATTAGTAAACAGGAAGTGATTGACTGAAAATGCCCCGGTAAAATCCAGTAGAGGTCAAAATAATGGTAAGCTGAATATTGATCTTGTTAAATTAATAAATAAATAAATAATAATACTAATATTTTAATTTTGTAAAGTAAAACTTTTATTTAAAATATATTTTTTGTAAGAATATATCAAGTATCAAAACAATTCGAATATTTAAATGGTGGCCGTTCTGATCAATGCACAACTGTTCTATTTTAAAAAAAAAAATTGAATGCACTCTAGTTTTCTGCATATTAATTACTATGTTTCGTATTCGTATTTTATCAATTATTAGAAAAAATGTTCAAATTGATATTTTGAGTGGTGGTTAGATGAATTGAGACATTCGAACATATAAATACAAAAAGTCACAACAAAGAAACAAGAATAATCACATTATTGACCTTAAAAATCAATAGCTATAAAGAAAATAAAAAAAACTGTTATATTTGTTGGATACACACATATATCAGTTGTTCGACCTGTTAGTCAAATGCGTTTTGTTTAAATATACTTTGTGGTCTTTTGAAAAATGTTGTTTGTGTTGTATTTAGACCCTTCTACAACGAAATTTGTTTTACATGCACACGTATAAAAATAGCGGTTTTTATCCAACGCAATCATAGGTTTGAACGTAGTTTTCAATTTAGACTTGTTTATATATATATATATATTACAAATGAAGTGTACTCTCTCTGTCCCAACCTCGATAATGCAGGCGTGTTTTTTTTTTATTAGAGATTGGTGATTGAATAATATTTCAAATGTATATGATTGATCTGTTTTCGATTAATTCCAGATCAAAATCCCTTGTTTTTTTTGTACATTATTTTTTAACCGGTCAATTTTTATGTAAAGAACATAGGATTTTATTTCTTTAGCTTCAGGTTACAAATATTTGTACAATTTCTGTCCGATCATGATATACATTGTACTGTGTTAAATGTATAATACATTATACTGACTTATTATTATAATTAACTGACCCTATACATAAATAATGATGGAAAGGTTGCCATTATATATACGTGAAAAAAATATTATTGAGAATTTATTAATTAAAAATGTAAATTATCTTCATTAATGTTTCATACACACAATAACTAATTGTACTTCAAAGTAGTTTCTTATCACACGGAAGCAGATTGTACTTAAAACGCGAATTATTAAAAAAAAAACGAAACTCAAATGACTAATTAGTAGTTTCCTTATTCAACTTGTGTTTTGGTAATTATTTGCTTTTTAAACAATTACGTGTTCATATTTGAGCAAACCAGGATGTTGAATTTTGAAATGACTTAAAGTTTCAATTTAAACGTGTATACAATTGTGTAGGATTAAACCTGCGGATTACACTGATGTAGCAAGACTGAATAAAACTAATCTGCACACTTGTGTATTTCCGTCTACAAGCCTTCAACATAACTTCTTTGTGTATGTATTTATTAATTTTTATAGCAGAACGATTTTGAGAAATGTTTTTCAAACTATACATGAAATCACAAATATGAAAATTTTTAGGTTTTTTTTTTTAAAGTGCAAAAACCCCAAAGAAACATTTATTTATTAAAAAAATATTCTTTATTGTATATGTTTAATTTTGATTTTTTTATATACGTTTTTAACTACAATGTGTGTCATCAAATTTCCGCTTTTGAGTTTCCGTATTGTATAATATAAATTTTTATAATAGAGGAAATTGGCTAAAATCCTTATGTATGCATTTTAGCATCTCCTTTCTACTCCATCAATTATCACATTTAATCATATGTAATACATTTAATATGAACAATAACTGTTTGACAATTAAAAAGTTGCACCAAAAAACCGGACAACTCATTATACATTTAGTGAAACTTCACAGTATAGGCATGTATCATAGTCCTATGTATGCGTTTACAACTAAGAAGATCTTGTATGATTGCCAATGAAACAACTCTACTACATAGAACAAATGACAAAGAAACTGTACGGTATTTAACAATTAGCAAACACCATTCAGCAGGCAAGCTAGCAAAGGTTTTGGAATGACATATGTAAAACAATTCAAAAGAAAAAAACAAAACATCCCTGATTTTTGTGTAAACAAATTACAAAAATTAATATGATTTACAACAACGAATGACAACTACCGAATTTCAGACTTGGGACAGGCACGTATACACAATCTATAGTTTGCATTTTATTCTTTTTAAGAAAATCGCTTGCATAATTTGATTATTTAATCATTATACTAGCTAAATGTTCAGAAAATCTTTGAAAATCAACTGAACATGTTACCTTATAGCTTATATCCCCCCAAACAATTAATAATGATCGACCTGGTCAAGTGCCAACCATATAGGGTTTTCATTCACAATGATTTTGCTGAGTAGGGTTCCAGGAAACGAATCAGTCACACCAACTGCTTATCTTTTGTGAGGTGCATGGTTTTTTTCTAAATCAATTGTTTGATTCTATAACTTTTTTTTCTAAATACATGATAAAAAGAAAATCATTGCCAATTAGGAAAACATGAAATCAACATTGATGTCATATTTTTTTTATAAGAGTGAAAAACTTTTAAATTGGGTGTCCAAAGAAAACACACGAGACCCCTTCTTTAATGAATTTGTCCTGTTACACATAATGTGAATTGATTTGAATACATGTTTTATTTTCCCATGTAAATGTTTCATACAGATACAATGAAAATGCATATTAAAGATGTAACCAGTAGTTACTTTAACTAAGTATATATTTCTTTTTACTTTCAGGTTTGGAAAATAATGATGACTGTCCAAGTGGCGCTATTTGTTGTCATTCTTAGTTTAGCTGAAGGTAAATGAGGTTATTCTTTTATTGTTTTGTAGACCTTTTCTCAACCTTTTCATAAAAAATAAAAGTATGATAACAAGAATCTTCGTATCGCAGTATTCATTTATTTTCCACAGAATATAAAATTATTACTACTATCCAGTTATTAACACTTTTATATTAGTGCCGTCTATCAATAATATTGGCAGTATACCACGTCAAGTTATTTCGAGACTACGCTCATGACGTCTTTTCTCCCACTATCGGAGGTTTTCCGAATAATTTTAGTACAAGTCGTGATATTTCCCCTGCCCTACGATAGCTTCATTCTCGCGAGAGGGAGAGTCGATCGTTGAAAGAACTGGACTATTTACTGAAAACAAGATATATTTAATATAATTGAAATTTATGAGTGCCATCCAAGACACAATTAATGAAAGTAACAAATATAGGTCAAAGTACGGTCTTCAATACGGAGCCTTGGCTCACACCGAACAGCAAACTATAAAGAGCCTCAAACTGACTTTAGTGTAAAACCCTTCAAACGAGAAAAAGAACGGTCTAATCTATATTAAAAACGAAAAACACTTATAAGCCATATTAACAAACGACAACCACTGAACACCTGGTTCCTGACTTAGGACAGTTGCAAACAAATTGAGCGGGTTTAAACGTTTTTAATAGGTTCCAACCTTCACCCTTACCTGAAACAATAGCGTAACATCACAACATAGCAAGACACAATATAAAATATCAATGCATTGCCAAATGACTCAGAAATAATAATTCCAACTGCTTTTAGGTCTGAGAGTAAAACGAGATTTGTTCCAGCTAGCCGAGATGATAGTAGATGCCACAGGAAGAGATCCACTCAATTTCAATGGATATGGCTGTTACTGTGGGTGGGGCGGTAGTGGCACACCTGTGGATAAAGATGATCGGTGAGTATAGTGAATACTGAACGAAGATCCGGAATATCTGAGTAACTGGAATATCGGAGTTACTGCTATCTCAGAATAGGGTTGATGATTGTGAAATATTTGAGTGACTGAGTACCCGGAAAAGGATTAATTGTTGTGGAATATTTGAGTAACTGATTAAACGGAAAAGGGTTATTGTCATGGAATATATGAGTTACTGAATCTTCAGAATAGGGTAGATTGTCGATTGTTATTGAATACTGTATATGAGTAACTAATTCTTCAGAATAGGATATTTTGTTACGGAAAATGATTTCTTATCATGGAATACTATAGTATCTAAGTAACTGAATCCTCATAAGAGGGTTGACTATTGTTGTAGATTTGAGTAACTGATATCTCAAAATAGGGTTGATTTTTATGGAATGTTTGAATAAAGGGCTGCGCTTTAGCGCATGCTACGCCCGTTGCTCTTTAAACTTGTCTTTTATGCTTTAAATGAATTTATATGATCAACTAGAAATATATATACAAATCAAAAGGGATGTTACATTAATATATTCACCAAAGTTTCATAAAATCCCCCTTTTTTAAGCATAAAAATTCATTACTTAAGAAAACGTAAAATCTAAAATTTATAAAAATGGAAAGGGAGCTTATGTCAATAGATATAAACAATTTATCAAAGTTGCATAAATTTTGTGAAAGTGTTAGTTATTGTCCCAAAATTGGAAAATCCCCCCTTTTTTAAGCATAAAAATTCATAACACGGAAATGTAAAATCTGAAATTTATAAAAATTGAAAGGGAGCTTACATTTTGTACATCAATAGATATAAACAATTCACCAAAGTTTCATGGACATTGGTGAAAGCCTTTTTGAGTTATTGTCCGAAGTGTTGAAAATCCCCCTTTTTAGCTCACCTGGCCCGAAGGGCCAAGTGAGCTTTTCTTATCACTTGGCGTCCGGCGTCCGTCGTCGTCCGTCGTCGTCCGTCGTCCTGCGTCCGTCGTCGTTAACTTTTACAAAAATCTTCTCCTCTGAAACTGCTGGGCCAAATTAATCCAAACTTGGCCATAATCATCATTGGGGTATCTAGTTTAGAAATTGTGTGGCGTGACCCCGCCAACCAACCAAGATGGCCGCCACGGCTAAAAATAGAACATAGGGGTAAATGCAGTTTTTGGCTTATAACTCAAAAACCAAAGCATTTAGAGCAAATCTGACAGGGGTAAAAATGTTCATCAGGTCAAGATCTATCTGCCCTGAAATTTTCAGATGAATCAGACAACCAGTTGTTGGGTTGCTGCCCTAAATTGGTAATTTTAAGGAAATTTTGCTGTTTTTGGTTATTATCTTGAATATTATTATAGATAGAGATAAACTGTAAACAGCAATAATGTTCAGCAAAGTAAGATTTACAAATAAGTTAACATGACGGAAATGGTCAAATGACCCCTTTAAGAGTTATTGCCCTTTATAGTCAATTTTTAACCATTTTTTGTAGATCTTAGTTATCTTTTACAAAAATCTTCTCCTCTGAAACTGCTGGGCCAAATTAATCCAAACTTGGCCATAATCATCATTTGGGTATCTAGTTTAGAAATTGTGTGGCGTGACCCCGCCAACCAACAAGATGGCCGCCACGGCTAAAAATAGAACATAGGGGTAAAATGCAGTTTTTGGCTTATAACTCAAAAACCAAAGCATTTAGAGCAAATCTGACGGGGTAAAAATGTTCATCAGGTCAAGATCTATCTGCCCTGAATTTTCAGTGAATCGGACAACCAGTTGTTGGGTTGCTGCCCCTAAATTGGTAATTTTAAGGAAATTTTCCTGTTTTTGGTTATTATCTTGAATATTATTATAGATAGAGATAAACTGTAAACAGCAATAATGTTCAGCAAAGTAAGATTTACAAATAAGTTAACATGACGAAATGGTCAAATGACCCCTTTAGAGTTATTCCCTTTATAGTCAATTTTTAACATTTTTTGTAAAATCTTAGTTATCTTTTACAAAAATCTTCTCCTCTGAAATGCGTGGCCAAATTAATCCAAACTTGGCCACAATCATCATTTGGGTATTTAGTTTTAGAAAATTGTGTGGCGTGACCCCGTCAACCACCATGATGGCCGCCACTGGCTAAAATAGAACATAGGGGTAAAATGCAGTTTTTGGCTTATAACTCAAAAACCAAAGCATTTAGAGCAAATCTGACGTGGGGTAAAATGTTCATCAGGTCAAGATCTATCTGCCCTGAATTTTTCAGGTGAATCGGACAACCTGTTGTTGGGTGCTGCCCTAATTGGTAATTTTAGGAATTTTCCGTTTTGGTTATTATCTGATATATTATAGATAGTATAAACTGTAAACAGCAATAATGTTCAGCAAAGTAAGATTTAAAATAAGTTAACATGACCGAAATGGTCAGTTGACCTTTAGGAGTTATTTCCTTATAGTCAATTTTTAACAATTTTTGTAAATCTAGTTATCTTTTACAAAAATCTCTCTCGATAATACGTGGCCAAATTAAACCAAACTTGGCCACAATCATCATTTGGGTATTTAGTTTTAAAAATGTGTGGCGTGACCGGTCAACTTACCATGATGGCCGCCATGCTAAAAGTAGAACATAGGGTAAAATTCAGTTTTGGCTTATAATCAAAAACCAAAGCATTTAGAGCAAATGACATGGGTAATGTTCATCAGGTCCAGATCTACTGCCCTGATTTTCAGGTGAATCGGACAACCTGTTGTTGGTTTTACAAAAATCTCTCTGAAACTACTAAGCCAAGTTAAAATTATAGCATGTATAGATAGAGATAATTGTAAGCAGTTAGATGTTCATAAGTAAGATGAACAAACACATTCACCATACCAAACACAATTTTGTCATGAATCCATCTACGTCTTTGTTAATATTCACAAAACCAAGGTGAGCGACAAGGCTCTTTAGAGCCTCTAGTTTTTTATGAATAAAGCCCCATAAATCCAAAACTTAAAATCTGAAATTTATAAAAATTGAAAGGGAGCTTACATCAATAGATATAAACAATTCACCAAAGTTTCATGGACATTGGTGAAAGCCTTTTTGAGTTATTGTCCGAAGTGTTGAAAATCCCCCTTTTTTTATGAAGAAAGCCCCATAAATCCAAAACTTAAAATCTGAAATTTATAAAAATTGAAGGGAGCTTACATCAATAGATATAAACAATTCACCAAAGTTTCATGGACATTGGTGAAGGCCTTTTTGAGTTATTGTCCGAAGTGTTGAAAATCCCCCTTTTTTATGAATAAAGCCCCATAAATCCAAAACTTAAAATATGAAATTTATAAAAATTGATAGGGAGCTTACATCCATAGATATAAACAATTCACCCAAAGTTTATGGACATTGGTGAAAGCCTTTTTGAGTTATTGTCCGAAGTGTGTGAAAATTCCCCCTTTTTTATGAATAAAGCCCCTAAATCCAAAACTTAAAATCTGAAATTAAAGAAAACGAAAGGAGCTTACGTCAATAGATATAAACAATTCACTTAAGTTTTCATGGAAATTGGGGAAAGTTGTTTTTGAGTTATTGTCCGAAGTGTGGACGACGGACGGACAACGGTATACCATAATACGTCCCGTCTAAAAGACGACGGGCGTATAAAAACTGAGTAATCGGAAAAGTGTTGATTGTCATGGAATATCTAAATAACTTCAAATCCTCAGAATAGGGTTGGTTGTTATGGAATGTTTGAGTCTCTTAAAATTAAGTTTTATTATTCTGAAATAAACTTAATAACTGACACTCGGCAAGGTTAAATTGTTATGAATATCTAAGTTCATGAGACTGGTTTTTCATAATAGTTGCTTCAAAATCAGTGGCAAATATTTCACGCATATCCAGGGCGAATGTCCTCAGAATAAAGATATGGGTCATACAATTTCCGGTAGATGAAATCTAAAACTGTTTTAGTATTTGAATATATATAATAAAGTTATGTCAATTTTAAAACAATTGATATCAGAGAATCTTAATTCACATTACTATCGTTTGCTGGAGTAAATTTTGTCAGATTTTCGGAATCCTCTCGTTTTATCCATGTCGTGTCATTAAAATTTTGACCGTTTACCACTAACATGACTAACTTTTTTCTTTTCCTAGTTTTATCACATATTGTGTTAAAGCCATTTTGAACATCTTATATATTTCCTTCATATTTTTCTTGCTTTTTTAAAGAAAAAAAGGTGTCAATGTTACATATATGAAAAATCTGGAGAAAATCACTTCCCGCGAACTTTTAAATGGCATGCATATATCTAGAAAACAAGCACGCAGACCCTTTTTTTGTCTGTTTTTTTAGTACCTTTATTTACAATCTTTCAACTTTTAGTTATTTTAAAAGCTTGTTGTTTTGAAACAGAGGGGCGAACAAACGCAATTAAACTCGAACGATTTCACTATTTTAGATGTTGTCAACAGCATGATGACTGCTATGGTCAAGTAACAACTGACCTTCCGGACTGCTCACCAAAATGGAACCACTACGCATGGAAAATCCAGGATAAAACAGTTGATTGTCTTGGTACGTACCATGATTGTGTTGATTTTATATTCATCTGTATTTCAAAGCAGAAGGCAGTCAATAATTTACTCTTTTGGCTAAATATTTTAATGAATATTGAATTGCACCAACAAGAGAAAGAGAGTTACAGGGCATATATATACCCTTATTGTAATACAAATTAGTAAAACAAAAAATAAAAACAAAATTAAATTAAATTAAAAAAAGTATGCATTTGGCCTTTACATTTTTTTTATAAGATATTTAAAAATATTTTCAAAAGAAAATATCTGTATTACATAGTTTTAAATACAAGTGAAAGAGAGTCAAAAGATATCAAAGACGAACATCAATTAAAAATGCAATGGATAAAAGTTAAAGACCAACAGACGAACACCTTACAGTACACAAAACACAAAATAGAAAACTAAAAACCATGCAACACTCACCCCATCAAAAACTTGGTTGAAATCAGGTGTTCCCGAAGGGTAGGCAGGCCGTGCTCTACACATGGCACCCGTCGTGCGTTATACATGAATGTACAACCAATGGCGATGATTATCGTTCAAACCATTCGGAATGATATTAATGTCGGTCACCTTGTGACGGTACGTGACGGTTATGCAAAATGTGAAAAATATCTTTTAATTTTATGTATGATATCAAGTGCGGTATTTATTATGATATGGCTTTTTGAATATCACACACATTTTTGCCCCCAAAACATTACAAAAAGTAGCAATCATAAAACGATTAGTCAGAACAACAAATTATTATAGACGGACTGTTTGAATTTTTTCTTGCACCCATTTATAAACTGGCAATACTAACTATTTTTGTAACTGTGCCTTCATATATTCCATATTCTTATGAATCAAATTATGTTTCGAGTTTTTTTAATTTATTTTTCTAAATATACAATTAATGATGTAACACCGGCATAGACTCATAGGGAACAGCTATAGTTTCAGTAATTTGGGAGAGGGGGACGAAAATAAGATGACATTAATTTTGAAATGCCTCGCCCTTGTTGTCTGATATTTTAATTTACTCACCTATACAATGCAACTAATGAGATATTTTGTTTTAAATCAACAGATCAACTGCAAAAAGTCAAAAGTAAAAGCACCGCCATTTTATTCAAACACAATGAAAACTGTCCAAGAAGAATATGTGACTGTGATAAGGCTCTGGTGGAATGTTTATACAAAAACCAATATCATAACGAAAACTACAAACTGGATAAAGGACTAAAATGTAAAAGTGCCGACAAAAAAGGACAAATGTAATTTAGGTTCAATTTAGATTTTCAAGATTTTTTTATTCATAACCTCAGACACACACAGGTGTACAATATGAGCGTGGAAAGACAGCGGTATCATACAACACCAATCTGTTGAAGGCGATCTTCTCTCAAATGATGCTGCAATTCACTGGACATTGACTTGCATTCAAGACATATTGGTTTTGGAAGACATCGACACTCTACAAGAGCTCAGTTCGGTTACATTTTTTTCTATTAACCAAAATGAATCGGACTTTTTTTTAAAATTTCATTCTATTAAAGGAGTTGGGGAGGGGACGACATGGTATCTTGGTGCACCTACAGACAGTTTAAATAATAAAAATCTTTTAATAGTGTTTTTTAATGTCATTTCTATTTCTTTTACATTGATATTGATTCTTGAAGAATAAACGACTCTATATTATATGTGGATTTTTATTTATCTGTTTACTTTAAACAGTCTGTCGATTTTTATCTTGTAAATGAGGTAGTGCAGATAAGGTACATGCATGTATGAATTGAAAAGAAAGAGAGTATGTTTCGTTGAAGTATCTAGATGGTCGATAACTCTATTTCCTCAAAGCAAATTGAAGGTATGTCTATTCAGTTTAACTATTTCCATCTAGATGGTTAGTCATAGTTACTATAGATGCTTATTTTTACCATCTAGACACTTATGCGAAGCATCTAGATACTTGTGCGAAGCATCTAGATACTTATGCGAAGCATCTAGATACTTTTGCGAACTTGTGCGAAGCATCTAGATACTTGTACGAAGCATCTAGATACTTTTGCGAACTTGTGCGAAGCATCTAGATACTTGTGCGAAGCATCTAGATACTTTTGCGAACTTGTGCGAAGCATCTAGATACTTTTGCGAACTTGTGCGAAGCATCTAGATACTTTTGCGAACTTGTGCGAAGCATCTAGATACTTTTGCGAACTTGTGCGAAGCATCTAGATACTTTTGCGAACTTGTGCGAAGCATCTAGATACTTGTGCGAAGCATCTAGATACTTTTGCGAACTTGTGCGAAGCATCTAGATACTTGTGCGAAGCATCTAGATACTTTTGCGAACTTGTGCGAAGCATCTAGATACTTTTGCGAACTTGTGCGAAGCATCTAGATACTTTTGCGAACTTGTGCGAAGCATCTAGATACTTGTGCGAAGCAACTAGATACTTGTACAAAGCATCTAGATATTTATGCGAAGCATCTATATACTTCTGCGAAGCATCTAGATACTCGCAGGAATCATCTAGTAGATACTTGCAGGAATCAACTAGATACTTGCGAGAAGCATCTAAATACTTATTAAAGTAACTAGATGCTTTCAATAAGTATCTAGATGGAAAAAAACATATAGATGAAACCATCGCTATTTTGACATGAATGGCCACTCATAAGAGAGTATGTTGATCAAATGCATACATTCATGACATCTTTATACATTTGTACATATACATATGCATCGGTCACCATCAAAGAAAACGGATGAGACGCCAAAAATACCAAACTTGAAAAAGTATAAATATATGGAACCAAGACAAAGGCCGGACACAAGTTATAGACATAAAAAAAAAAATAGAAGACAAATACATGTAAAACAACATGTCAAACCACTAAAATTAGAAAGACAAATTAAAAACAGCGATTTTTGTTGGTTCATGTCTGTCATATTAGTTTTTCGTAAATGATTTTGTTAAGTTGGGCCATAACTTTTCTCGTTTAAAGTGTTTAACATTTTGCCTGTCGGATCCTTTTATATACGACGATACGGTATGAAATTTTATAATTTTTGACGGACGTACTGCGTACTACCACTAACTCTTAACTCAGTTGGATAGTTGTCGTATTGGGAATCATACCACATCTAATATTAATTTTATTTTGGCAATCTTAAGTTTTATCTTATTTGTCTCTTTGTAACTTGCTTCTCCAAACTTTTCTTTGAAGGTCCGGTATATGATTGGTGCTGCAAAAGAAATAATGTCCTAACAAAATCTGAATGGTTAACCTTTTGAAAAGAACCAAGTTAATGAACAAAGGTAGCAAAATGTGTTTCTTCTGTTGTACTGTTATACCACTGACCCAGGTTAGGGAGAGGTCATTGGGATCCCGCTGACGTGTTTAACCCCGCCACATTCTGTATGTATGTGTCTGCCACACGTCAGGAGCCTGTAATTCAGTGTTTGTTGTTTGTTTATGTGTTACATATATGTTTTTCGTTCATTTATTGTACATAAATTAGGCCGTTAGTTTTCTCGTTTGAATTGTTTTACAGTCATTTCGTGGCCTTTTATAACTGACTATGCGTTATGGGCTTTGCTCATTGTTGAAGGCCGTACGGTGACCTATAGTTGTTTATTTCTGTGTCATTTGGTCTCTTGTGGAGAGATGTCTCATTGGCAATCATACCACATCTTTTTATATTTTGTACAAAATTGGTGGTCACCAACGTTAAGTTTCCAGGTAATATCCAGGAATAGCAGTTTCAATAGCAATCATACCACATCTTTTCATTTTTAAAATGACTCCCCTCACAATTCAAGGACCACAGTTAACACTTTTTTGTATTGCAATATCAGATACCTTCATTTACTTTACCCTATCAACACAAATAAACGACAACCACTAAATAATAGCTCTTCACTTAGGACAGACACATACAGATTGTAGCGGGTTTAATATTCGTTATTTATTTTTACTATTTTGGTAAGTGTTAACTGCTGTCCGTAAAGTATGTGCAGACTTATTATTAAAATATAAAGATGTAGTATGGTAGCCATTGATGCATTTCATCATCAAAGACCAAATGACACAGAGGCTATAGCAACCTTATGCTAATGCACTGTCATTAACAACGAGTACAACCCACAATGCATAGCGAGCCACAAAAGATGGCAATATGGCACTAAATTGAAAACAATTCAAAAGAGAAAACTAACGTTCTATTTTGCCATGTACACAACATGTACAATTAATGAAAAACAAATACAATATCCAACAAACGACAACAACTGAGTTACAGGCTCTTGACTTAAGATAGGCACATAAAGATTGATGAGGGTTTGGACTATAGGGTAGTTGTGTAACAGCACAACATTTAAACAACTATAAAAAAAAAACAGTTGAAAAAGCTTAATTCGTCAGATTGAACAAATCACATAAACAACTATTAAAAACACTGAAGGAAACACAGAACAGATTTTAGAGTAATCACATTTACTGAAATTGAGAATGGAAATGGGAAATGTGTCAAAGAGACACCAACCCAACAAAAGAGTGGAAAACAGCCGAAGGCCACCAATGGGTCTTCAACACAGCGAGAAAATCACGCACCCGCAGGCAGATTCAGCTGTGTTTGGTATACTTACATTAGTATATAATTATCATTAGTTAATTTGCACGAAAAACATGTTCATTAACCAATTTATCCTGTGGATATCCGTTTATTGTAATAAACGCAATTCTTCTTCCTGGCTAATACTTGTTTATGTCAACTACCCAAATATTGTAAATTTTATAGTATAAAGGGACTACACCTTGTTATAATTTGATAATAATACAGTAGAATGGTAAGACATTTTTTTACGTGTATAACTTTTTTAACCTCGCGTTTCTGTGTAATTTATGAATTTACATATAACTACATTTCAACAGGAGACCGTCACATATCGTACATCGGTCAAGCCACAGGCTCTTGTCTCTTGTCATGGCCATGGTCGACAATTCATACATATATATGGATAGTCGACCTTATCATTGAATAGAAACAAGTGCCTGTGGGTCAAACGTTTTTTTTTTGTGGTTTTTAGATGATGGGGAAACTAAACTCTATCTTTATTTTCAAAAGTCTGCAGAAGAAGTTGTAAATGATATGAAAAAATTGGTATTGGCCACACAAAGATTAGTGCCGGGCTCAAATATTGTAATTAATGAACTCTTACCTAGATACTACACGAATTACAAGCACACTGAAGACTATGAAGTTAAAAGGTTAGATTGCAATGCATTATTGGAAAAGCTATGCTCAGAATTTAACTTGAAATTTGTACATCATAGAAACCTAACACAAATTAACTTCAGTGATGGCATTCATTTAGATGTATATGCAGGAATTGGAATTTATGTAAGAAATTTGAAAAGCATTGTAAGCCCTCTTTTGGGAGTCGTAAATCCACAATACACTGAAAGTAGACAGAGTAATTGGAGAAATCAGCAACATGAGCGTCATTACACATTTAATAGAAATCCGTGGGACAACCATCATGACCATTCCTCTCAGTGGCAAGACAAATTCACAAACAACAACTTCAATGACTACCAACAAACAAGTCGTCGTAATTCAGACATGAATCTCAAGTTACTACGTTTGGCTCTTGAAGGCTTGCACTATTAAAATGTTTTGGTTACTGACCATGTGTACCATGGTGTACTGTTAATTGTTATCATTAAAATGTTTTCATTATTATTTTTATAAATAGCATTTTGTGATTATGATTTGATATATAGAAAACAATGAAAATCTTCTAATTCTAAATAAGAGTAGAAAGTTCTATGAAACTGTTTTTGTTTTGTTTCTTATTTTGAAATTTGTTCTCATAATCCATAAAAATAATTGAAATATGAAAGTTTTTATGTACCATGTATATATACCATGTTATTCTTTTCAAGTATATACAAGTACAAGTATGATTGGTATATATTTACTGAAAGGGGAAAAAAAATTTAGATAAATTATGTTTTCTTAAATTTTTATTGAATGTTAATGAGGGGTTAAAGAGAAAATATCCCTGTTTCTAGTTAATTTTGTTTGTTCTACATATCATTTCATAGTTTAAATTTACCTAAATGCAGCATCAAAAGAAAAAACAAACAAAAAAGGAAAAAAGAGTAAATATTAAATGTGAAAATTCTATATCTGGGAAAAATTTGAGTTACTTCCCTTTGCCCAATAAATTTTATAGATATCTTGCTTTACACCAGAAATTGATTTTGAAATGAAAACAAATTTGTCGATTGGTAGTTGGAATATTCAGGGCCTGGGAGGTAAATTAGAAGATGACTATTTTTTATCTAGTCTTAAATATGACATAAATATTTTAATGGAAACTTGGAAAGGTGCCGATTCTAGTACAAACATTGTAAATTTTAATTATGTACAGAAATCTAGAAAAAAGAAATTAAGATCCAAAAGATACAGTGGAGGTATAATTGTATATTATAAATCTACCTTACATAAAGGTATATCTGAAGTTTTAAATGTAACAAAATCTGACAACAGGCTATGGTTAAAGCTTGATAAATTTTTCTTTGGTTTAAAAAAAGATATATATGTGTGTGCATGTTATATTCCACCATTGTCATCTACATACTTTAATGATGACTTTATATTACTTGAAAATGAAATCTCAAAGCTGTCATCCAAAGGTAATATTCTTATTATTGGAGATCTTAACGCTAGAGTCAGTAATCATTTAGATTTTATCTCTGATGAAAATAATATTCATGATGATCTTTTAAATGTATTGCCAGATGACTATCTGGGTGATTCACATATTTATAGAAATTCTCTAGACAAAGTATTAAATCCTCATGGAAAACAACTAATTGATCTATGTATTGCCTCCAGGCTCAGAATACTGAATGGTAGATTTGTAGGTGATCTTTTTGGTAATGTAACTTGTTACAAGCATAATGGTTCAAGCACTGTTGACTATGCCTTGTCTGACATGGATTTGATGTCCTCTATAGAATATTTTTATATTGGCGAACCAACATATTTGTCAGATCATGTCCCTATATCTGTTATACTGAAATGTAATATATGTCACACAGAACATAAAAGTCATAAAAACTTTACTCAGATAGGAGTGAAATATAGATGGGAGAATACATCAAGAGACAAAATGATTGAAGTACTAGGGGAAAATTTTATTAAACAACAAATTAGAGATTTTGAAGACTCACAGTTTGAACAAACTTTTTCAGGAATTGACAAGGCAACTTCTGATATAAAAAATATTTTTGAGAGCCTAGCAAATAAATCATGTAAAATTGTAAGATATAAAAAAGTTAAACAAAAAATACTAAACAGAAAACCATGGGTTGACCATGAAGTACGTGATCTTAAAAAAACTATTAAAGTAATAGGAGCTAAACTGAGACGAGAACCATTTAATTTAGAGCTAAAATGTAACTTTTTTACACATGCTAAAAAACTTAAAAAATTAGTAAAGAGAAAGAAAATTGTATTTAAAAAGAACTTATATGAAACATTAACAAATTTGCAAGAAAATGACCCCAAAAAATATTGGGAACTCCTTAAAAAATTAAAAAATGAAGACACTAAACAGGATGATTGTTCAAATATTAAATTAAATAACTATGAAGAACATTTTCAAAATCTTGGTAAGGCTGAAAAATATGATAACTCTTTTAAAGAAAAAGTTAAAAAAGATTTAAATATGCTTGAGAGTACATTAGAACATAATATTTGTACTGATAGTCCATTTTCAATATCAGAAGTAAAGAACTGTATAAAAGAATTAAAATCAGGGAAAAGCACTGGACCTGACTTAATATCTAATGAAATTATAAAATATAGTAGCATTGTTACAGTAACAGCCATAGTTAAACTTTTTAATCTTATTTTATCATCTGGTATTTACCCCACCATCTGGAGAAAAGCATTTATTGTTTTAATCCATAAGTCTGGAGATAAAGAAGACATATGTAACTATAGAGGCATTTCTATTTTAAACTGTCTAGCAAAATTATATAGCTCTATTTTGAATAAAAGACTAGTAAAGCATTATGAAAATAAGTTCTCCAGTCATCAATTTGGATTTCGTTCAAATCACAGAACATCTGATAGCATATTTATTTTACAAACTCTTGTCACTAAATATTTGAAAAAAAATAAGAAAAAGCTGTTTGCTTGTTTTGTAGATTTGCGTGGTGCTTTTGACTCTGTTTGGCATAATGGCCTGTTGTATAAATTGATAAATGATGGTGTTGGTGTGAAATTTTATACTACTTTGAAAAATATGTATAGTTTATCCCAGTCTGCACTGAAGATTGGCAATGAACACTCTTTGTTTTTTCCAATAATTAGAGGTGTAAGACAAGGGGACAGTTTAAGTCCTACTTTGTTTAATTGTTATATAAATGATTTACATTCAATTTTTGATGTAAATTGTAACCCTCCAGTTCTTGATACTTCAAGTATCCAAACTCTCAGCTATGCAGATGATTTAGTGTTATTGTCCGAGACACACCAGGGGCTTCAAAACGCATTAGATAAACTAAATAAATATTGCACTAAATGGCAGTTGAGTGTTAATACAAACAAGACTAAAATTCTAGTTTTTCAGAATATTTATAAACAATCCCCACCCATCTTGTTTAATAATAAATTTTTGACTGAAGTTAAGGACTTTAAATTTTTAGGGAATATTATTAACTATAGGGGAAATTTTACAAAAACTACTGAAGAGCTGTCTAAAAAAGGCATTAAAGTTTTATTTTTATTGAGAAAATATATGTCCAATTTTAATTTTGTTCCCACTAATTTGTCATGTAAATTATTTGATACTCTTATAAGACCTATTTTGACATACAACTCTGAGATTTGGTTTATGGATAATTTTCAGTCAGCTTTTAGGGCATCTAATAGAGCTGCAGTAAATAATACTTTTTGTGATACTCTTGCATTAGCAGAAAAACATCCCTTTGAGAAGGTTCATTCTAAATTTTGTAAAGCAGTATTAGGACTGAAAAAGACAGCCACTAACATAGGTGCTAGATCAGAATTAGGTAGATTTTCTTTGGACTCCTATATAAAAACTCAAACACTCATGTATTTTTATAGAATAAATTGTAATGATATTAATCCCCTGGTTAAAGAATCTCTACAAACAAACATAAATTTACATTCAGAAGGAATTTATTCCTGGTACTCATTTGCAGATAAAATTTTTAAAGAAATGAAAATAAACCCAGAAAATTACTCTAATAATAATGTACCTTTTAAACAATCAAAAAATATGTTAAAATGTAATATAAAGAAGTGTGTTTCAGAGGAATATGAAAAAAATACTTTAATTAAACTTTCAAAAATGGATTCCTCATCCAAACTTTGTCTTTATGGGAAATTAAAAAATAATTGTCAGTCTGAGGAATATTTAAATTGCAATAATTTTATACATAGGCAGTTACTCTCAAAATTTAGACTAAGTGATCATTCCCTAGGCATTGAATTAGGAAGGTACAGAAACATTCCAAGAGCACAAAGATTATGTAAAAAATGTGAAGTCCTAGATGATGAATATCATTTCTTTTTGTATTGTGACATTAACATATCTTTGCGTTCTAATCTTTTTGCTTATCTAAAAGACTATGTACCATTATTTCAGCATCTTGATGCATTCAATAAACTTAAACGCATTCTAAACCCCATCCCTGAACTTGTTTGTCATATTGGAGTCTTCATTAAACAGTCTTTAGAACTGAGGGAGTCAGACCCGTGTCAGGCAAGGTTATGATGGTGTTTTTTACATACATTTATAATTGAACTCTAATGTTCTATTATTCTATATATTGTATTGTATTATTTTGTATTTCATTGTATTACATTGTATTTCATTGTATTGCATTGTATAGTATAAAATTATTGTTTCATTGTATTGCTTGACCCTCATGGGTGTAATTTTGCAATAAAGATATATATATATTTATTTTTCAATGAAAAGCAAAATTTCTATATTCTTTCAGTGAGACATAATGATTATCATCAAATTGAGAATGAAAATGGGGAATGTGTCAAAGGGGCAACAACCTATGTAAGATTGCTTTTTTCGTTACGTCGCTGTAGCAAAATCAAAAGGAAAACAATAAAATTTGACGCCATTAGTTTACTAATCTTGAACAATTTAAAGAACTGGTTTTACACGTGACGTTGCTGTTAGAAAAATATCCAATGGTTTGTAGTAAATCACCTGAGAATAAAAAAAGTAATTATAAGACTTAGTATATTTTCTTTAAATTTCCATCAATATATTTAGAAATTATGAAAAAAACAAAAACAACAAAGGTTTCAACCGCCCGGAGCGGCTGTTTGCCAGGTGGATATGATCAGATCAAACTCTTGGCATGTTGTATTTTTGTCTTCGTCGAAAAATAACTTTCGAGTTTCACAGCTTTATTTTTAACAGGAATTAGGAATTCGAAACTTTTTTGGCACGAAATCAAGAAGACATCCCCCTCCCCTTTGAAATTTGACAAACGCTATTACATCTGGACTTACTTTAAAGACTTAGTAATAACCTTGCCTTTGATACAACCAGTCAAGTTCTGATCTAAAAAAAGTTTTCACAAACTACCTTTGTATACTGGCTTTTTTATTGACATCACGAAAACCCTTTAGTATGCAAAAAAAATCTATCAATGTAGAACTTCGTGGCGTTATGTGTGATTTTTATTTATATACATATTATATATTTACATAACAGGAGTCATTTTTGAAGAGATGTCCTTTGATTATTTTGGCTTTGTATATATTTATACATTGCTCAAATGGTAAATCCTGTTCAGTGTCCGATTGGATGGATGAGCTATTCATTCCACAGTTTGAGTTCTGTGGATTAAATAACATAGGTATGTATTGCGTTACAAATAGATGGGACAGAGGGTTATAAATATATTAAGAAGACCCAAAGTAAAATAAAAGTACATATTAACTATAAAAATACAATAGTAGACTATAACAATTATGCCTCCATTAGATATTGGTGTTATTGTGTCAATATATTTTTCACAGTAAGTATACCTGCCCAGTCTAGAAGGGATTTGAATGAGTTACTGTCAGTGATATTGTTTGCCTTAAATTATTGGAGAATAAACTTTTTTTTAAGGCTTTTTCCCCTGGAGAAGAATCCCAATTTGGCAAAAAATGGCTTAAAGTTATTTCCAAAAAGACATTTTTTTCCCCAAATAGTGCAGTCTCAGTGGAAATTGAGCATGAATTTAAAACTGAAAAACACTCATTTAAACATTTTACATGCCTAAAATGACTATATGTGCAGATTTGAGGGTCTTTTTATGTATCATCACTGACAATAAGGGGTCTTATTTCAAATGAGGGTTTACCTTTTGAAAAGAGGTCTGCAAATTGAAGTTCCAGTCAAGTTCATAGTTTATTATAAATTTCCCAATTTAAAAAATTACGCATATTTTCCCCAATAAAAAAGGGTAGAGGTAGTTTTGAAAACAGCCAACAATATCACTGATTGTTAACACTCTTTGCATTCTTATTAAAACAATTACATGTACTGTAACAGTTTAAATAAATCTTCATATTCTATGGTCACAAAAGGGGAAAACAGTGGTGACCCTGTGCCTAAAGTGGATGAAAAATGTTTTTAATGATGTATTTTTCATATTTTACTCCTTATTTATAAAATATCTAGTAAATACTATGGTATTATTGCGTAACAATTTTCATATTGGCTTAGTTATAGGTCCGAGGGTACCATATTGGCCTGAGGCGAAGCCGAAGGCCAATATGGCTGCCCGAGGACCTATAACTAAGCCAATATGAAAATTGTTACGCAATGATACCTTTATTAATTAACCAGTCCAATATGAACTCTAGCCGGGCCAATATGAAGATTGAAAATAGTGTGAAAATCTGACATTCAGGACTTCAATAGTAGTGATTTGAATATGTATCAATGAAAATTGAGGATTTTAATCAAAACAATAAAATAGTAACAATTTTATTAAATAATCAACAGTAAATAAACACAACAAGTAAAAAACATGTTTTTATCTAGTTTTCAGATTAAAGCTCTTGGCTGCAGTTTATAGTATTCTTTCTTTCCCCTGAGTATATGTTAATATTGAAAACACCACCTGTTATAGTTGCACCTGCAAACATGGCCATTGGGTTGTCATGTTTGTTAGCAGTTTGATTATTTGTATTTGATACATTTGCATTTAAATTATTATGAACTAATGTATTTGAGTTTGAAAGTTCACAAGGTTCCTCTGAATCTGATGTCGTCTGTAAATCTGAGTTCGGCAACATGACCTTAGATATTGTGTGAGAAGCTTGTTGCTGTTGTTCAATAGACGGTACTGAATAATGAGTTAAGGTACTAATGCCTTTCCAGCCTCCTAATTGAGCAACTTCATTGGCAGGTCTACCATTTTGAAGTAGTGTGGTAGCAAAAGTTTTACGTCCCGAATGATTAACCTTTCTTCCTTGAAGATCTCCTTTTTCTGCCATATTTTTTACCATTTTACCTAATTTATCTTTGCCTATGGTTTGGCGAGTGTACCATATTTCCTCATGTTTATTATCTAAAGGCCTCAAATAAAATCTATGTTCATCAGTTAATGTGTCTTGAGGTCTATGCCGTTTGTATTCCTTGTAAACATGAATAGGGCAATTACTTCCTCCTTCCCCGAAAATCTTTGGCGTAATATCCCGGAAATCCCTGCTTTTTGCTCCACTACGGGTTTTGGTGCTTCTTTCTGAAAAAAGTATGCTTATGTCAATATTTAAAGAAGAATTATCCTTCCTGTCTGTACAAAACTTTCACTTTTATATAACAAAAAACATGTATTGCATAGTAAATAAGATTTGTTTTGATAAATATAAAACAATGGTTAATATCCTTAAAAGCACAAATTACCAACTTTTGTCAGGACTGTTGTACATGTACATCCATTATCCACAGAAGTATATATTCTGTGATTTCTAAAAGATTTAAAATATCAACTATTTAAATGATGGAAATCATAACATAATCTCACCATTAAATTCCAAATACTCCTTTCCATCAGATGTAGCTTTTAACTTGACATCTCCCCATGTCATGTTAACATGGTCTTGTCGACCTCGTAGACCAAAGTATGTTGCATTATTTAAAAACACAGCATTCAGTAATGCATCAGGGTTTTCTGGAAAAAGAAAAAAAAAAGAACTTAACTAAAATACTATGGTATTATTGCGTAACAATTTTCATATTGGCTTAGTTATAGGTCCGAGGGTACCATATTGGCCTGAGGCGAAGCCGAAGGCCAATATGGCTGCCCGAGGACCTATAACTAAGCCAATATGAAAATTGTTACGCAATGATACCTTTATTAATTAACCAGTCCAATATGAACTCTAGCCGGGCCAATATGAAGATTGAAAATAGTGTGAAAATCTGACATTCAGGACTTCAATAGTAGTGATTTGAATATGTATCAATGAAAATTGAGGATTTTAATCAAAACAATAAAATAGTAACAATTTTATTAAATAATCAACAGTAAATAAACACAACAAGTAAAAAACATGTTTTTATCTAGTTTTCAGATTAAAGCTCTTGGCTGCAGTTTATAGTATTCTTTCTTTCCCCTGAGTATATGTTAATATTGAAAACACCACCTGTTATAGTTGCACCTGCAAACATGGCCATTGGGTTGTCATGTTTGTTAGCAGTTTGATTATTTGTATTTGATACATTTGCATTTAAATTATTATGAACTAATGTATTTGAGTTTGAAAGTTCACAAGGTTCCTCTGAATCTGATGTCGTCTGTAAATCTGAGTTCGGCAACATGACCTTAGATATTGTGTGAGAAGCTTGTTGCTGTTGTTCAATAGACGGTACTGAATAATGAGTTAAGGTACTAATGCCTTTCCAGCCTCCTAATTGAGCAACTTCATTGGCAGGTCTACCATTTTGAAGTAGTGTGGTAGCAAAAGTTTTACGTCCCGAATGATTAACCTTTCTTCCTTGAAGATCTCCTTTTTCTGCCATATTTTTTACCATTTTACCTAATTTATCTTTGCCTATGGTTTGGCGAGTGTACCATATTTCCTCATGTTTATTATCTAAAGGCCTCAAATAAAATCTATGTTCATCAGTTAATGTGTCTTGAGGTCTATGCCGTTTGTATTCCTTGTAAACATGAATAGGGCAATTACTTCCTCCTTCCCCGAAAATCTTTGGCGTAATATCCCGGAAATCCCTGCTTTTTGCTCCACTACGGGTTTTGGTGCTTCTTTCTGAAAAAAGTATGCTTATGTCAATATTTAAAGAAGAATTATCCTTCCTGTCTGTACAAAACTTTCACTTTTATATAACAAAAAACATGTATTGCATAGTAAATAAGATTTGTTTTGATAAATATAAAACAATGGTTAATATCCTTAAAAGCACAAATTACCAACTTTTGTCAGGACTGTTGTACATGTACATCCATTATCCACAGAAGTATATATTCTGTGATTTCTAAAAGATTTAAAATATCAACTATTTAAATGATGGAAATCATAACATAATCTCACCATTAAATTCCAAATACTCCTTTCCATCAGATGTAGCTTTTAACTTGACATCTCCCCATGTCATGTTAACATGGTCTTGTCGACCTCGTAGACCAAAGTATGTTGCATTATTTAAAAACACAGCATTCAGTAATGCATCAGGGTTTTCTGGAAAAAGAAAAAAAAAAGAACTTAACTAAAATACATGTATCTTAATGTAAATATCCAACTTAAAATAGTATTTAAAGGACAAATACTGTATCAAAATGCAAAAGACCTCTGGAGACACTCTCATTGTTCAAGACCTTATGTGTATTTTAAACATTTTTTATTAGAACAACCATTTAATAATCAGGGATGGATAGAGGGCGACAAGGAAATAAAATAATTTGTTTGCCACAAGGTTAGAAAAATGTTTAATTAAAAGTTACTGACTGACACGCTGGAATACAACATTTTTTTTAAACTTACGTGTTCCAATAACGCCTTTCTCCCTCAAGATTTGGATTTCCTCAGTCGTCAAAGGTTCAGCTCTGTTTGGCTTACTGCCCTTGCCCAATGACTTTAATGCCTTTCGCTTCGCTTCTAATACCCGTCTTGTGTGGTTGAACTCAGGATCCTTTTTAATACTGAAACATTAAAGAAAAGATATGCATAATATCTGACATGTAATTTTTGTATGTACATGTTTTATACTTATAGCAAAGAGAAACCAAGGAATATTCATTGTACACAAGCTTAAGATCATCAAAACCACATTGACCCAGATGATATATATAGTTTTTACCAAAAAAAATGACACAAGGCTAAAATTAAAATATTGGCACTGAATATTCGAGTCATAATGCTTGACAGAATAATGCAAAGGCTATCATGCTATATCAAGACAAGGGAGTTACATGTCTCACAGATATCAAATAATCTACATGAAAATAATCGTACCTTATACTACTTTTTGAGTCCTTCGAATGTCTATCCAAGCTGTAGTCCAAATAATTATGACGTCTTGAAAGGCTATTATAATTTTTTTCTTTGACGCCTTACATCGTCAAAGAAAAAGATTATAATAGCCTTTCAAGATGTCATAATTATTTGGACTATCCAAGCTGTTGAACATAGAGGATAAAGAGTCAGGCTCATATTCGTCACCATTTTTCTTCAGGACTCCAAGAAAAAATCTTGATAACAGACTGTCCAAGTCTTTGGCAGGTATTTCCACTGAATCACGCATTTCTCCAACAGATATGAAAAAATCCAGCATCACTTTCAAGTCACTCTTTGTTTTAGTTTTTGTGTTCTTGTTAACACTTAAAGCTAGAAAAGAGTCAGTGTCTTCATCAGTGACAGAGCGAAACCTCTTGCTACTCGAGCTATTTTCTTTGTCTGATTCGTCAATCTCATGATTCTGTGCATTTTCAATGTCCTGCAGAATTTCATTTGGGAAGTTGAAATTCGCTGAATCAACTTCTTCCAGAATCAAATTTCCTTCCCCATTGACATCCGCGAGATTTCTCTTGATGTACTCTGCCTCCCTATTAGATAAATCGTCGTAGTGAAAATAGTCTTCAACTAACGCATCCATCGCATCATCTATATTTTTTATAGAGCTATTGCTCCATCGTTTTGTTGTCATTTTCTCCTGTCAGACGACACTAGCCGTAGTTCTCTAGAGTTATCGGGATTTCAACCGATTAGTCTAGAGCTAATCG
The DNA here is from genome assembly GCA_019925275.1 of Mytilus edulis. NCBI lineage: Eukaryota > Metazoa > Mollusca > Bivalvia > Mytilida > Mytilidae > Mytilus > Mytilus edulis. The sequence goes on along the minus strand of CM034359.1, from coordinate 27,950,032 downwards.
AATATGCTAATATTGGGCTTGCTAAACCCGGGCCAATACGGAAAAATCCGTATTGGCCTTATAGGACAAAATTATCGATTTGGCAGTTTTACTCGTATTTAGTCAAATAAGCTCCAGTTAATTAATAAAAGTTATTAATACAGATAAGATAAGATAAGAATTTTATTAATCTAATCAAGAACCCATAAAGGGCATCATTTTACAACACAATATTATTAGAAAAAGCAAAACAGAAAACTAATACATACTATAACGTTATGAACAGGATCAGAGCCTAACACAACATAAGTAGGAAGGTGTCACAGTGGTATGATTTATGTACAAAGCAATAAACGAAAAACAAATATGATGCACAGCAAGAAACTACAACAACTGAATCAAAGGATCCTAGTTTTGGACAGGCACTGCCACATGTAGAATATGGCAAGGTTAAATATGTTTGCTGGCTCTAATCCCTTTATCTTGGATAGTTTTGTTTCCTTCTAATGTGAGTTTACTGTGCGATGTATTTATCATGATTTTTGGTCCGAGACCACAAGTATTCCGTAGTGCATTTCTTTCTTTTAGAACATAAATGAATATTAAAAAAATCTCACCTGCGCTTTCTCGACGAAATTTGTACAGTGTGTTGTACTACTTTTGGGACAAATTATATCAAAATTATAGAAAACTTCATCGGCTCTAACTTAAAATATGGACAATTTTATGTTAAGGGCGTCTTGAAATCTTTCGACAGCTTCCGAAGTGCTGATTTTTAACCTTTTTCAGCTGGACCAAATCACTACTTTCCTTTAAAATTCTGGACCCAAATTTTTTACAGTGTAATTTCAACCCCTACTTGCAATTTGAGACATTAAACATGGATAAATAAATTTGGAAAGGGTATAAAAATTAATGGCAAGTGACCCACTGTCAACACTAGGGACTTCTATATTTGTTGTCCGACAACGAAAATAATTGTGGTCTCGGACCTTTTGTTATAGTTTTTAGAGGAACTGTCCAGAATAGTTACCTTACACAAGACGAGAAAAAAATGTATGACATACGCATAAATGAAGTTTTTAAGGTAATTTTAACAAATCGATTAATTATTCAAAACGAAAAAAATTAAACGAACATAAATGTTAAGTCTGTAGAATATTCATAACAAAACTGTACGGTTTTGTAATATATTTGCTTATATAGATATAAAAAGGTGTGGTTTAAGTGCCAATAAGACAACTCTCCATCCAAGTCAAAATTTGTAAAAGTAAACCATTATAGGTGAAAGTACGGTCTTCAACACGGAACCTTGGCTCACACCGAACAGCAAGCTATAAAGGGCCACACAAATGACTAGTATAAAACCATTCAAACGGGAAAACCAACGGTCTAATCTATATAATAGAAAAACAAGAAACGAGAAACTCTTAACCTGGAATATTGTTGTTACCTTCCATTGTGCGATATATGAATGTTTAAATGAACCCATTGGTGGCCAATCTAGTTAAAAACCGATCTCTCATCGTTCCGATTTCTGATATATTGATTGGTGGCCTTCGGCTGTTTTCTGTTCATTTGTCGGATTGTCTCTTTGACACATTCCCCATTTCATTTCTCAATTTTAATAGTAATATAATTTTTTTTTAAATAATAAAGGAAAGTGATTCTCTCCAAAAGATTGTTTGAGGTCTATACGTTAAATCTAGTCTTAAACGAAATAGGCAAAATACCAATAGTGCATTCAAAACTCATAAATATCAGGGAATCTAACAAATAGGAATAATGCATTCGTTATATTTCTCTGATCTACGATGGAAGCAGCAACCCACAAGTAAAAATGTATGAGAGATCGATTAAGGGAAGTTACGGAATTAATCGGGTTATGTTGTGAGCGATGTATAAATACCCAGACGCATCCGGTTTTATAGAGATAACACAACTCTTTCTGGAATTAAACAACATTGAATAGAATAATTATGGAGGAGATTCATGGGTGTCCTTGCGTCAGGACCATTTCTGCCTCTTATTAACAGGCCGTCATTTTCATGGCCTGTCCAATACTTTTGTTTCAAATGATCAGATTTGTTCTCATTCTGAAATCTATTAAATATTTGCCACTAGACTTTAAATATACAACAATAACTTTATCAATCTAAAATACGGGGTCTAGCCGCATTTTGAAAAACAATTTAACGGTCAGTTATCTTACATTTGACCCTTAACACCTTTCAGAGACCAAAACAAATCACCGTCTTTGCCAATTATACAGATGTTGTTCCTGGTGCTTTAGTTAAATTTTGGACAAATTACAATACTAGAGTCAAGTGCACCGTAGACCTGGATAATCAAGTTGACTACTACATTTTCACAATGTATGGTGAGCATTTTTATAGTTATTTTTACACTAGACACATGAAACTGAAGATGAGTGTACAACTCGTATGTGCATCTGCTCTTTAACCATTTTTTTTTATAATTCTCATTTTTAAGCATGGAACTATGTTAGAAAAGAAAAAAAAAACGTAATGTTAATTTGTTTATATATATTTTTTATTTAATTATGCCGTTTGATTATTTTCCTCGGTAGTTTTGTCATTTTACTTTATACTACAGTTAGTATTGCCAATCATCAGATTAAAAAATATTAGATTTAAGGTGTGTATTTAGTTTTCAAATGCACACCTGATTTTATCTGCATAAAAATGAGAACAGCCATGGGAAATGTATCAGAGAGACAACAACCCTACCAAAGGACAGAAAACAGCCGATGCATGGGACTTCAACACAGAAAGAAAATCACGCAACCGGATGTTGGCTTCAGCTGGCCCCTTTAACGAAATGTGAATTAATTCAGTGAAAATTGACGTCACACTAAACTCCAAAACATATAAATGAATTAAAATTTAAAACATACAAGCACAAAGGCTCCTGACTTGGAACAGGCGCCAAAATTCAGCGTGGTTAAGCATGTTATGTGAGATCTCAACCATCTACCTATATTCTAGCCTATGTAGAATAAACAAACACACAGCAATACGCACAGTAAAACTAAGTTTAAAAGATGTCAGAGTCCGATGCCAAAACAGGTAACGAAAGAAACTACGCAAAATTACAATGATACATAAATAACAAAGGACTACTAGCAGTTACTGACATGCCAGCTCAAGGCATACATTCTATATATATATATATATATGGTTCGAATCCCGGCGAGGGAAGAACCAAAAATTTGCATGGGTTCGAATCCCGGCGAGGGAAGAACCAAAAATTTGCGAAAGCAAATTTACAGATCTAACATTGTTGGGTTGATGTTTAGACGAGTTGTATATATATATATATATTTGCAAGCTGATAGCAAGAATAAAACACAAGTCATACTGTCATGATTTTTCTCAATCCGATCAAGTAACAAATTAATCTTGTTTTCTTCAAAATAAAATAAAATGTTTCATCTTTAAGGGAAGGGGAAAACTGGTTTGTTTGTATTGACAATTAGCAGGATAAAAATTAAATTCAAAACTGATTTTGAAATAATAAATCTCGTTCCTATATAGTATTTAGTAAATTCGAAAAATAATATATATGCCCCATATAAAAGACGAATGGTAATCCTTGCATAAATAGGAAAGACTTAAAATTAACTTTCCATTGATCACATTGCCATCTTTAAAGGACGAGTGCCTGGTGAGCCACAGGAATTAACCAGACGTGACTGGATTGCACCATTTAACAACTTTACAGAAACACAAAAACGTGGTGTCCGTGGCCTTTATGACTGTGACGGATGCGGGGGATTTGTAAGTAATCGTATATTATATTAAACAACATAAAAAAGATACTTCAACATAGACACCAGCGCAGCAGGAACTTCTGAAACTTCTGAAACTTCTTTTAAAACTTTTTCTAATGAAATCAAATTGAAAAAATGACTTTACGTAAGATTTGAAAATTATTCAACTTTTTTCATAAAATGATTGTTTTTATATAACTGCATTTTTAGTAATTGTTTTAGGAGAAAATAATTAATTTTTTTAACCATTTTAAATTTGAGAACAAATACCTGAAACAAATACCTGAATGCCTGTTTTTATGATAGATCATTTTAGCTATATTATCGAACAGACGACCATACGATCGGCATTCCGCAATCATATATGCAAACCTATCGTACTCCATTTCTCGTCGACCTAATATTCCAGTCGAATGAAGCAAACATTGCATGCACCAGCTTTAGACTTGCATGTCAAGAAACAAAGAAAATTCAGCTAGCATTATTCTTTTTACATTTTGCTATATAAATGATATACCTTCATTAATTGAACAAAATGAGTGTTTTGTAATCATGTTGATTGCAGCTAACTATTGAAATAGAATAAATGAGCATAACAAATTCATTAAGGTCCATTACACATTATACCTTGACTTGCATATAAACTGGCATTGGTTGAAAACGGTTAAGGATGAAATGTCTTTTCCCTTTTAGATCTTTAACTGTAGTTGTACTGTAATGGGGTTGTAACTCTCTGGATCAGAAAATTAAAAATTATCATTAATTTAATCATTTATGTTTTTTTTCATATTTCATTTTATTGATGTTATCATTTCCAGAATACTGGTTTTAAGAAATGTGACCGAAGACTTGTTAACGACTGTTACAAAGCCAACGCTGTTTGTGAAAGAGATGGTAAACATGAATGCAAATGGCGACTTATTGAACCATGTAACTGATGTTGAAAGTTTATTCACAGTATTTGTGATTGAATTTATTGAACCATCTAATTGATGTTCAAAGTTGTTTATACTCTGTATTGACGTTTGAATAGTTGCTTTTGTTTGTAGTAAAAAAAATAGATCTAAATTATAGGGGAATTAGTTGTTTCATAATATTATGAACTGATGTCATTTTCATTTTTTCATTGTGTGGTATCGTTCGATTCTAAATAATCTTGTCTATTTCAGTTTAGTCACTGTACGGTTTCCAACAATGAGCAAAACCCATACCGTTTAATAAGCTATAAAAAAGTTCCACATGACAAAATGTGATTTAATTCAAATGAGAAACTAACGCCCTGATTTATGTACAAAGAAATGATTCAGATCAAACAGCGAATTTGACAAACAGTAGCAAACCAAAACTACTGAATGATAGGCTACGGACTTCGTACAGGCACATACGAAATGTGATGGGGTTGAACACGTATGATTGCCCTACACCGTCCCCTAGCCTTGGAAGTGTTGTAACAAGCCATTAAGACCAACATTATTATCAAAATTCGCGCGATCGTATGTTTCGTCATCCTGAACATGCATGAAATATTTGTCACTGAACGTTCAGCAACAATCAATCCATAATTATAATACGGCTTTGCATCGGATGACAATGTTTTTCGTAAGCTAAAAGTGAAACATTTTTTTCATGTGCCGACTCCGTTGAATTTTTAAAAATCAATAAATAATATATGTGTATTATCTGCAGTAGCATACGACCTGTGTGATTTTTGTGGTAATGGTCTGGACTGAAAAGCTGAATTTATATAAAGAGCGCGAGGTCATCAGTGTGGCATTTGCCGAATTCCATCAAATTATTATTTCATAACATTCCTAATTACTATCTGAACTACATGTATGTGTTATTCATATATTGTTAAAGTATATATATAAAGTTAATAGTTTGATAATTGTTTTCGGTACATTTAATAAGGTGTTAATCGTGTCTTTGGTATAATTAATCAACCTGGGTCCAGTATTTATCATTTTCGCTAAATCATGTATTATTATATCATGTATATGCAGAGGTAGTAACCTCACCTTACACATCCTCAGTGGTTTCATTTTTTCCAATTTTATTTTTGTTATCTTGTTTTTGAGAAAAAGAGGTGGAAGGCAGCAAGGAAACATTCAAAAGTCATTTACGAAGAGAGAAAAACTAATGGCAATGCAAAGAATAGGGTGTTAATTATAAATTACACGGAAACCACAGGCACTTGTCAAAGAAAAAAACCTATATACCTCAATATTACATAAACATAAAAGTATATAACATGAAGGTGTACAAATGTATATAAGGGGATAAAATTATGAGACAAGTGCCTGTGACCTAACAATCAAATTTATACTATGAACATCAGATTCTCCAAATAACTAATTAAAATGATATAAGAAAATCATGCACGTGCTCTTAGGGGTTGCTAACATCGGACGAGCACGCCTGAATATGTGGTGAGGATGAACTTATCAATCATACAATTGTGAGATCTCATCCTTCTCCTTCTATCAGTTTTTATGCCCCACCTACGATAGTAGAGGGGCATTATGTTTTCTGGTTTGTGCCTCCGTTCGTCCGTCCGTCTGTGCGTCCGTTCACTTCAGGTTAAAGTTTTTGGTAAAGGTAGTTTTTGAAGAAGTTGAAGTCTAATCAACTTGAAACTTAGTACACATGTTCCCTATGATATGATCTTTCTAATTTTAATTCCAAATTGAAGTTTTGACCCTAATTTCACGGTCCACTGAACATAGAAAATGATAGTGCGAGTGGGGCATCCGTGTACTTGGGACACATTCTTGTTTTCGTCTGGTTCAAGCCGTGTGTTGAAATGAAAAATAATATGTTTTACGAATGCCAATAAGACAACTATCCACCAAAGTTGGAATGACATGAATGTAATCAACTATAGTATAACGGGGCTTTCTTGTGTGTGTCTTAATACTATGTCATTATTTTGGATCTACGTATCCGGGATCGTAATCCATGTTGCCCGTTAATATAGGGAACTAGCTATTGTATATATGCCACCATAAAGTCACTGTTAGAATTGAACTAAGTCTCCTTAATGTTCACATGTTTAATCTTATAAAAGTACATGTATATATATAATATATTTGAAGGTTCACAATTATAACTTCCAATACAAAACGTTACTTAATTCCAGCTCTATAAAACAACATGCTACTTCAAGCTACTACGCCAATATAAACTGACCAATACATAAAGTTTCTCACAAGATACAGCTATAAACACATGTTCTTAATTTATGTAAGCAAAGGCATTGATTAATGGTCTTAGATTATTTGGATAAACTATTGCAGTTCAACTGTGCAACTAATGTATCGTATAAAGTGTCACATTAAACAAGATGAAAGATCATTAAACTGATTAAGAACTGACCATCAAATCTTAGATGTAAATGACCACGCCACAATAGGCAACGATACAGCCTTAGACCCATACGGTATAGTCATTTGAGAAAGGAACTACTTTACAAAATGTGAAAGAGGTAAAACGAGAATACTAACAACCTGGAGTCGATTTCACAAAACAACTTACGACTAATATTGATCGTAAGTATACTGATTTGTTCATATCTTAAGACTAATCTTAGTCTTAAGTTTTTTTTGTGAAATCGACTCCTGATTTATAAAAACACAAATTATGAAAACAATAGATACGACCGACAATCACTGAGTTACAAGCTCCTGACTTGGGACAGGCACATAAAAGTCACTGTGGCGGTGTTAAAAATGTTTGATGCCTAGTTTTGAGTTGTCTGTATCTTTATGGTTCTGTCTTACTAACCTTAATCCTGTATCTCCATTACCCATACGGTATAGTCATTTGAGAAAGGGAACTACTTTACAAAATGTGAAAGAGGTAAAACGAGAATACTAACAACCTGATTTATAAAAACACAAATTATGAAAACAATAGATACGACCGACAATCAGTGAGTTACAAGCTCCTGACTTGGGACAGGCACATAAAAGTCACTGTGGCGATGTTAAAAATGTGTGATGCGTAGTTTTGAGTTGTCTGTATCTTTATGGTTCTGTCTTACTAACCTTAATCCTGTATCTCCATTAATTCATTCTTAATAATAAACTCCGTGGATGGATTATTCAGTAATAAACCTTTTCGACACATGAATTTTCAAAAATAAATTCGCAGTAAATTTGAATAACTGGTGATTACTTATACGGGTTTGAGAATAAATTATTGCCGTCTATTGTTTGATTATAGTGCAGTGATGTACCTATATTTGTTAATTTCTGTGTTATTTTGGTCTTTTGTGGACAGTTGTCTCATTGGCAATCATACCACATCTTCTTTTTTGTATATTCAGAAAGATTAGAATTTGACACTTAATTGGCTCATTGAAACCTTCTTTTTATTTTGCCTTAATTCAAATAAACTTTCTTTTTTATTTCTATTAGAGAAAAAAACTTTATCATAAGACCGAAGTGCTTTTTAGGATTAACACCTTCATTGGGAACACGCAATGCCAAATATTTCAAAGTCAGGGATGTATAGTCGAAATAGTACTAGTTGAAGAGCTGTACAACCAAAAGCAGGGGCGGATCCAGCTATTTTAAAAAGGGGGGGGGGTTCCTTACCCAGGACAAAGGGGGGGGGGGGTTCCAATTACATGTCCCCATTCAAATGCATTGATCGTCCAAAAAAAGGGGGGTCCAACCCCCGGAACCCCCCTCTGGATCCACGCCTGAAAAGGGATCTAAAGAAAAATGCACAAATCTATCTAACTTAGGGAGCTACCATTTGAATTTTATGGGGGGGCTAGGATGAAAAATTTTGTCCTGCATTTTTTTTTAGCTGTAATCTCTGTCCTGCCTTTTTATTTTTTACTCTAATCTGTCCTGCCTTTTTTTTTTTTAGTTTATCCTGACTTTTTTTTACCTGAATTGTCGTCCTGACTTTTTTTTTTTTGCAAGTGTCACATCCTGCCTTTTTTTTTTACTCAAAACTCCTGTCCTGCCTATTTTTTTCAAATTACATCCTAGCCCCCCCCCCCCCCCCCAAAAAAAAATCAAATGGTAGCTCCCTTACAGAATCTTCAAAATTTAAAATTTCAACTCTATTTTAAATACTAGATGTGCCAAAGCGACACGAATGACCCCGTCTCAAAAAGTTGAAAAATCTGCAATTTCTATAATACATGTGGACACAAACATGATGGTAGTCTCACATATTATAAATCAGCTCAAAATCTGGAGGCGTATAGAAAGAAGTCTGTTTAACTGTGATTTTTACTAACAATTTATCAAAGTCTATAGCCCTTAATTTTGGCAAAAATTAGTCGAGCAGAACAAAACTTAAACTTGATCTTTAACTCATCTTGGTTAACTCACATACCAAAAATCAGCCAAATATCTGAAGGGGTTTAGAAAAAAACTCCGTATAATGATTTGTTGCGGAATGATGGAATTTTGGAATTTTGGAATTACGGAATTTCGGAATTACGGAATTTCGGACAAGGGTAAAAGTATATGGCACCGATAACTTCGTTGCGGGGCCATAAAAAGAGGTATGAACTCGTCTGCAGATTAACAGGTAATGCTAGACGGTGTTAACCTCGAGGCCGTCAACACAATGTACTGTCTAAACAAAAAACAACATACTAGGCTAAACCAGTTTTAAGTTAGCCTTTTTTTTATCAGTATATTTCCCCCATATCTGGACAAATAACATTCCATCATGATATGCCTTGCTCTGGCTCAGATCACCCCTGTTAGAACAAAGGAGCTGGGATGTAATTAACAAGAAAACACGATTTCTGCGTCAATATACTGAACACTAATTTGAATCATTTTCACTCAATTTAAGCTTATTATCACCACTGCAACTCTTTAGCACATATCATGCTTCATGTATTTGTGAAGTAAGAGGCAAATACTAAGTTATTAGATCATTTATCAGCGGTACCTGTAAAATAAGGTAAGATATTTTGAAATATGAAATTTTCCTTTTTTCTTATGATTTTATCATGTCTTTTTTTTTTTATTATTTTGTCGTTCTATATTAAAATTTTCTTCGTTACTTTATTTATTTATTTCTTGTTTTAATCCCAGAAATTCTTTCACACAGTTCTTTGAAAATGTAGCAATGTTTTACAATAGAAGGGTTTGGGTTTACAGACTAGAGAATAATGGCTAAAAAAAGAAGAAGAAGAGAAAAATTAGCAAAATTATTGAAGATTAGAGAATAAGGAGGTGCAAAGGTATAAGGAATAACTATTGTGGAAAATGAAAGAATAAGTTTATATTTTTTTTTATTTCTTATTACAAAATGAACGATATACAGAAATAAAGCCTAAATAAAATAGCAGGATGAAATTTGAAAAAGGCAGGTTTAAAAAAAAGGCAGGATGACAATTTATGTAAAAAAAAGTCAGGATAAACTATGAAAAAAAAGGCAGGACCGAAAAGATTGAAAATAAGAAGGCAGGACAGAGATTACAACTAAAAAAAATGCAGGACAAAATTTTTCATCCTAGCCCCCCATAAAAATTAAATGGTAGCTCCCTAATAAGTTAAATTAAATCCAAAATATATTATATTGCATCATTATGAAATATACAAATAGGTATAATATGGTTTCGAAAACGTCTTTTAACGCAAGTGTAAAAGATCTATTATAATTATACCTCACAATGAAAGGAATTGACAAAAAATCGAATGGCTTATAAATCTTAAATTCCCCCCCCCCCCCCCTCATTTTCTCATTTATTTAACATTATTTTGTCTCATTTAAATTCGTTGAAATACATAATTCTTCAAACATGTCTTAGAAGCCTTTTGAAAAAAAACTTTTATATAAAACAGTTACATGTATATATAAAGATATATGTAGATAATGTCTCAAAAAGACGTGAAGAAAACACGATTGAAATCCCAATTATTCACGTTTCCTTATTTGTTTAGGGAGCTACCATTTGATTTTTATGGGGTGGCTAGGATGAAAAATTTTGTCCTGCATTTTTTTTAAGTTGTAATCTCTGTCCTGCCTTTTTATTTTTCACTCTATTCGGTCCTGCTTTTTTTTTTTAGTTTATCCTGACTATTTTTACATAAATTGTCATCCTGACTTTTTTTTTTGCAAGTGTCTCATCCTGCCTTTTTTTTTACTCAAAAATCCTGTCCTGCCTATTTTTTCAAATTTTATCCTTTTGTTTTGCCAATTACTAGCCCCATCCACAATATCCTGGCACTCACATTTATATTATAAACGTAAACTATGAAAGAAGATCTGGTATGAGTTCCAATCCGACAACTATCTAATATCGAGAACACCGATAATATGACAAATTGAAAACACAATCCAAAAAGAGAAAACCTACAGTTATTCTGAACCATTTAATGAAAACAATCATCGACTATGTTTGGAAGAAAAAGAATGTCACTTATGCATTTTTTTGTTTATTTCTTCATCTAAATTATGAGGGTCTGGATGGGGTTTAAAGAATAGAAATAAAAGGCATAACTTATGGCCCAAAAAATATAGAATAGACAACAACAAAAATATAAAGACAGCTTTTATTAAGAATAGACAAAAAAGAATAGAGAATAACGGGGTGTTTAATATAAAGTATAGAGAATAACATGGAATAATTTTTAAAAATAGTAGAAAAATAAAGAATATTTAAATGAAGGATCCACCTAAAGAGACTCTGTTATTAATTTTAAAATTCTGAACATTTATTGTTTTTTTTTTATTCCATAAAATAAAACTACACTTAGTCTAGCTCTTTATATATATTATTTATTAAATTACAGTTCTTCAAAACAATACTTAATTGAGATGAGCAGAATGGCGGCACTAAATAACAAAATCATCCCTATTGAAATATCCATGCGGAGCCTAAAATCAGAGGCGGCTGGTCCTCGAGGAAGGAGGTACTCCATCAGCACTAGATCTAGTTCTACATTCTCGCAGAATGATCTGAATGAGGCCATTATGAATATGCTTCATTCAGCGCCAAACCAAACATGCCGAAGAATATGTGTTGGTAAGTCCTCAATATGTACATGTAACAACACGTGACTATTTTGATAGGTTAACGTGAGAGGGGGCGGGGCAATGTCTTCAATTTGAATAAAAACTCGGAATAGTTGAGTGTACGTCATCAATAACATAGCAGCAACATTACAAACATTCCAATAATTCAGAAAAAATATTTTGATGTCAATATACGATTTACAAATTTAATGATAAGTTATTTTTGAAGTTATCTAGACTACATGCAATTATTTTTAGTTAAATGCTATTTGGCTCGAGGGTATAGAAATTTCAGAGAAAAAAAAATAAACATTTGTTTTTCATTACAAATTTTATTTATTAACCTTAAGCAGTTGTTAATTTATCAAATGGTACAAAAATCATTCAAAAAAAAAAAATTCGTGTAGGCCCCATATGACTTTTAAAATGTATATATCATTGAAAAAGTTCCAATTTATCTCCCTTTGGTGGAAAAATGCCATTTTTTGGCATTAACATTGAAATATCTTTTTTTAACTCATCGGTGACCTATTATATGTTTTATTATAATTTCCAAATAAGCTGTACTTAAACTAAACTATTGTTAAATTTGAACGATTTCTGTAATAAATTTCTTTTTTTATTTCGATATTAACTTTATTTCACTTCTTAGTTCAACAGAAAAAAGCACCTTTACAAAAATGTATGCTTCTTTCGAATGCAGATTGTGAGCGCAAATGAACGGTGACCCCATGTTTTTATTTTATTTTTCTATTTACTATAAGATAAAGTTCATGTATAGAAAAATATAGAGAAATCTTATATTAAATTAAAAATAAATGATTTAGACCTGCGAGCCCCCTTAAAGCGCTTTTCTGAATTGACCTTCATCAAGAACGCCCTAAGTCGAATATTATAAAGCCAATGATGTATAAGAATCAGAACAGATGGAGAGCTATAAAACCAAATAGGATCTGCGAAATGACCAAACTGATGAAAAGCTTACTATCTTAATAAATTACAAGTGTGGACACAGATCAGTGTGGATAAATATGAGTGTGGACACATATCAATGTGGAAAATGTGGTTATTTGACATTTTGCTCTTACACACAGTGAAAGTTTCTGTTGCCCTCAAAGGGTTTCATAAGACACTGTGTTGCACGTACAGTGACAGCCAACATGTACAAAACACTAAACAATTAGTAAGGTCGTTTATTAAATATTTAGTTCTAATTTATAAACAGTGACAGCCAACATGTACAAAACACTAAACAATTAGTAAGGTCGTTTATTAAATATTTAGTTCTAATTTATAAACGGATATTTTTTAGAAAGTTTTTTAACGATTTTTAAAAAAACTTATGACTGAGATGATTAGTAAGTATACTGAATTATTCCTAATTTACGACAAATCTTAGTCGTAAGTTCTTTTGTGAAACCCACTCCAGTTTCTCTACAAATATGTTAAAGAAAAATTAACGTCATATTGATACATGATTTGATGAGATCCTTTGCGTGATCTTACTGTACGGTATAACACATTTGAAATTATCTTTCTCAATGTGCAAACTAGGCTGTATCATTCTTTTATTAATGGAGATTCGTTTGTTGTTCATGATCATAATTGTGTAAATTTCAGTAACGATTCGCATTTCAAAACACCCTAAATAAAAATTGAATACTTCGATGGATTTATACATTCCAGGTAACCCAATCTCAGTTATTGGACAGAGAAAACAAATGGCAAAAATGCTGGCAGTTGTTTTACTTCCATTATTGATATTGACAACCATTACAGCAGTGGATTTTTCTAAATCCTTAACAAGTTACATCAATACCGATGCGATAGCCGAACAAATAGATTTTGGAGTAAAAGTTGGTGGTTTTCTACTGGCCCTGCAAAAAGAACGCGACATGAGCTCCCTTTATTTAAGTCAACTTGGTCTCGATTCAAAGAGAGAATTATTGCTAGCTTATCCGGAAACAGATGGCGCTTTAGATAATTTATCTTCGTGGCCTGTTAGTCCGAGTAATAAACAGAAACAATACAAGTCACGTGAACATTTCGTCAATTTTCTAAATAGACATCGATACGAACTAGATTCTAATAATGCGACAGCGACTGATGAAATAAGTTTTTACTCACAGACTATTGAAATATTTATTAAGTGGATGTACGACTCAGTCAGTGAGTTCGATACTGGAACTATTTGGAAAACATTAGTGGGGTATCAAGAATTGATAATTGCGAGCGAGTATATTGGCCGAGAGAGAGGCTATGGAATATATTACTACGCGACAGGTGCATTCATGGACCGCAAGCACTATTTACTCTTTATGGAAAGCCAAGACAGCGCAAGAACACATTTTGCATCTGCTAGAATGTATTCTGTTACGGCTTCTGATATTTATCATACAGCCCTTGACGCTCAAAATCAAACGCTGCGTGTCATTAACGATTTGAGAGAAGATATCAAAGCTAATAATTCATCAGTCTCGGAAGGATCGCTCGAAAAAGCAAAACGGTGGTATGCAAACATGAGTATCTACATGGATGTTATGAAATCTGCACAAAAGATGTTAACCGCTAAGATTAAAGCACGTCTGAAAAACAACTCCAATGCTGATATGAAAGAAATGATAATTGCGGGTGTTATCTTTTCTGGAATTGTAATAATAAGTCCAGTGATAATAATGTTTGTATACAAATTGACATCAAATATCCAGAAGTACTCATTAAACATCGCTAAGAAGTAAGTATAGTCATAAATAAGGCAATTGTTGTTTTATTTCACATTCATTCATAATGGGCTCAATACCTGGCTTTACAGTAGGAATTATTCTCATTGTTGAAGGCCATACAGCGTCGTTAGGTTGCTGTATCATTGACTTTTACCCTAGATCGTGTAAATTGCATTCATTCAAACTCATAAAATCTACACTTGTTTTGTAAAATACATGTACATGTATGAAGAAATTGCATTTAATATATTGTTTATTTTTTGTGTTCAATGAACACACACTTATATATTCATCACACACTTGTTACTTGTTATATATATATTTTTTTTTATCAAATCTACAGTTTCGACCGCTTTAGATGTTAATGAAATTTATTTTAATGTTGTGGTGAAACTGCACGATAATGATGCATGTATTCATAACAAGTTTAATCTCGTTAATTCTGTATTTTTGTTTATTGCATATTAAAGAACCAAAGCAGTCAATAGAGAAAAGAAGCAGAGTGAAGCCGTTTTGTTCCAAATGTTACCGAGGACAGTGGCTGAGGACCTGAAACAGAAAGGAAGCTTCACTGCTGAACATTTCACAGAATGTACAATATTTCAAAGCGACATGGTCGGTTTCACCCAGCTATCGTCAAACAGTTCACCCTTTCAAGTGACAGACATGTTGAACACGTTGTTTTCTTGTTTTGATGATAGGATTAGTATCTATGATACCTATAAAGTGGAAACAGTCGGAGATGGCTACATGGTTGTATCAGGTTTTTACTTTTATTTTATTCATTACTTACTAATTAATACTTACTTATTCGATAAGTGGTAATATTTCAATGATAACTACATTTGTCAATGTATGGCGGCGGTTAACGAGTCGAGAGGTCTAAATTGTTCGTCTACAGTAATCACTAGATATCCTGTAAACTCTGAAGTTCTGATTGACTACATTCTTAAATGACAATAATGCTATAATTATATAAAATTCTTCAAAATTCAGATTTGTCGAATTTACTCTCTTGGATTGTTTCATATTTTTTCACAAGCCTTTTCTAGCTTACTGCTAGTATGCGGTATAGGTTTTGCTCATCGTTGCGTGCCTTACGGTTATCTGTAATTTTACACAGTTTTGTAATTTGGATATTGGTCTCACTGGCAAAAGAACCTTATCATCTGTTTTTTGTATCATGAACTAGGATATGAAAATATTTATTATCAAAAACGTCAAACAACCTCAGTTAAAACTACCAAAGGGTAATTTTGCTAGACGTAGTTTCAGCTTTTTGTTTAAAAATATTAGTCAAACCATTTCCGTAACGTCAGCCTATTCAAAAACGGGCTCCTAGTTTCTTTTTCAAGAATCAACGCTTATCCATTGTATCTATAATGCATAATTCACAGTCAGTGGTCATTTGAGTAGAGATATATCATGCATTTTATATTTTAAGGTGTACCGAGACGGAACGGATTGAGACATGCATCTGAAATAGCCACTTTGTCCCTAGATTTGTTATATCATGTAAACAAGTTAGAACTTCCACATTTATCTGGTGAAAGGTACAAGCTCAGAATAGGATGTCATTCAGGTAAATTTTATCAACTCGACCTGTAACAACCTTAAGAAAAAAGTAAAATCACAAAAATACTTAATTCAAACGGAAAGTCCCTTTAATTAAATTAAACCGGGCTAATCAAATGACACAAATCAAAAGCTAAAACAAATCAAACAAATGGATAACAACTGTCATATTCCTGACTTGGTACAGAGATTTTCTTACCTAGAAAATGGTGGATAAAGCCTGGTTTTATAGCTAGCTAAACCTCTCAATTGTATGACAGTTGCATCAAATTCCATTATTATATTGACAACGATGTGTGAACAAAACAAACAGACATAATAGGTAAAAATTTCATAAAAGGGTTACAGCAGTCAACATTGTGCTATAATCGTAATCTAAAAGGTTTGTTGATGGTGGGATTAAAAAAATTTGTCTAATTACATAAGAATTTTCCTTTTCCCTATGTTTGACCATGGAAGTATTATATATTCAATATAATACTTCCATGGTTTGACCAATACAAATACAGTTGATTGATATATATGCAGACTTGTTAGTTAGAATACATAATTCTACAGTTCTATCAATAGATTTATTGAAGACCCATTGGTGGCCTTCGGCTGGTGTCTGCTCTTTAGTCGGGTTGTCAGTGTATCTTTGACATATTCCCCATTTCCAATCTCAATTTTATTATTGATATTGTGCATGTAGGTCCAGTAGTAGCAGGTGTGGTTGGTTCAAAGAATCCTAGGTATTGTTTGTTTGGGTCTACAGTACGAATAGCAGCATTGATGGAATCATCTGGAGAAAGTAAGTGTTGTTAATGTTTTTTTTACATAAAATAAACACTCAGTCAACATTTCGTATTCGAGAATGGGACGAAATCGGTAAAATTGGGGACCACAAAATAATGTGGAATAAGGGACCATGAAATCAATTCCACACTCACACACAATGACACAACGGTGAAAAGAATTTTATAATGTTTGGCTTGATTCCTAAGCCCTCCTCCCCACCTGAAAATATGATTAAAAAATGGAACCAAAACATAATTATTGATGGCAAGATGTAAAACCAAAGATTTCACATGTGCAGCTTATTACATATATTTTCGAATTTCGCCATTTCATATTCTGTTTTCGATGTAGTCTATATAGTACTGTAAATACTATAGGGATATGTGATTTCATTGAAATTTAGACAACTATTTATCTACCAAATGATTTTAGTAGATTTAAGCAGTGATAGGTCGCTATACGGTCTTAATACATGTTTAATCAATTCAGTTTTATTGTATAGCAAACAAAATACAGATCAGCCACTCCTCTTACTCGCTATTGAGCGCCATTGGTGGATTTGAAATGGAAGAACGACAAACCATGACTGTTTTTGTAAGTTTTGCATTGTTTCTTTCGTTGTACGTTACATGTTTGTTAAATAAATGTTCGATAGTCTTGTTTTTGACTTTGTTGTCAGACATTTGAAATAGTGAAATACTCTATGAAGTGCCATTAGAATTTCGCCCGCTAGCTTATACCTACTTTTATTTTCATAATTTTATTACATATAGTTTACAAAGTTACTTTTGATAATCTTATAAAATCTTTGTTACTTTTTCATGGTCTTTAAAAGAAAAAGGTGTCAATGTTACACAGTATGCTAGTGACCTATATTACGATATATTACTTCATTATGAGACAAAAGCAACACAGAAAACCTAAGACGTGTATGGCCTCCTAAAGAATCATTTTTTTCTCCTACACTTTTGAAACTCATCTTCTTCTTCTTCTGGAAGTCCACCCTATCTGCAGGGTCACCGCATTTAAAAATTTTGTTTATTTTTAAAATTGCGTTATTCAAAATTCTATCTACTGGTTAAAATTTAAAATAATATTAACAGAGTTAGAATAGGATAAAACTAAAAATTAGTTAAAACAGGAACTTGTATGTACACTATACATTTAAAATTATAAAATGGATAAAAGTATAAATGTAATCTTATCAGTTGTTTAAATTCTCTTAGCAAAGGAAAGTGAAAGGAACTCATCATAAGGTTCTTCAATGAAAAATTACCGCCTTAGTGTTCTCGTAGAAGCGAATTAGCATTCAGAGGTCGTGGGTTCTTGCTGTTTCTCCAATGAGCACGTTGCATTAAGGAGTAAGAACAAAGACTGGTCGGAGACATAATAATGTGTAAAAGAAGAGGGACGAAAGATACCAAAGGGACAGTCAAACTCATAAATCTAAAACAAACTGACATGGCATGTGGTGTAAGGTGACTCATGTTTTCCTGCGGACTGTTGCTTTGTGAACTAGGACTTTAAAAATCCGGCTGAGTGTGTCTGTCTAGTACAATCAGTGTTAACTCTAATACTACATTAACATTTTCTCGTCCTGAATATACATATTAATTTGAGGCTAGACGTCAAGCAGCCATCCATCATCATCATCAATGTAAAAAAATTGACAATGTTAGTCTTGTTTATAATGTTCTATTATATTACAGCGGATTCCATTGAGTGTGTAGCGAAAGGTAATATCTTTGGTTAGCTTGCTTGTTAGCTGAACCATGAAGTCATTATTAGGTCAGGTATACTACCCGCCTTTCGAAGTAGCATAGTCCAACATACAGATTAATAGGTTTTCTGTCGGACTAGTCTATTCTTAAAGTAGGGTAGTTAACCTAACTTAACAATGACTTCACGGTTCAGCTAACAAGCAAGCTAACCAAAAATATTACCTTTTGCTACACACTCAATGGAATCTGCTGTAAAAAAAATCATAAAACTGTTGTAGACGAAGGATGAATTGAAGAAACACAACTGTCCAGAAACGACCTACTGGTTGATTCAGAAGGATTACCAAGTCTGGGAAGGTTATTCTACTACTTCAGATGCCTCATTTGGATCTTCACTTTGAAATGATGTTTCTTTCATTTTTGTGTGTGTAATATATTTGTGTATCACTTTTATTGAAATAAATATGATTTTTAAAGTTCAAACAAAAACAAACCAGAGTGCACACACTGAAAGGTCTCGCCTTCTTTACTAACAATTGATATTAATATGTTGATAGTTCTAAATATAAATCTTTACTACACCGTATACTTCACATAAACTTAACATAATCAAAGAAAATGAGGTCAAGGACTCAAGGTCATATAAACCAAACAAGAAATACATGTACACGTTAAAATCATTCAATACACTGAATATAGTTGACCTATAGCTTATAGTTTCTAAGAAATATACTTTTATAGCTGACTATGCGGTATGGGCTTTGCTCATTGTTGAAGGCCGTATGGTGACCTATAGTTGTTAATGTCTGTGTCATTTTGGTCTTTTGTGGATAGTTGTCTCATTGGCAATCATACCACATCTTCTTTTTTATATTAACCAAGAAAACTAAACATTGACCAATTCAATGAACCATGCAAATGAGGTCAAAGTCAGATGAACCATGCCAGGCAGACATGAACAGATTACAATCTTTCAATACAACAGATATAGTTGACCTATTGCTTATAGTTTTATGAAACACAGACCAAAACACAAAAACTTAACACTGAGCAATGAACCGTGAAAATGAGGTCAGGTCAAATAAAATCTGCAAGACTGACATGAATATCATGAAATATTTCCATACACCAAACATATTAGAAGAAAAGACCAAAACTCAAAAACTTAACATTGACCAATGAACCATGAAAATGAGGTCAAGGTCAAATGATACCAGACAGTTGGACATGTACACCTCACAATCATTCCATAGACCTATTGCATAAGATAATAGACAGAAACAAAAAAAATATAACCACTGAACCATGAAAATGAGGTCAAGGCCAGATGACACCTGCCAGTTGGACTTAATCATCCCATACACAAAATATAGTCAACCTATTGCATACAGTATAAGAAAAATAGACCAAAGCACAAAAACTCAACTATAACCACTGAACCATGAAAATTAGGTCAATATCAGATGACACCTTGCAGTTGGACATGTACACCTTACAGTCCTTCCATACACCAATTTAATAGACCTATTACAATTTTGTTTTTGTACTTATAGTATTAGAGAAATGGACTTGACCAACAAAACTCAACCTTGTTCACTGATCCATGAAATGAGGTCCAGGTCAAGTGAAAACTGTCTGACGGCCTTGAGGACCTTACAAGGTACACACATACCAAATATAATTATCCTATTACACATAAGAGAGAAATTAACATTTCAGTAAATCTTAATTTTTTTTCCAAATAGTCACAGAACCATGAAAATGAGGTCAAGGACAATGAACATATGACAGATTGAAACTTCGTAACATATATACAAAGTATGAAGCATCCAGGTCTTCCACCTTTCTAAAATATAAAGCTTTTAAGAAGTTAGCTAGCATTGCTGCCGACTCCAAATCACTATCCCTATGTTGAGCGTTCTGCAACAAAAGCCACAAGCTGGATTAAAACTATAACCGAAGAACAAACTCAATTCCAAACTTCTATCCTTATGCCACCTGATCTATTTGATAATATATTCAAAGTAAAACTCTTACTTATTTTCTTTATTCAAATATAAATATAGCTTCTATTATAAATATCACAGTCTAGCAATACAGCACATGATTTTGTCACAAATACACATTAAATAAATCTAAAGCTTGAGTATTTCAAACTTAATAATGTATTACTCTTTTCATAAGAAGAAATAAACAACTTCCAGAAAAAATACTTCAATTGTACAAAAAAAAGAAGAAATCATTTTCATATATATAAAAAAATATCCCTATGATGTAAAATCACATTTACTACATGGCACCATGGTTTAACTAACTCTATGATAATTTACTATTTAGCCCTGCTGAGTGTCAAAAATCTACGAAATAAATATCTAGTGAAAACAAGTTGTAATACTGCTATTCGTTTATCTGATTGAAATACAGATTTTGGGTCTGTCATTTGTTTGACAACAATCTGGTTCTACTTTATGGTATAAAGAACTTTTGGGGTCCTCTGGGTTTTTCATAACGATATACACCTTCAAAAATTTGAAAGCTAAAATTTCATTGGCTGATGTAATGATTACCATAACAGAAAGTAGAACACATTCTCAGATCCGGACATCCTGGCATTTACATTTTTCAGGGGGTGATACCATCAGGAATCCTCTAGATTTTTCATCTATTTGAAGTTGATCACTGATAATTTATATTGCCGATTTATTTTTAACCAGAGGTTATAGTATGTTAAAAATCAAAATGGAGATATTATATAGTGTCTTTAACAATATTAAAAGAGTAAAATTACTATATTCAACTGGTAACGAAATATATCAATTAAATTAATTTGCATTAAAGTCTATGGAAAATCTAGAGGATTCTTATCCGCATCACCTCTCAACATTGTTTACATAACACAAATGCTAATCATTGATTGGTCAGTTACATGTTGTGATGTCACTGCAGATCTGAAAATTGTTGCAGGCAAAACTTGAGACACAGGATCTGTATTGTAATTAGATAGGCAATTCTACATCTTAAATGACTAGACAAAAAGTGCAATAAACTCTTCATAGAAAACTCTCAACTATCACAGACACAACTTGTAGTATTATTTTAAGTTTACATGCAAACAATTATAACATACAAATAGGGAATTTAAATCTCAGTTAACATTTAGTTACATTCATCCTTAAGCATGTTCGCTCCTCTTGTTTTTTTCTATTTTTGCCAGATATTTGGAATCTTTTGGTTTCATCCATGTAATGTCATTAAAAAGTTTGCATGCACGCCACCAATTTTTTTTCAAAATTTTATTTCATATATATAGTTTAAAAAGACGCATTTCAAAATCTAGAGATAATCATTTCCTGCCAAATTTTCAATGCCTGACATACCCATAGCCAGGGGGTTCGGGGGGTTCGGACGAACCCCCCTTGAAATCAAATTAGCACTGTTAAAGTCAACGTTTTGTTCAAATTGTGACTGTTAAAGTCGAGTTCATGTGTCCAACGAATTCCCCCCCCCTTGGAAATTCCTGGCTACGGGCCTGCCTGATATATCAAAAACAAGCACAAGTGTCATTTTTTTCTGCTTTTAGGTTCTGTTATATATGTTGTGTACAAGTTGTAATGTTGTACAAATTATAATTTGTACAGATTTGTTGTACAAATTATCAGTGTTTTATGAACTGCTTAACACAAGTGGATGATGCAAGCACACAGTCATTTTTATATCATATTTTGGTGACTACATGATACAGTCTAATACTGAGCACTAAAACAAAAACTATTAGAAGAACACAAAAAGACTTTTTAAAGGTATGATTTTGGTATAAAGAGAAAGATAAAATTATAACTTTTCAGGTGTCCATATTTCTAGTATGAGGACAAAGAGAATAACACTAAATGCATGAAATGTTAGGTCAAAGTTCATAAATTCTAATTTAAGATATTAGACTGATACATTTTTAGAGATAAACTTTTTTCACCTGGTGCAAAAAGGTATGTGTCAACAAACTTTTAATTTGTACAAAAATCCTCAAATTATAATTTGTACAATCTTACATCTTGTACACAACATATATATACTATCAAACTTAAAACAGTCTTTTAAAAAGCTTGTTACATTGAAAAAGAGAAGAAATCATTCTTAAAACAGTAATGGAGTCGGTCTTGGGCTGATATGGAGTCTCGGGATGATACCCAGGCTGATATGGAAAAGGCCATGTATTATTCTCTATCATGTGTATATATACTAAGAAAAAAGTTAAGCAACACATATCTAATCTTATTTATAAAAAATAACTTATTTTAAGTTTTTAACCATAAAAATAAGTATGTAAATAAAAAACTTATTGAATTCAATTTAACTACATAAAAGTATGTAAATATGACTATTAAGTCCTATGCAGAAACAAGATTTTTCTAATTCTCAAAACATGCCATATTTTTAACTCACTTATAGCACCATAAAATAACAAAACTAATACATGAACTACAAAAAACAACTAAATTGGTATTTGGTGAACAAACATAATTTTCTTTTAATTATAAAATTTATCAAACTAAATATACTGAGCTTGTAATGGCAATTGCATGTGTTTCCCATTGATCATGAGTTATCTCCCATGTATCATGTTTATAAGTTATCTCCCATGTATCATGTTTATGAGTTATCTCACATGTATCATGTTTATGAGTTATCTCCCATGTATCATGTTTATGAGTTATCTCCCATATCTTAGCAAATTTGTTTAGAAAGTAGCTTATATTTTTTCTAATTTAAATTATCAAAATTCTGATCATTTCTAAAATTATCAAAATTCTAATGAGGTTTTATCCACATCAGATTGTCAATACTATATATGGGTAACATTTTAAAAATGAAAGCCTTTTACATGGAACAAATGTTATCGATAAATATACCCACACATGCACAATCTTTACAGCAGTTCATTAACCACTAGAGCGGTAGAGCCAAGTAGTCCTTACAGGAACTTGTTCCTTTAAATTATAAAAATATTTCATCAATATGTAGTTGGTTCTGTCTGCAAGACAATTTTATTTGATATTTGACATTCGCCTCGTGGATTACATCCTAAGATTACAAACTGATATTCTATGTTAGACTCTAATCCAAATACACGATGGTCTTGTCGGCCATATAAAGGAATTGTTTTCCATGCTCTACTTTGGCCTAATGGTCTGTATAAGAGAAAATGAGATATTTGTTGGTCTACTGTAATGTCCTGCGGACTTGAGCTGTACACTTGTATCGAAGACGTAAACTGGCGACATAAGCTTTCAACTATCACAGGCACTACAAAAGAATGACAGCAAAATATAAATATATTCTAAGGTGGGGATCTACAATTTTAAAGGGACCGGCCCAAGTGGCACTTGTAAAAAGTCTATGAAATAAGCAAATATGTAGCTCATTAATAGGGGCCGAATCCAAGCAAATCAAATATTTGGCTGGACAGCAATAATTCACTTATACTTTACATTAACTCGTGACTTAATATGTACTGTTGAGGAAAACTTGCATTACATGGATATTTAATTTCATGGTTTTCAAAATGTCTGCATTTAATCATTCTACAAATTTGATATTCGTTGAACATTTTAATGCTCTGTACCCACGAAATGGATGGAAATTGGTATCCAAGGAATAATTATGAATCCACAATAGTTTCTTTAATAGTTATTCTCTTATAGACACTTGTCTCCCTTTATTTCCTTATTCGTGTCTTTTTTTAAGATTTAAACAGGATTCCTGGTAAAAATAGAAGCAAGAAAAAAATCCATTTGTATTTTTACATTTATTAATAGCCTACCTGGTATAACACTTTCACTATGCATCAAAGTTGTACATTGCACCACTTCTGAATTAGGGGATTTCCCTGCCATGTTGCTAGCACTAACACAGAAATAGTATGTGGTCCCTTTACACAGGTTATCTAGCAGTATAACTACATTGGCATTATTGGATGGCAGGCCCTTAGCCACAAGTCTGTCATCTGGTACATTCTTCACTATCACAGTTTCCTGTAAAAAGAAAATAATATAGTGGCTACTTTTGAGGCCTGTCATTGGGGTGTCCAAGTAATCACATAATCACAATTTTTGGCCTAAGGAAAGGAACATTCATGCTATGTTTGGTTTCATTCAATTCAGTGGTTCTCTAGAAAAAGACTTTTGAATGCATTTCCCATATGGTCCTATCTTAAACTAAGCCCCCTGCTGGCGGCCATCTTGGATGATGGATAGGCTACAAAGTAGCAACATTTGGTCAACATCTCATAAGGAACATTCATGCTATGTTTGGTTTCATTCCATTCAGTGGTTCTCTAAAAGAAGACATTTGTATGTAATCCCATAGGGTCCTATGTTAAACTAAGTCCCCAGCTGGCGGCCATCTTGGATGATGGATCGGCAACAAAGTGACAACACTTGGTCAGCACCTCATAAGGAATATTCATGCCATGTTTGGTTTCATTCCATTCAGTGGTTCTCTAGAAAAAGTTCAAAATGTAAAAAGTTTACGCCAGATGACGACGGACGCCAAGTGATGAGAAAAGCTCACTTGACTCTTCGGGCCAGGTGAGCTAAAAAGGATACATGCATAAGGATCTTTTCTACACTCTGTATCATACATCAAATTAATAAACAGTAGGCAGATCCTTTATGAAAATGTAAATGAATAATTACTGTACAGTAAACTGCCTCCATAACTATCATAAAAAAATTAAGAAGCACCTAAGTAGGGACAATCAGGCCCTTATTTAGCCCATATTTTACTACAAGTTATCATGCATATTCTTTAATTGTTAAATTTTGGTACAAGGAATCGAAAATAAAAACAAATTTGACATTTAACTTGTTACCATGGCAACAAATCAAGAAAAAGTTTGTTTATTTCATAAAATTTCTTGATTTCCCTTGTTTTTCTTCAAAGTTTAGATGTACTTTAGATTATGTCAATAGTTATTTGATGTTTCTTGGCTGCACATAATGACAAATAATGAACTGACAACGCCATGGCTAAAAATGAAAGACAAACAGACATAAGTTCCATGTTGAAGGCTGTACCTTGACCTATAATGGTTTACTTTACAAGAGTTGTCTCATGGGCACTCATCTTCCTATATCTAAAGGGGCCTTGGTGGCTGAGTGGTCTAAGTAGTTACTACTGTAATCACTAGCCAGTCAACACTGAGGTTGTGAGGTCGAACCCTGCTGGTGCTGGTGCACTCGACTCCAATCTTAATTGACTAGGATTGTCAGTTTTCCTATCGAAGGTCTGTGGTTTTCTCCGGGCACTCCGGCTTCCTCCACCAATAAAAACTGGCCGCCACAAAATAGACTAAATGTGTTGCTTAAAAGGAGCGTTAAAACACCCTAAAATCAAATCAAATATTATATCTAGATAATATTACGCAAGAAACAACATAGAAAACTAAAGACCAAACACGGGGGTGATCTCAAGTTAAAGTTCACGTAAATAAAGAAATCAGCAATAGATACAAATGTATATACAAACCTCAATTTCAAGTGACTTCTGCTCTTCAGAACAGTAATGAATTTCATACTGATCAATAACATCATGTATACTTTGTGGTGCTGATAAAACTAGTACTACACAATCCTCACTCCTTGTACAACGGCTGACATCAACTATTGGTGTCATTGGAGCTACAAAAATGAAGATTTAATATTTACATTATGTTTGCTACTGAAATTCAAAAGAACAACTACTTCATAAAAGATTTCCCTTAGCTCAATATATAATATATCAACTTTATGGCAAAAAATAATTGGTTACTGTTTTTGAGATACATGTGTAAGCATTTGAAAAAATAAGATGTCCATGGATTTGTTTTATATGAAATGTATGACTTTTGTGTAGAAATAAAACTAAAATAGTATGGAAAATATATAAAAAAAAAAGAACATGTCCATTTTTATGTTCAGTGGATTATAAAATTGGGGTCAAAACTGCAATTGGGCATTAAAATTAGAAAGGTCATATCGTAGGGAGCATTGTGTACTAAGTTTCAAATTGATTGGATTTCAACTACATCAAAAACTACCTTGACTAAAAACTTCAACCTGAAGCAGGACAGATGGACAAACCAACAGACTCACAGACAGAAAAACATATTGCCCCTAAGTAGGCCATAAAAAGAAGTGGTATTGCAATTGTTTAAAAAATTGACAAAATTGCATTACTAATTATTGTGATTTTAGGAAATGGTACATACAAATAGTACTACCAGTTAAAATGAATTTATTTGCAAACCCAGCTATCCAATTGCAATTTTTGTAATTATAAAAACATAGTGAAACTGTCTTAATCAACCATGATATATACTGCTTACCCGACAAATAATGAAGGTCTCGTAGTACGCCTTTCTCTTTTCTAAAGTCAACAACTTTTGATGCTAGGGATTCTAAATCACTCTGCTGACTTTGAACACTTTGACAATCAATACTAGCTTTTAGTAACCTGACAGCAAAAGAAATACAAAGTGAATTCCAGTTTATAGATTTTTGAGATTTGAAAATTAAATGTCATGAATGTTTAAAAGAAAAATTTGTAAGGGTTCCACGGAACCCAGTGTCTCGCCTACTTCTGCTGTTAATGGCAGACTCAACAAAAATGAGGAAAAACATCAATAAAAATTTCCCTCTCGATACTGTCTTTTGATTGAAAGAAGCTTCCAAGTTTGGTAAAAAATTCAGGATAGTTTATGAATCTAATAAATGTTTTATAAACTTTAACTGCAGACTGTATGTAATGTTAACTGGAAGAAAAACTAAGTCCATTTATAAGTAAAATACGGAAAAAGTGAATTTTTTTTTTACAAATTTAGCTTCTGAATAATATCTTATGATCAGAAACAAGCTTTTGTCTAAGTTTGGTAGAAATCCAGGATAGTCTAAGAACATTATAAAAATTTTAAAAACTTAAACCACAGAGTGAATGTTTTGTTTCTGGCAAAAAAACTAAGTCCATTTATAAGTAAAATACGGAAAAGTGGAAATTTATTTTTACAAAATTTTCTTCTTGATACTATCTTATGATCATAAACAAGCTTCTGTCCAAGTTTGGTACAAATCAAGGATAGTTTATGAAAGTTATTAAAATTTTAAAAACTTTAACCACAGAGTGAATGTAATGTTTCCTCGCAGAAAAACTAAGTCCATTTATAAGTAAAATACGGAAAAAATGGAATTTTATTTTTACAAAATTTACTTCTGGATACTTTCTTATGATCATAAACAAGCTTCTGTCCAAGTTTGGTAGAAATTCAGTATAGTTTAAGAAAGTTATTAAAATTTCAAAAACTTTAACCACAGAGTGAATATTTGTGGACGCCGCCGCCGACGACGCCGACGACGACGGAATGTAGGATCGCTTAGTCTCGCTTTTTCGACAAAAGTCGAAGGCTCGACAAAAAAGAAATGTACAATTTCATGGTAAGTTCAATACTGATTATGATTTTCTGCCTATGCACAGCATTTAGCATCTTTGCTAGCCAAGGGTTACGATCCACTCCCCTCCTCTCCATCCTAATGGCAGATTAAGCCAACAATTTTGTGAAAACAATGTTGTGCCATCTATCCGTAGATTAAACTCGCGCCCATTCAGAATACATTATTCTTGACCAATGGTAGCACTTGAACTCTTCCATTTGGAGGTAAAAACACAGTAGCATCTAGATTCTTCACACTTGGAAAGACAGCAAACGTATATATGTTGACCATGTTGACATTCATGCATTTGTGCAAGAAACATACACAGAACTTCTATTAGCATGATTAGTTGATTAAAAACATTCAAATTGTCACTAGTACAGTTGTATGTTTAGGGATGTAAAGATTTGTTGCACAATAAGCACGTGACAATTGTTTAAATACACTTTCTACATTTATGTTATGATCATGTTATAGGCGCTTTTTGATTGGATGCAGCCAGTTTCGACTGCAACCAATGAAAATCTCTACCTTGTGTCTCCGAAATTCTATCTCAATCTGCCAAGGGTGGAGAGGAGGACAGTGGATCATAACCCTTGGCTAGGGAAGATGAGCATTCAGAAGTAATTATTAACCAAAAACATGAGAAAAAGCCACTACATTTAAATTTTTAAGCACGTTATGATAAATCTAAGTGTTCTGAGATATGGTGTGTTTGTTTGAAGTTGTTTGAATGTTAAGAAACTCCAACTATGTTGTTTTTTAATTAGAGTTATTTAAATGACCAACAGTTGTACCCAAAGGTATGAACTAACAAATTATAATTTAGGTCTACTCACTTTTCATTTAATGAACAGGCCTCCTGAAAATACAAAGGATTATATTTTGTTTACTGTGTTATCTCCCCTTAACTGCTTAATTGGGATTTTTTTTTATATTTGAAATTTGGTTAATTGATATGTTTTTTATTTTTATAGCATTACTTTCATAAAAACTATTTCGTTTGTGATAAATTTTTTAAACATTTCCATTTCTTTTCTTGAAATTTATAGGTCAATTGTGAATTTTATTTTAGATATATCTACTTCTTTTCTTGAAATTTTAAAGTTTAATAATAGGACAAGTGTACTTGATAAATTTGAAACTTCTTTTTCACTAATAATAAATATCATAATAATTGATAATTTTAAAAAATACTGCAAATTACTATCAAATATGAAACAAAGTATAAAAATTTGTTCCTGTACATGATGTTTATTGTACTAAAGTACTTACCTCAAGGAATTCTGGGACATTTTCTTTGAGAAGTTCTTTTGCAAAGTTTTGTAGTGCTTGAGATGATCCCTGTATTCTTTCAATGGCTTTTACCATGTCTTCCATGTCATTTTGTCGAATTCTTTCTTCATATTCAAGGTCAGCAAGAAAAAAATTCCTTTTATTTTCTATTTCGGCCATTAAAGCATCACAATGCATATTTATTTCGTCTCTTCTTCTATTTATAGCTTGCTGTTAAATAAAAAATATAGAAAGTTTTACATTTCTGCATAATGACTTCTCAACCACAAGAGACATATAAATACAAGAGATACAAACCTAGGTAGCATCTATTCCTGTCAAGCTCCTCTTGCAATCTCATTTAAAATGTTGAAGAGCAAAATTACCAAAAATATACCAATTACTCAGAAATCCTCTACATTTTTATATCTGTACATAAAAAATGAAGTTTTAATTTTTTTGAATAAAAATATATGTCTTTTAAAATTCAAATGTAATATTTGTATCAATTCTTTGAAAATTAAAGAAAAAATAGAAGGAGTATCTCCCATTACAAACCATTTTGCAAACTGGATATGGCAATTTCCATATTCATAAGAAGTTGCATTATATACATGTGCTAGCTGCTCATGTATAAATACTTGAATTATGCATTTTATCACTTTCCCATATCATTTATCATGTCAAAAGAGATTCAAAAGATCACATGCATGAGAGGAGAAATTAAAAAAACAAGATTTGAATCTATCTAGTATAGTCAGATAATAATCATTGTCATTTTTTAAATCTGTGAGAGAAAATTTACAAAAATCATATTGCATCATGATCATGATATAAAATAATCTTTGAAATTAAGCAATATATCATTGTGTTTTTGAAACTGTTTCTTTTTTTTGTCATGGGCTTAAGTGGTCTGGTTTTCATATACCATGTATACAGCAATCACTACCCTGCCTGTCAACACTAAGGTTGTATGTTTGAAACCATACATTGTATTACCAATGTCATTTTAACTGATCGGGTGGAGCTTACATTTTAATTTGCATAAGGACAGTCTATCTGAAGATGTGTGCAGGACTCGACAATAACGCTTGTCCGATTGTCCGGTACCAGAGAGAAAAAAGGTCGGACAAGTAAAAGCTGTATCAAGCTTGTCCGTCGGGACAAGTACATGATTATTCAGCAGAAAATAAATTTAATCCAACTGTGAATAACAAAGTAATTATAAACTAAAAACAAGAAAACAAATATTAGTTTGACATGTTTCTGCATTCTGTTTATTCAAATGCAAAACCTTTTTTTCTTCAACATGTTTACTTGCAATCGATAAATTTTAACTGGTTCTTTGTCAGGTACTTTTCAACAGGTAAAATGTATACTATTCTCGGAAACCAGTCTTACTGATCTGAATCAATGATGCACTTTGTAGATAAGGTAACTTTACAGGACAGTTCTTCACCTCTACAGGTTAAGCTGAAGTTTAATAGACAGTTTGGCAGCGTAGGAGACATATTTAGTAGACATGATTGATAGACAGTATGGCAAGGCAGGAGACATTTCGGGACCAAGACAAATCATACCTCATTTTGCTACCCTATTCTGTTTCTTATCACAAATACCATTATACTGGTAATTTTTTCACAAAATTTTTATTTTTTTATTTCCCATTAAACATGTTAAATTCACGCAATCATATTTGATCATAAGAAGAAAAAAAATACTGACAATATGGTGACCTATAATTGTTAGATTCTGTGTCATTTGGTCTCTTGCAGAGAGTTGTCTCATTGGCAATCATACCTTATCTTCTTCTTTCTATTGATTGAATTTCAATAAACTTTTTTCAACTTAAAAAAAAGGATTATACAAATCCACTGAGTGTACAGGCCTATCAGATGGTGCCTCATGTTTAGAGTCTGATGAGACTGGCATTGGTGAAAAACTAGAACCTAAGTCCTGTGACATGACTAGATTCAGTTGAACTTGACTCATATTTTTGAAAAGTATTTCAAATCAAAAGAAATGTACATGAATGTCTATTATAGTTTAAATTCGTTTTGTTTCTTTAATCAAGTAAAAATATAAAAAGGTTATTTTTAATAGAAATTTCTTGGACAAGTAACAATTTCATTTGGACAAGTAAATTTTGGTATGTACTTGTCCGACAGGACAAGTTGAAAAAAAAGTTATTGTAGAGGCCTGGTGTGTGATAAGGATGATAGCCGTTATAATTATTACTGATTTCTAAGCACCTATCAGTGTCATCAAAGGAATTTAAAAAACAATGACTGGACACTTCATTGTTGAGTTTATTCTAAAACAACTATCTATAGATGGACTGGTTTATTGTGAGCGAATCGGTTAAACTCCGCCCAGTCAAGTGAAATAAATTGAGTAAGAGGAGCATTTAACTAACTTTTTTTGACTGGGAATGCTAACTTTCCCTGCTGACATTTACTGGTTTTTAATGGTACATCTTCTTTATCAATAAAAACTCATAACTGGCCAATGCAGTATAGTCGAGCATGCTGAAATTGGTGTTAAAACAAACAATTAATCAATCTATTTTCTATCAAATTATACTTTGATGAATATAGAAGTCATCCTGATTAAGAACAAATAGTTATAAGATGTGGTATGAGTGACCATGAGATAACTCTTCATCTAAGTCACAATTTGTAAAAGTAAACCATTATAGATCAAGGTAATACCTACCTGCATATCTTTTAGGTTATCTCTTTGGCATTTTAATGAAGTTGTAACATGTGCTTGAGTGTTGTCTAGTTTGGATAAACTGTTGTTTAATGAAATCTGAAAAAAATAAGTAGAAAATAAATTGAGTTATCTCCCATTCACAGATTGTTTCATTTATTCAGATGTCATATCACCAATTCAAAATTTGTATATATTTAATCATCTTTAAACACAATTTTTGCATCTCTCTATATATCTTACTTTAAGAGTTTAAAAGAGGGACAAAAGATACCAAAGGGACAGTCAAACTCATAAATCTAAAACAAACTGACAACGCCATGGCTAAAAATGAAAAAGACAAACAGAAAAACAATAGTACACATGACGCAACATAGAAAACTAAAGAATAAACAACACGAACCCCATTTAAACTTGGTACATAAAACCAGTGTTATAAACTACTATAAATATGAGAAGAAGTGGGTCTACTTTGAGACAAGGGAGGATGACATGAAATTCTCATTCAAAAAATCAATCTAATAGAATCTTTTTATTTGTAACTAACCTAAATAATAAGAACAACATAATAATATTTTGAAAAAGGTGACAGTGTCAGTAAGGATGAACGGTTATTTAATGAAATCTGAAAAATAATTAGAAAATAAATAGAGTTATCTCCCATTAACAGATTGTTCATTTTTATTCAGGTGTCACACCACCAATTCCAAATCACTGTATATATATTCAACCATCTTTATATATGATTTTTACAGTTGTAGCTTTATTGTAACTTTAGGTTAGAATTTAACTTAATACATGTATTCATTTCTCATTAGATCTGTAAAATGGTTTTTGTGGAAATTCATTTAACAATTGCTAGTTTGCGTTCAACAACATCAAAACACCTTATTATATCAGATAAGGACTACCATTATGTTTCCAAAGTATATATATGTATGATTTCAGTGTTGTTTTTTTTTTATTTGATGTTTCTTTTTTGATGTTCATTAATTGTCATGACAAAGGACATTAGCAGTATGAAATCATGGCAAATCTAATTTTTGCAATAACCTTTAAATCTGAATATGCATCTTCAATCAAGATTATGCTATGTCCTCTATGGCACTCCATACTTTTACACTTAGTACAACACGACTGTGAACAATCCGAGCAATATAAAGTTAATTTCTCTTTATGTAATGAGCACTTTCCTGAATGAGTAAACGTCTGTATAGGTTCAGTCTTTTTAATGAGATCTGTCCTAGGTTCCACTATTTCATGACATGAATACGGCTCTCGGGACGGATGAGAATGTCTAAAGCACCTGCTGCAGTATGAAGAGCAGCAATCAAGGCAAGATTTTTTGGCAAGTTTTTTCAGTGACGAATCACAATGCTGGCATAGAATAGGACTTTCAGCAATTTCTTCTATAACTGGTTGAACTATATTTTCCTCGACAGGTGAAGAAGATTTTTGTTTTTCTTTCTCTCCTTTCCGCTGGTCTTCTTTGTATCTACATATTATATTTTCAAGGGCTAGAACTCTTGGTAGACTACTAATTCCTCCACTAACATAACAGTTATCACGACACACAGGACAGCGAATGAAATTAAAATCAAAAAGGTGTTCGGCACATGGTTCTCGACATAAAACATGAGAACACGGAAGTATGATTGGATAAGAATATAATTCTAAACAGACTGGACATTGAAGATCATCATCGACATCCATCTTTATGTTTCGGGTTGAATTGCTAGACTTGCAGGATTTTGACTGTTGTGCAGATGTAGCAGGGTTGATTGGCCAGTCTATGCTGGACCACAAAGCAGCATTGTTGTTCTAAAAATATAAATAAATAAAAAAAGCGTCAGTAATAAAGACATATTGTTTGTTTCCTGCTAATTTGTTGTTTGATGAAACCTGAAAAATAATTTTGAAAAATAGAGTTATCTCCCATTAACAGTTTGTTCATATGTATTCAAGTGTCACTCTACCATTTCAAAATCTCTATATATTCAATCATCTTTAAATAAAAATGTATCTGTATCTTACCTTTAAGTTAGATTTTATATATAAATTGTGAAACTACTATGAATATTGGAAGAAATGGTGTGTTTTTAATTTAACTTTTGAAACTAATGGGTATAGTCAAACTTGTTAAACACCCCTAAATAAAGTATCTATATATAGTGAAAAACTGTATTTTCATGGATTATGCGATTTCAAGCCCTTCTGCCATTTAGCTGTAATACACTGTTAAAGCTTTTTATACATAAATTTTATGCCACAGCTGAAATTGGTCTATTAGAATTTATATGTATGACTTTTCGAGAAAGTTATACCACTCTGGTCGGGCCAAAATCTGATATTTAACAAATGTTTCTTTATTTGAACCACAGTTTATGTTTTCTACCCCAGACATTATATAAGATTGGTTTGGCCATATTTGGCAAAACTTCTCAGAATTTTAGGTTTAAACTCAACTTCATATATGACTTAAACTTCAGACTGTTTTAATCCAAGCCCCACTGAATAGTCGTTAGACGAAACATGTGAATGGCATACTGAATTACATGAGCAATGTATCTTCTACATGTTTTATACTGATCTTTTGACAAGGTGCACTTAAAAAGCTTGTTTAAAATTTATAAAATTGTACCTATCACTTTATATGCACAACTTTCATAAAAACTCTCACTATCTCCTATTACACACCCTTTAAATATGTTAAACAGTAAGTTTAGAGTGTGACGAGAGAATTCATTACATAAAAACCTAGCACTATCTTCAATTATGCACCCTTTAAATATGTTAAACAGTAAGTTTAGAAGGTGACCAGAGATAGAATTCAATAGAATTTGTTACATTTAATTGACAGGTTACTTTAGTTATATCATACAACAAAGGTGTGAAGAGGATTTAATAACGATTACCTAAAGATTTATTATTGACAAAATATCTTTGTACCTACGATTCTCTGATATTTTTATCATTAAAAGTTAATATAAACTGTCCATAAAGATAGTCTACTGCTATTTTAATAAAACGTAATTCAATACTGTAATATTTTATACCTGTCTTGAGCAATATAAAATGAGGGAGAAGATACATTTATGATTTCTAAGTATTCTAAAATAAGCCTGAATCCAAATCGAAAATACATTTCTGCTTAATTTGACCTGGGGAGACTTCCCAGGCCCATCTAGATCAGCAGATAAAATCATTCAAATTACAAGAGGCATGCATATATTATTTTTTTTTGTTGGTTGCTGGATGTCCATGTAGTGACAAATATTTCATGCATCTTTGAAGAGAACAAATTAACAATAAATGCATTAGGTCAGTCCTGTAATACAAGCTCTGGGTGCAAAATAAAATATATGTTCCTCCACTGCTTAAGGCAGCTGGCTTGTCATGTTTTGGATTTTTTGTCAGATTTTCGGAATCCTCTTGTTTTATCCATTTGAATGCCTTGAAAAAATTTGCCCGGTGACCCCCATTTTTCTTTTTGATGTTCTTTAACATGTATAATGATAAGCCATCTGTAAAAGTCTTATAAAATTTTAATTACTTTTTAACAGTTTTTGAGAACTTTAACTTGTCAATGATAAAGCTATGAAAAGTCAAGAGAGAATATTTTCCCGCCAAAATTTCAATGGCTCATATCTCGAAAACAAGCACGGTGACCTATATATTTTTTTTGCTCTTTGGATTCCTTTATTAATTCCTTATCAATATAAACTAGTGTTTTGAAAAGTTAATTACTTTGAAACTGAGAAGCGAACTCCCTTAAACTTAAAATTACATATTTTATGCTTTTTATGACTTTAAAGTTTCCTTTTATATGGTAAACTAAAGTTCATGCAGAAAATAAGTAAAGTATACATTCACCTACCATATACAATGTTAAATCAACAGAATCATCCATTATCAATGAAAATGTTCCTTAAAAAACACCACACAAAGTAAGAATTGCTTATCAAATCTTTCCATTAACATATGGCACAGCTAAATTTATTTTGAAAGTCTTCCAATTGATAAACTCTGGCAATACACAGTTTAACTGTAATCCAGTTTAATCAGCTTAATTATTAAAGATTAAAGTTAACACTATTTCACAGTTGAAATTTGACATAAGTCTGCTTGCATATATTATAATCAGTTTACTTTTCTTATAATCAATATATAAAGGAAACTTAAAAATTAAATACACAAATAGTCTTTATGTACAGAAACAGTAGTTGATATGAGAATGGAGAAATATCAATTTTTATGTTTCAGAGTTTAATGAAAATCAATAGTTTAAGCAATTTCCCTTTACAAAACTAATTAAGACTTTTATAAATTAGATGACTTGACAGAATTCAATATCAATTAATAGAGTCGTGGGTTATTTGTCAATGAGACAGTAACCCAAATATAACATGTGAAATCCAAATATAGAGATATAAGAAGATGTGGTATAAGTGCCAATGATACAACTCTCTATCTAAGTCATAATTTAAAAAAAATAAACCATTAAGGGTCAAAGTTAATTAAGGTCTTCAACATGGAGCCTTGGCTCACACCCGACGCTGCATTCTACAATGTATAAAGGGCCCCAAAAAATTGCTAGTGTAAAACCATTAAAACAGAAAAACCAACAGTCTAATCTATATAAAAAACGAGAAACGAGTACCACTTAATTTACAGTCCGGAATCTACTTCGTCAAAATTATCTCCCCATTACGCCAGTTAATTTTCACAATCGTAGAAATGGAAGCCATTGTAGGGATGACGCGCTGCCAATTTTGCTCTTGGAAACCGATAAATTTATCCGCATAGCACCATTACGATCCTTATATATGTCAGTTGTATCATAAAAGACAAATATATCTACTTGCTTAGTGAATGAGCATCAGTTTAATGATCTTGTCTGCATTGATTCAACTTAAAACTATTGTCTAATCGGTTGTCAGGTGGAATTTTTAAAATTTCATAAACATTTAAAAAAATTCTAATTAAATATTTTGTGGAAGGGCAGACTAGATTTTTTTAGTGGTTGAAGACTATAAACCTTAGTTATCACACACAAAAAATTGATTTTTTTTCGAAGATATGCATTTTCATCATCCAACTTGAAAGACTGTCGTCAAGTACTTTTGGTAAAAAAAATAGCTATTCGAACACACCTACTCTGTTTTTAAGATTCATTAGATAGGTATTTCACTTGACCCAAATATTTCATCTTTTAGTACTGTGATTTTTTATGTTATAAAGTCAACCTGTAGCTTTAATATATAAAAATATCAGAATCTGAAGCGAGATGATGTATCAAATAT
This sequence comes from Mytilus edulis, assembly GCA_019925275.1. NCBI lineage: Eukaryota > Metazoa > Mollusca > Bivalvia > Mytilida > Mytilidae > Mytilus > Mytilus edulis. Next base: position 27,912,715 of record CM034359.1, on the reverse strand, counting down.
TCTTTCTTTGAACGTTTTCAAGACAAAATATTCAACTCAAACACACCCTAACATAAAAAGGTGCACTCGATTTTCTCTTTTCGATACAATTGTTACCAATTTTTTAGATTTCATGAGTCACATAATGGAAGGGCAGAAACGAAAATTACTGAACTAATAGATTAATATGTTCTACGTCCGTGGTATTTTTTTCAAAAAAATCGGAGGTTATGCATTTTCTACATCCAACTTGATAGATACACATGTCGTTGACTTGATATCTAATTGTTCTGCTTAACTATGTAATAGATAAATTGAAACCTTATGCAAATGGTGTTTTTAAAATAGAACACTTTGTAATTGAGAAGAAAATTGTCATTTTATTTGTTTCAATTAACTTTTATTTTTTTTGTTACTATAGTAAACATTACAGTAAGCATTGATCGCCTTCTCTAACAAAGAGCTTCGATTCTTTTGTTCTGTTTCAACCTGGTATCTGCCTGTTTAATGAAGCACATGAACAAACGACAACCATCGAACATCAGATTTTATTTTATTGTAAAATAGGTGTCTTTTTGTGATTCTAAGATCTAACATTTTAATTGGGCTACCAGGATAAATGCCGAACTTAAATATTTAGATAACAAGAATTATTCCATAGTACACGGATGCTCCACTCGCACTATCATTTTCTATGTTCGCAGTGGACCGTGAAAATTGGGGTCAAACCTTTAATTTGGAATTAAAATTAGAAAAATCATATCATAGGGAACATGTGTACTAAGTTTCAAGTTGATGTAACTTTAACTTCATCAAAAACTACCTTGACCAAAAACTTTAACCTGAACTTCGCACTATCATTTTCTATGTTCAGTGGACCACGAAATTGGGGTAAAAACTATAATTTGGCATTAATATTAGAAAGATCATATCATGGGGAACATGTGTACTAAGTTTCAAGTTGATTGGACTTCAACTTCTTCAAAAATTACCTTGACCAAAAACTTTAACCTGAAGCGAACGGACGCACAGACGGACAGACGAACGGACGCACAGACGGACAGACGAACGAACGAACGGAGGCACAGACCAGAAAACATAATGCCCCTCTACTGTCGTAGGTGGGGCATAAAAATCAATAAATCTGTTATGTGAAGTTGTTGCACAAATCTTTCAAATATGCAAAAGAAATCTGCAGTATATATTCAAGAGCATGGTATTTTAGGTAGTGTATAAAAAGAAATATCGACATACCTCACAATTCTGAGATTTTCCTATTTTTTACTTGAAATACCCGGTAAGTCCAATTAATTTGCTAACAGACAAATTCTTTATACAGATATAAGAAGATGTGGTATGAATACATTATGAGACGACTCTCCATCCAAGTCACAATTTATAAAAGTAAACCATACTAGGTCAAAGTAGGAACAGAGAGCCTTGTTGCCCCTTTTTCATTTAAGAAAACTGCAACCAAATCTTAATTCAACTTTTAACTGTTAAAATCTGGCCAGTTTGCATGCATGCTGCTAACATTGAGGTGCATTTATAATAGAATTAAAAGGCAGTATTATCATACATAAAATATATTATTGAATTTCATTCTATGGAGGTAAATTTCATTAAAATACCCATTCAGAAAGTAAAAAGAAATCATAAGATAAAAAATTTATATCATATTTTAAATTAAATAAATATACGCTCAAAATTCAATTCATTTTGCACCTATAGGAAATAAACAAACCATTTAAAATTGTATAGAAATTCATAACAAAACCTCAAATCAAAGTTATACCTTTAGTGAAATTTAAAAGCAATAAAAATCTTTTTTGAACTGATACCAAATTTAATCTAATAAACATGTTTTAACAGTTATCAAAAAGTCCAACTTTTCAAACAAACTTTCTTAATGATTCGAAACAGATGAAAGGAAAACTTTTAAAAATAATATGATTTAAAATCTTATTTTGTGATCTAAAAGTTGAACATTTCATTTTTGCACTTTTTTTAAATGTCAAATATATAATACCTGTTACCAGCCTCCAGACTGAAAAGTTGGGTAAAATTAGTTTATTTTCTTTACGTTTTACATATTCTTTTCACTAATAAAAGGAAATAATCTGGACTTCAATGACACTACATATAATGCTTACTACACATTTCAGGACTTGATGCTGCTTAACCAAAATGTCCATCAGATGTAACAAATTAGAAAAGGGAGGAAAGCAGGGACACAACTTTTTTTTTTTTTGTCTAAGGGAAATAACTTAACACTCACCGCCCGCCGCTGCATTCTAGATCTGATTCACAATTTAAAAAGAAAACAGTTAACTTATATATTAGCAAATTACATGCATGTTTTGATTTGCAAAGCAGTCATAATATTCAGATATAGTTTTGTGAAAAACAAAATCCCAAAATAAAGATAACCTCAGAAATTATTACATTTCCAAGTAGTCTTATTATAAATGCTTAATTTTTCTTGTCCTGAACAATGCATGAAATATCTGCCACTGTACTTAAAACAAAAAATAATCATTTTAGTATTTATTTCTTGAAGGTCAGTACCTTGTAAATCCACTGCATTTGTTTGCACAGGTCCTAAGTCAAAAACATGATGTTCAGAGGTTGTTGTTTATTGATTTGATTCATAGATGTTTCTCGTTTCTTATTTCTTATTTTTTTATATGGAGAAGCCACTTGGTTTTCCCGTTTAAATGGTTTTATTCTTGTCATATTTTGGGCCCTTCATAGCTTGCTTTTTCAATCTGCACCTCCATGTTGAAGACTGTACTTTGACTTAGTATGGTTAAATTACTTTTACAAATTGTGACTTGGATAGAGAGTTGTCTCATTGGCACTCATACCACATCTTCCTATATCTATTTAAAATACAAAGCTATCAATAGATATCCAAGATGTGCCTTGTGACAATCAAAAGTAGTGGATGTTGAAATCCCATATTTCCAACTATAGTCTTATTATTATTCTGTTTATTAGAGAGTATACAGTATCTACCAATTTCACCTGATCAGGCTATATTTTAATTTTCAATGCAAGTGACTTTAATCATAGAATATGATGTTTATATTGATTATTTAAATAGTGATGCTACCAGCCTATTCTATGTTTGAACATCACAAATCAATAAGTCTGAATTGACTTCAATAACATTGTGCAAACTTAGTAGTTCAATACAAAAATCTGCATGTATTACATTAAAAAGTATAGAATATTCCATTAGAATAAATTATGCTCCCTCACCTTAGTTCTTATAAAATTAACTTAACTAGTAAATTCTGTGAGAAAGATAATAGCTAGGTCAATACAAACCAGAAAAAAAATAATCAAAAACTAAAAATGATTTTTAAAGTGCAGTGGCAAATATTTCATGCATTGTTCAGGACAAGAAAAAATTAAGCAACACTTCAAATAAATAGGTGCTGTAAATATTGGTTGTTGTAATTGAGGGTGAGACATAAAAACTGGAGAAAGAGAATATCTTCATCAGAAGAAAATGTTACTAAAAAACTCACAGTAAAATAGTTCTGAGACAAACAAAAATTTATACAATAGTTTTAACATTCTTCAAGACCTATTTTCTATGTCAAAACTTTAAAAACCAAAAGAAGATGCATATTTGACTTAATTTTATTGTTACCCTTCCATAACGTACATTATTATTATTTGTAACATCAAAGCATTTACACACAAAATACTAAAGTCTTCAAGTCCAAAATTATAAAATGTATCCAAAACTTCACCTAAAATTTATTTCACTGTTGTCATAAAATTAAGTACCATTATAATTGTTTCTTTTAAAGTTTAACAAGTAAAAGTACTAAGCATGCTAAGAGATGATCACAAACACTTAAAGGATTAGATATATTGTATACAAATAAAGGTATTCTATCGGTAAGAGGTTTCGTCAACATTTTACGGCTATTATAGCTATAAAGATCATTCTGTGTCTATATGAAAAGAAAACTCGATAGGATATAAAAATATTATCGTTACCAAGTCACTAAATTTAAAGTCAACAATTTGAGATGATGTAAAGGAGAAGAGGGCAGACTTTTAAAGCTTTAACAATATTTTAACGGAGATTAAGAGCCATATACCTAAATCTGCGTTTGGGCTTGCCTCAGGACTATTTTTAGTTTTGTGTGAACTTCAGGGTCAAAGGATAAAATGAATGACACTTATGCTTCCATTTATCATCACAAAAATTATGTTTGTTTGAATTTACTGTACCATCCATGTTTTAAGTTACATTTTTTCTATGTTTTAAGTTACATTGTTTCCATGTTTTAAGTTACATTTTTTTCATGTTTTAAGTTACATTTTTTCCATGTTTTAAGTTACATTTTTTCTTGAAGATTGAATCATCATAATTCAATGTCTTGAGAAAATAAAGTCAGTCAATGTCTTTGGGACAAGAACTAATTTAGCCATTGACCATACAATGTGTTTTAGTGCTGTATTCAGTTTGCATCCAGAATGATGCCAAACAGTTACACTGTTTAAAACTACAGATAAATCAAGGGTGATTCAGTTACTGGGATCATAAAAAAGATTTCAGGTGTATTTTTACAGAGACAGCAACCCACCAACACATATAACCAAAGATATCTGGAGGTCAACATACTGTCAGTCTTTAACAAAAGACATGTGTCTGAATTAACAATTTCAAAGTTTTGTTATCAAGACCAAATTCTCTAGAAATTGAGAAACATTAAAATAATACAAAACATAGAACCTCATGGGCTCCAGAGGCTCCTGATCTGGGACTTTTAGGAATAAACTGAAACACAACACTAAAAGACTGTTTGGTGAACACAGACCTATTAATAACACTATGTGTACTAAAGAGTATGGAAGCATCACTTTAACGATGCTAAGTGTTTAAACACAACACTAAATGATGATAAATTTGGTAAAGGCAACATGTATAATTCATCAGTTTAAGCATAAAAGATGTCATATGTCACTGGTATACATAAAACTGAGCACGAACAATGAGTCTAACAATAATCTTTTCTTAAGCACCATTCGGGACATACTAAGTGTTTAAACGTCTTATGATGTTTCAATATTTACAAAAGATATTACATAGATTCTTCAAAATATACAATGTCTATGTCCTTAAGCCTATAATGGGTTGACATAAGGACTTATCATTTTTGAAAGAATAAAAAGTGTATGCATAACATTTTTCTATACCAATGTGATATTTACCAAATGTATACGTTAAAGAAAATTTGTGAACTTTTCATAGCACAGAAATTTTGCATGAACCTTAAAGATACAATTGTGAACGCCTGTGTTTCTTTTTTCTAAACTTGAAGTTTGGTTTTTATTGGTTCAAGATTAATTTGACCATGTTCTGCAATATGTTAATTAAAATAATATTTAAGACTATGAATCTTTTTAGGTATATAATATATGAAAAGTTTCTGATAATCATCCTTAAAAAAATTCGGAGAAAAAGACATAATATAGTTGGACTTTTTCCCAAAGGGCCCATTAGAAATTTTAAAAGGGTCAGCATGACCTTTATAATTGCACTGGCAGAGTTGTCAGATCTTGCTTTTGATCAATGTGAAAGAAAAAAAAACCTTCAATATATTTTATAAATTATCATTTTCATTTAAATTTGAAAAAAACTAATTTCATAGAAAACAAAATACAATTGACATGATTTGAACTTTGAATTTCAAACAGTTTTTCTAACAGTAGATAAAATGTAAGTAAATTTTAACCTACCTTACCTTTCAGTCAAATGTCATGAATGTATACTAAAGAATCATAGTCCTAATCAGTATCTATAGTAAAACTGTAAAACTTAGATTGTTTCACATATCAGTTTTGTTTGTTTCTCCATTCATTGAGAAATGCCATATCTTATACTGTAAATTTTAAATTAAACTTTTCAAATCTGTATGTATTATAATAGATCTGAAGTGGTTTATTACGGGGGTCGAAATCTCTCTCGGTATGATGTTATAGTTTGATAAGGCAGTATGTTGAACAATACTTTTACGAATCTGATGTGGGTAATATTACAGGTGCTTTAATCTCTCTTGGTATGATGTACCTTGATAAGGCAATAAGTTGAACAATACTTTCTCGAATCAGATGTGGGTAATATTACAGGTGCTTTAATCTCTCGACATAAGATGTAGCCAGATAATCCAATATATCGAACAAATTACTTTCTCAAACAGAGCTAGGTGAAGTTCAATTGGCGGAATAATAACGGTTTATCTTACGATTATTAGTCACAATGTTTGTTCAATAAAAAGTGAAAAAGTAAATTGTTTGACTTAGTAAAAATAAAATCAAATGGAAATGTGACTGCATTTAACTGATCTATCAATAAATTACAATTGGTACATGATTCAACATGTGATAAAAGTTTAATGAATTTGTTATAACTGGGAAATTATTCTAACTGATGATTTTCAAGATATAACACACAAGGAGGGCATGTCAAGTTTTCTTCTTTGAATAAAATAAATATAAAATTAAAGGTATTTGATGTGGGTGGGGGTGGGGGAGGGGGGGGGGGGTGTCTGAATATTTAAGAAAAATCAAAATCAAACGATTTATAATAGTAATAGTTGAATAAACACCTAATTTGCCTGAAAGCTTAGTGTCTTATATAATGAACTGAAATTTTTAACTACATAATACTTAAAGAAACAACATATAACAATTTACATGATTTTTTTCATATGTTACGTTTAAAAACATTTTTTTCATTTTAATATTCTTGAACATTGAAAATAGTATATCTGTTTGAGCCAACATTAATTTAAAAGTGCCAGTGGCGAATCCAGAACTTTGTAACAGGGGGAGGGGCACCCACTGCCATAACAAAGAGGGGGCCTGCTACAGTCACCCCCAATATAATCAACCAGTAATCCAAGAAAGGTGGATCTGCCTATGAGAACATTCTTATTATAGCAAAAGTAAAGTTGATTCCAAACCTCTCCCTATGAAATGAAAAAAAAAAAAATCACCTTAATTTTATTAGTATTTTGAACATTTATAGCTTATCTCCCCTGATTTTAGTTCAGAAGCAGGAACTGCTATATTGTACGGTTTTAAGCAAACTTATTTGTGCATTTTGCTGCATAATGTAGCTGTAAACTAACTTAATTTTGTGTTTTAAGACTTTTCTATCCAATATCACTCTGAAATAGTGTTGTAATTTTATAAGGTTGTTGTTATATTCAAAATATGCAAGATATTAGATTCAAAATTTTACATATTTGCAACGATTTATATTCACATTTTTTTCAACTCTAAAATAAAAAGCTCACAAAAAGTAGTTTAAAATTATAGAATTTAAAAATCTATTTACGATTATTATCCATTTTATCAAAGTCAAACTCATTTCAAATCACAATTTTTTTCACGACAATACATGCAACCCAATTTTTAAACTCAAAATAGACAGAAGTGAAACAAATAATTACCTGGTATTCAAACAGCATCCTAATGTGTTAAAACTTTCACCCTAGGAACCATTTAACTTAAGTCCCATAAAGACTCCCAGTGTGAATAAACTTAGAAATTCACATGACTTATAGAAGCCAGGTCTTGTTCACAGAAAATGTTTTAAATTCACTTTCTATTATAGAATTGTATTAAAAGTAATTTGTATATTTAATGAGTTTAAATATATTCAATAAGTGTTTAATGTGCAGAACGTCAATCAATACATATCTCTTGTTCATACAATACGGGGCTCCATCTAGGTGAAATATTTGTATTCTGACATGAAGTTCATAAAAACAACATGTAGTACAGTATATTAAACGCTCAATTTTTTTACGATAACAAATCTTGATTTTCAATGATATTTAGAAGGTGCAGGAGTGGATCCAGCCATTTAAAAAAAGGGGGGGGGGTTATTCCTACCATATATCCCCATTCAAATGCATTGATCGTAAAAAAAAAAAGGGCAGTTTCTCAAACCTGAGAACCCCCTCCTCTGGATCGGTCAAAAGGGTGCTCTAGATGATATTCCATTTCCGTTAAATTCAAATTTGAATACTTTATCAGTGACAAAAATATGAAATAAATAGATATCTCTTGAGGGGCCTAAATGGCTGTGCAATCTGAGAAGTTCATCTATTGTATCTGCACTTAAAGCTGCTCATGCAAGGTCGTAAGTTTGAACCCTGCACATAAGCTTCCACAACTTGTTTCCAATAAAAAAAAATGACTGCCTCAATATTATCCAATAGTGCTTAAACAGTGGGTTTAGTTCCCACAAATCCATAACTTAGAGACCTCATAAGGTGAATGTACTCGACTATAGGTCACAATACTGCCTTCAACAATAAGCAAAACCCTAACCATTAAACCATCAAATAAGCTATAAAATGTTCATTTAGAGATGTTGGTAGTGTTACAGACCATTTGAATTTCAATAAGAAACTTCTAACAGATATTTTATAAATATTTTTTTTTTTTATAAATCTTTTTTTTTTTTTTTTTTTTAACTACAAAATAATTTTATTCATCAAATATTGCTTGTTACATAAACCTTCAAGATTCCAAGCTTCTCTTGACATACCCTGTTACAATCCACTGACTACCCAGGGAATAATCAGCTGATTAAATTAATTGACATACATTTTGTTTACATAATTATTTTATAGATATTTTATAAATCTTATCATTTACTAAAAACATGACTTTTATAAAACTGTGCTAGCTAGCTTAGTTTAATCATTTCTTCAACTTCAAAATATTTAGTGATATATGCACCCTTTTAAATACCCCCTTGTCATTCATAATGAAAACAAAGACATTTTAAATGTAAGCAAAGCTTTTCTTGTGAGCTATTGTAATCTTGAACAATTAAACTACCAGGTTCTTTTGTTACTTGGAGTTAACGGTTCTTTTTTTTATCAATAACTTTAAATTGTGAATTCCATTCAAGTTTTCATTTCATCCTGTTAACAATGCATATCGAAATATTAAATTCTTTTTAACGAAATCCAATACACAACAAATTAATTCAGCTATTTACAGTGTTCCCTTTTAACATCTTTCGCACAATCTATACATAATTAAAAAATATATGAAGTCTACTTTTTTAAATATAGTTTCATATTAATCAAACTGCAATCTGGGTTTTATAAGGTTTAACTTAATGAACCTAATACAATGCAACCTTTATTTATATGTATAATAAACAAATATATATACCATATGTATACTCTGACAAAACTTTCTCTAAAATGGTTTGAATTTCTTTAAAACAATATTAAAATCTTTTGATTTTAAACAAATATATATACTCAAAACTTTCTCTAAAACGATTTGAATTTCTTTAAAACAATATCAAAATCTTTTGATTTTAAACAAATATTCAAGTACTATTTAAATATTTGCTTTTATCAATCAAATGCTAAAATATTATAAAATACTTAAAGCTAAATGTTAAAACATCGTATTTAAAATATTTGTGTTAATAAACATAAAATCTTTTCTAATGAATACTGTATTTAAAATTCTATATGTTATAGATATTTTTTATTAAAATAAAAAACATTTAAAAAATTATATTTTATTTTAAAATTTTCATTTATATACTTTTTAACATAACATTAATAAAATTAAAATAAATCACTTTTAATAAAAAATTTAAAAATTCTTATATATATTGATTAAAATTATTTAGACAAATCACACACAATTTACAATAAACACTTAATTAATCTTACACTTTTAATTAAATTTTAAAAAAAAAACATAAACACAACTTGACCTTTATAATTTAAGAAATGTTAAAAAAAATCAAAAAAGAAAACACAAAATAAAATTTGCATATAGAAATCAACATGTCATCTGGTTATTAGTTAAATTGCAAAAATGAACTACCAGACTTAAATAAGGATGAAACTGTTCTAGCTTTTTTTATTGCATGACTGTCCTTAAAACTGTAAGAAGCAGGGGCAGATCTAGCCATTTAAGGGTTCAACTAATAAGGGGGTTCCACACCATTCAAATCCATTGATCGTCCAAAAATATGGGGGGTTTCCAACCACCTGGATGCGCCATTGAGGAGTCTCTATATACATGATATACGTTTTAAATAAAATGGACCTTTTAAGATCATCTGACCTCACTTGACTTCAGATTGGACATGTATACTATTTCACAATTTCTTGAGTCAAAATTGATGAGAAAATTAAACCAAATTAGCTCTTACTATATTTTGGAAGCATCACATTTTTAAATCAAAATAAAAAAAAAAGATATAAAAAGTTTAAACTATCCTCACCTTGCATGCCCTAGAAATTTATCTTATTACTACAACACATATTATTACCTCAAAGTAAGTAACAATCTCAAGTTAATCCAAGATTATCCAATAAATACATTTTTTCTCAATTTCTTATAATAATCCATATACTGTATATATATACTAAAATTCTAATCCAAAAGCTACTGAGCTATTTAAACATGAGTATTATATATAAGGCCAATACACAAACGACCCCTACCTGTTTAAGTTGACACAAAGACAATTTTATCATATAATCTTAGTTGTAATCTAAATGTTTTGGCATATATATAGTTTAATAATCCTATCACATCAAAAATTAAACTATCAATTAAAACATCAATAAGAAATTATTGAAGCATACAAATAGTTTGTTAAGTAATTTGTATATAATAGTTTAAAGTTGTTATATTCACCAGGAAATCATTCGATCAACAAGGGGGTTCATATTTTTTAAATGCATATAGATTTATAAATGCTATATAATGCAATTTAGTGAGTTTTGGCAGGGAGCAGTATATCTATGGTCAATATGTATGTTCCTAGTTTTGGCAAATCTGAAATTTGATACATTTATCTTTATGCAGATCCATTGAAATGCAGGCTCCTTATTTGAGACATACTCATTGAGAACTTTGCTAGAAGTCAGAAGATATGCTAATTTTGTTATAAAAATTGAAAATGTACAAAAATGAAATTTGGGGCAATTAACACAAGATCCAGTCTCCCAGCTCCATCTTTATTTTAATGTCGGGTTCTAGGCTCCTCTTATCCATGCATAGTCTGAAGTTTGAGACTTTGTTGGGCACAGAGCTCCAGGGCTCAATGATTCTGCTATGAGGTGCATCACTAAGGTCCAGTCTCAAGATTCAAGGGCTCGAGGGTCCTATTGTGAAGCCTGTATTATAATCCCATGCAATATACAAGCCTATTCATGCTTACATCAAAAACTTAAAATAGCTCGTACCTTGTTCTTTCTTGATCTTAGGTTAGACTTGTCTTTGTGCCTTTCTGTACTCCAAAAACTACACTGGGCCATTACCGTTTCTTGTCTCTAGCAGCACCACCTACAATTATAAAAGAAACAAACTTTGTCAAGTCTTACAACTCTGGAACAACAAACAAACTCCATAAATATAAAAGAGGGGCAAAAATATCAGAGGGACATTAAAACTCATAGATTGAAAAACAAACTGCTACATATTTGTTTTTTCGTTCATTTTTTTACATAAATAAGGCCGTTAGTTTTCTCGTTTGAATTGTTTTACATTGTCTTATCAGGGCCTTTTATAGCTGACTATGCCGTATAGGCTTTGCTCATTGTTGAAGGCCGTACGTTGACCTATAGTTGTTAATGTCTGTGTCATTTTGGTCTTTTGTGGATAGTTGTCTCATTGGCAATAATACGACATCTTCTTTTTTATATTGTCAACGCTGTGGCTAAAACAGAAAACTTTTTAAAGAGTAACAGACAATCAATAGTACACACTTAGACACATTATAGAAAACTAAAAGACTAATTAAGCAACACTAAATCCACCAAAAACTTGGGGTGACATCAGGTGCTCCGGAAGGGTATAAGCAGATTTTGCTCCTCATGATGCACCCGTTGTGTTAGACTCCACAAGACTGCATCAAATTTAGAAATTTTTGACACAAAATTCAACAATGTTGTAAACATCACATAAATTTTAAGGAGAGTCTGATATATAGCAACAATGCATTTACATGAATACTTGATTCAGGAGTTTTGAAAATTCTGCATACAGAAACTTAATATAAAATTATGTATTTTGTTTAACACATGAATCTGTGTGTACACTTAAAAATCTAAAGAAAAGTACCCCACCTGTAATGCACCCATAATATGATTCCAAAATAAAGCTTTTTCCTATCTTTGACATGTTTGATATACAAATATCTAAGACCAAGTATTTAATTCTTATTAACCGAAAAGGATTTACTTTTCGCAAGTTAACAGCCCCTAATGCTAAAGCAAAGAACCAAATTAAATATATGCAATATAACTTTTAAATTAAATTAAACTTAAATGAAAAACTATAAAACTACAAAAGGTTTGAAAACTGAACAGATTAAATACCTTACAATATTGTTGAAACAAATCTCTCATTTTTTTCCCACTTTTCCATAAATATGTACAAGGATCAGGTTCAGTTATGTCATCCCCGTAAAATATCTACCGTTAATTAAAAATGTCTCAATGTATTCAATTTGTCAAGTAATAAATTGTGCTTTTATCACGTATAATCTTTTGACAAAGTTAAAAATAAAATCATGCTTTAGTACTTGAATGGAAACCTTACGTTTCTACAGATAACATAAAGGTATACCCATTTGTCATGGGAATTAATTATTCGTTTAACTTTGAAATTGTACATGGAAATGTTGTTTGTGTTAAAACTGAAACAAGTAATAAATCGTGGTCGATTATTCTAACTATTGTTATCGTTACCTGAACAGGATAAAAACTTCAGAAGCCCGCAATTTAAAAATCAATGTATATGTTTTCTTTCCAGATAGATAAATCCATTCCACTTAAATGCATTTTAAACCTGAAATGAAATTCTCGTTCTTTTATTATTGTAAACCCATTCAACCAGATCATAGCATCCCTTTCAAACAAATTATTAATCCTAATGTATATTGAAACTTTCCCTCTAAAGTATGGACAGGTTAAAACTTATAGAAAAGTCATCCCATCAAGGATTTAGATTTGATTTTCAATTCATAAACTACTTAATATTCAATTTTGGCTTAGGACATTGGCTTACAGTTGTATTATCCATCGTGAAGTGCATTACCGTATTATTTCTTATAAATATTACAACTACAACATCATAAATGACTGGTTCATGATGAATGTGAATAAGGGTTCATGATTTTAGATTTGAAAGAAATATGACTTTTTAAGAAAGGCATTCAAACTGAATTTTCAAACTTTTAAAAAGGAATATCATTTTGCTTAAACCATTATTCAAGCTATAATCTGTATCTTAAGTTTGCTAATAGTTATAATTATTGATTACAAATCAGGGAAAAACAACTTTTTATTTTATGTATTTTGATTTTTTCCTTGTATCAATAACATGAATAAGGAATTTGGAATTTTCTGATTATTTGTAAGCACAGCTAGTCGCCCAATATTTTTTTAAGGTAAAGTTGGTAAATTTTACATGTTTGCTGACACATGCATTTAAATTAATCCCCTTTTAATTAAAACTAACTAAATATATGCTTATTTGACATCATAATCCAAATGTATATCATGTATATGTTTAACCATTGGCATTGAATTAATTTAGTGCATATAATTTACAGATTGAGATATTGAGATTAACATTTGTCTGATGCTACTTAACAGTCAGGCATTACTTAAAGTTAAAACCATAAGTGAAAACTTATATATTTTTCCCTTAAAGCAATTGGCATAAGAGTATATATGTTAAATGGAATAAGTTGAACAGCTATCAAAGACTGACTAACTTAATATTCCATACTAAAGAGAGTAGAGATTTGATTAGTTTAATGAAATACAATGTAAGAAGGTAGGCCAAGAGTGGTGGATCTAGAAACTTTTATAAATGACGGGCCCATTGACTGCTTAAGAAGGGGCCCACTCCGGTCATGCTTCAGTGATTCCCTATATAATCAACCAAAATTTCTACTGGAAAAAGGGGGGGGGGCTCCCTGGGCCCCCTCTTAATCTGCATCTGGCCAACACTGTTCAACATCACATTCAATATACCTTTCCACAGGTTAATGAGAATGGACAAACAGATCTAATGTATGATTTAAAAATTTCAAATTGTGACTTGGATGGAGATCTCGAGTTGTCTCATTGGCACTCATACCACATCTTTCTTATATATCTAATGAGTTATTATATAATGAAAGAAAAAATGTATAATTTTTTGGTAAATTATTCTGGAAAGCATTCTCCAAAGAGCGAAGAGATATAACAAAATGCCTATTTATTGATATTTTAAGTCGAAAATTTTGAAATTATCCATGTTATCAATTTAAAAAAAATAAAATAAAAAAGGAGCTGAAATATTTTTTTCATTTGTGACTTTGTTTTTATATAAACCCTACTTTTAACATTGTGTAAATATTTCATTATAGGACTCTGGTGAAAACATGAGTTCTTGTGACATATATGAAATAGTATAAAGGTTTTGATGATTAAATATGTTTAAGACCTATAACTCTGGAACAACAAATCCAGACCTGCCAACTATCCCGATTTTCGTGGTATCATCCCGATTTTTATCCCTCAACCCGAATCCGGCTAGCGGGATCGTAAAACTAGTCAAAATCCTGATTTTCACCAAATGTACCCATTTTTTTTTTTACCTGGGGACATATTATGACAAGTTAACGACCCTTACGCTAATCAACAGTCACAACAGGTGTCATAAATAGTGGTTGTATGTAACCTTAAAATCATCCATACCTAAAGGTTTACATAAGTGTAGAAGAAGAATCTTTTATGGTACCTTTTGTCCACTAATTCATCCATCCACAACATTCCTGGAAAGGATCTCTGAAAAAGGCATGCATAAATAAATTATCACCAAATTTTTACACAATTATTATAAGGCTTAAATACATAAAAAACAGCAGATATTAATTTTCAATATATATGTAAAGATGCACCTCCCTCCCTTCGGTTGGAAATAAGATAATTTTTGCTTAGATTGTAAAAAAAATCACCTTGCTTTGCTTGCCCTTGAAAATCTCTCATTTGGGCATAAAGAGAATAGACCACTTTTGAGTTTGTCCATCACTGGAAAAAACTCGTCAATTATGCATGCCTTTTATATGAAGTCATTTACCAGATAAAGGGAATCGCCTGTATCCCTGCACTCTAAACATTCATCAAGAGTCTTAGTGATCGTCATTGTGTGCAGGATTAACTAGAAATAATATTTGTTCTGTAGGTACTTAATCACAATTCCCTATAATGACAGCAGAGCTGTAAGACAATTATGAGAATTCAATTTGCCAAATAATTGGTGCAATATAGCTTTATAGTTTTCCAACCACTCGCTCAACATTGGAACTGAAATGACTACGCCCCTAATTGCACGAATGATGTTCACTAAAACCAACGATTTTGTCGGAAATGCGTTGAACCCAAAAGTTATCTATTGACCTACTCCAACAAATTATTAGTTGATATCTTGAGTTATCTCTCCTGGTCTTGATAGTATAAATTGTTTTGGTTACTCACTGAAATGTTTAAAACTATTTTGTGTTTGTAACTTGAGATACCATATGTATAAATTTGCATGTTAATATATAGGCCCTCCCACATTCTATACATTTACCTGTTCAGGAGCCTGTGGTTCAGGTGTTGTATATGGTTTATGACTGTCTTATTGTTTTTTGAAAAATGTTTTGTTATAAATTTTGCCTTTAGTTTTGTCATTTGAATTGTTTCATACTTTTCATGTAGGTGCCTTTTTAAGCTGACTATATGGCATGGGTTCTCCTCATTAATGAAGATAGTATGATAGCCTATAATTGCTTACATTAATTCACATCATTTAAACCCTGGTTGATAATAAGTTTTCTCTAATTTTTGTGCTATTTTCACATTTCTTGATCTGTGTGAGAATATTTCTCCTCACTATTGAAAGAGGGCGATATCTAAAAATAGCAAAGCAGAGTAGGGTACGTCTTTGCTGCAACAATGGAGACATTGAAGATGAACTACATTTTCTTTTAAAATGTTCCTCTTATAACTATGTGAGAGATAACCTCATTAAAAAATTAAATAATGTCCTATTGAACAACAAATTACCTTCCTTATCACATAACTTGCTTATATCAATTCTAAATAGTAATTCCCAAACAATATTAAAAATTGTTGTCAACTATTTGAATGAATGCTTGTTGGTGAGAAACTCATTATTAAAAGGTACTTGATTTCTGTAATAATGTATATGCTTCTCTTTTATTTTTATATATTTCTGTCATAATTATCCACTGTCACTCCTTCATTGTAAATATGTTATTGTAGTTTGTCTTTAATTTGTTGCCATAACCATGATTTATTTTCAATGTGTTTAAGTGCTAATAGTTATCTTATCTTATCTTAAGGTGGTATTTGGGTGTCTTCCTCCATCTTGGATTGTAAAAAACAGTGAACCAAAGGTCCAGATTTTCTTAGTCTGTAAATAATCAAGTTAGCAAAATTTGATGCAGGAATGCAGATATTAAATATGAATTTTCATTTAAAAGAACCAATTTATAAGAATATAACTTATAAATATTAATATTTTTGCAAATGTTGATTATTTTTGTTTGTTTTTTATGTATTTTTTTAAATTGCCATTTTAAGGGGAGGTAACTCTAAAATAGTGCATTTTCTGAAGGATTCTACATGGAATTTTCCTATTTTGTATTTTAGCCGGAAAAAACTCACGGTGACCCTATCTTTTCTTTTGAAATTCTCAAAGCATTGTCTGATTGAAAGCTATATCTTTTCCTTAAGTATTTTTAAAACAATTCTATCATTTTGTTTAGTTTCTAACCACAAAATGGTGTTTTTTCCTGTATAATCCTTACAAAATGTGTCATTTTGTCGCGTCCTGTAGCTTGAGAAAATGCGCAGTGACCTATCATTTTTATTATATATTTCAACATATATCAATAGAAACTACGTTTTGGCAAAGTATGAACAAATTCTATCATTTTTATTTTAGACTCCCATACCACCTTAAAAGTGAAATATCTGTTCTCGGCAAATGATTAGTCAAAAATTTGATTATGATGTCAAAATGGTTTTTTTTTCTTCTAAATTTTCCTATTGTGACTCGTCATGAAAAAAGGCAACCATTTCTGATGACGTCGCACATTTTAAGAACACAAGTTTCTGAAAACCTTTGAAAAAGAAGGATAAAAATCATCAGAGAAACAGATTTTTTTAAACCGGGACCTCAGGATTTCTAGGATAAGCCCTAGAAAACAAACTATTCCCCCCCCCCCCCCCCCAAGATTATCTTGATATACAAAGAGAGATAACTCCTAATTTTAAGTTTTCTAAAAATAAGAGAATTTATCAATTATTTTACATTCTATATAGCAAACAATAATATGATGTTTTTCTTTTTTATATTTCAATAGTATGTATCGACCAATTTGTCTTATGATTCAATTCACAGGCACTTGTCTTAATAGGGGGTCTCATTGGGAGGTTCCGATCCCGGATCCCGCTTACTGTTTTGTCAGATTCCCGTATCCCGCTGTAACGATATCGCCTCGTCTTATTAATATTAGTGTTGGGGTTGCGACTAGCTCATGAACAAAAACACATCTTACATTAACGACATTTTAATAAGGGTAAGCGGAAGAAGGGATCCCGTAGACCGCCCTACGTCACGATTCATGAATTATGCATATTCTATTTATAGGCTATTTATAAACGATTCTGAAAATACTTATTCTAAAAATAGAATATTCTCAGCATGTACAACTATTAAAAAAACCGATTCAAAATCATTAACTTTCATGAAACACGGTGAATTTGCTTTATTTATTTTTTTATCACATGAAAAAAAGGAAAATGTACCGCATTACAGTAGCATATCATGCATATGTCATTGTGCAAATATATATACAGATTCCTTTTTAAAATACACATGATACATTTCATATAGACAGGAACATATATATATGTTAGATATACTGTTCCCAGATATAGATATGATCAACAGTAGTATTTAGTGCCTTAATTATGTTGTTAAGACCTGCAAATGTCACATGCACGTGGTCCCATGGCTTTGGATATACTATGGAGTTAATAATATGTTTATTATCCGTTTAATTATATAAAAGAGTATTTTTATGTAGGCAAATTGAAAAAAAGATGTAGCTTACACATGTTAAACATGTTACACGTACTAAGGCTTTACAGGAGTGTGAGAGGGTGTTTAAACTGGTCTGCGTTTAAAGAAACGAATCTGTAATCTGACCCCCTGTTGTCTGACCATTCTACTATAGCTGGACGTTCTATTATGAACCATTGTTACTTGTTTACAATAAAGCTACTGTTAGCATGGTTAGGGCGTTCTACAGGATCCCCTGGTCGTTCTACATGATCCTCTGTTGTCTGAACCTTATATATCTACTACAGAACGTTCTATAGGATCCCTTATATTGTTTGTTTATCATGTATCAGTCATTCCCAAAAAATGGGTACAATTACAAAATTTCAGTGTCGCCGGCAAATAACCACAAAATGCAAGCTTAACATATGTCATAGATAATCTTTTTCGTGTTCTAAGTGATTAATATGTATACTAAAATAAAATTATATTCTTTTGTGATGTATATCGTAAATATATTTGTGTGATTTTCTATTCAATATACGGAAATCACACGAATTCCGAATGTCGCTAAGAAAAACTCCAAATATCGGTGTGAATTAAAATACTTTATTTCATCTAAATCATGATTAGATTTGCTTTTTTTATTTGACACTATATTGATTTTTATCCACAAAAATATTTTAGAATCAAAAGTTATAATATACACTTTGATTTACCCATTAAACCAATGTCGCCGATAAACGTATAACCTACCGTAACGTATCTTTAGGTACAATCAAAACATATTTATATGATTGGATATCATGCCCAAAGTGACTTTAAGCAAAGTTGATACATCAAATTTTAAAATCCTGCCTTTAACTTTTATTGCAATGAAACGAAAAATCAAAAAAAATCTTCTCTTTCTCTTTTTTTCGATTGTCGCATATAAGAATCAAACCTACGTAACGCGTATTTTGGAACGCACTAACCAAGAACAAATCAAAATGATAATTATTTCATTGAAAGCACCCATAAAGCTTCTCAATAATCAGTTTTGAGAAAGCAACTCAACAATATTGTTACATATTTCCATGTATAATGTAAATAAAACTAACCTCCGTTTAAATAACCTCCGTGACGCAGTTATTAACAGTTAAGTTGTCAGATTTTTTTATCAGTATCAGCGGCTGCCGACACTGCCGAAAGTCATTTTTGAAGCAGACATCATTTATTATAAAGAAAACAGACAAACAAAATACAGATTTTGAGAAAAAAAATGTTGATTTGGGAAAGGTAGGTTAACTTGTTTTTTCCCTATTATGTGAGCAACATTATAACGTTTAATAAACGTTATATCAGCCATTTTCTTAGATTTAAAATAGTCTACAACACAACTTGTGTAATTACAACGACAATCATAACTTTAACAGCGGTTTATGGCAAACATTTTCAAGATTATTTAGGACTCATCAATGTAACGGAAGTTATGCAAATAAAAAAATCTAAAGATGCATGTAAACACGATCATACCAATTGAAATTCTTGTACATTGTTATAGATACCAAATCAGTTCATCAATTATCACTAATAAAAATCAAAAGGTGATGTCAATCATAGACGACATCATTAATTTACGTTACGGAGGATAGAAATTTAAGGAATTTTTTTTTTTCTCTAACAGGACTTTACTCTTTTTAGATAACGATTTACTAAGAAAAATGTTTAATTCTGTTGGTAAGAACTGGAATTGTCCGTTATGGAGGTTTTAAATGTCGTTACGGAGGATAGAAATTTTCGAAATGAAACTATTTTGACTCCCAAGACTTCATAGTTGAGTATAATACATACCTTTAATATGGTGTGAAGGAAGATGACATTATCTGTATAGAGCTAATGAAATTAGGTTGAACAGTATTCGGTTTAGGTAACACATATTTTTGAGTGAAAGTTCATGAATCGTTACGGAGATTTTGACAAGAACAAGTCCATTTGACTAAAAGAAACATATAACTTGATAGAAAACAGTTTTTTTAGTCTGTAATGTCAATAAATTGTTTAGAAAAGCTAGCATTAAAGAGTTAAGTGTTACTATGTATCAGCATTCAGATACTGGTTTGATATCAACCTCCGTAACAAAGATGGGGGTGTGGATTAATACAAGCATAAAAAAATACATACAAGTGATTCAAAACATAAATAATAGGGTTTTTCCTGGAAAGCTGTATTATGAAACTAAAATATTATACAGCATAACATTTCATTAGTTTAAATTTATTACTAAATAAGTTGTGAAAACTACTTATTTGAATTATTTTTTAAACACTATATTAATTCAGACCTTAAAATTGGTATTTGCTTTCAATATATACAGAATAATACGTATAAATCAGTTTGCTATGGTGGTAAATGTAACCCATTTCACATGAGCCTGGATTTAAATCTTGTGTTTTTCTCTAATGCAATTTTTAAGATGACTTTATACAACACTAACCTCCGATACGTTCATACTTACCTTGTCTTACAAAAATGCTAAAACTAGAAAACAACTAAAATGGTGTAAGTAAAAATTAAAAAAATGACCGACTAGATATAGACACAGAAGAAAACAACACTCTCTCTCTGCTCAGTTGAAATTTATTGTTTAACAGTGTCTACATTCGAATTGTACCCATTTTTTGGGAATGACTGGTATACACTAAAGGACGTTCTACAGGATCCCTTGTTGTCTGAATATTATATATCTACTATAGTATAGAACGTTCTCTATAGGAACAAGTTTTTGGTCAGGATTCTTCTGAAAAAGCTCATACCAAATTTATGAAATATATTCTTGGTGTAAACAGAAAGTCAAGTAATATAGCTGTAATGTCAGAGATTGGTAGATTTCCTATGTATTTTACTATAATTTTATCAATGTTAAAATATTGTCATAGACTGGAACGTTTGAAAGAAGGATTATTATTTGATGCATTTATATGTTGTAAACATACAGTTACATAGTTCTAATGTAAATACGTGGTATTCTATAGTATAGATTATATTCAGAAAGAGATTGAATTACCAAATTTTGACCAATCAATTGGTTTTTTATGTCAGTATGTTAAAAATAAACTATGTAAAAGTTCTTTCATATTTTGGAATAAACTGAAGCATCAAACCATTAACTCCGAAAAAGGGGAAAAAATGTTTTAAAAAAGAAAAATATTTAGAATTACAGGACTTCAAAAAAAGACAGTCAATTTGTAAATTAAGAATAAGCGCTCATTTAAAAATTGAGACAAACAGATATTCAAAAAAACATATAGAAAGATCTGAGCGTCTTTGTTCTAATTGCTAATTCAGTAAAGTTGAAGATGAGCTTCATGTTTTATTAGAATGCCCTCTTTATGATATTCAAAGGGACGATTTTTTCCAAGACATTTCTAACAATTGTTATTATTTTATAAATTTAAATAAATCTTCTAAATTTTTATGGCTCTTGACCCAAGAAAATGTTACTCTATGGAAAAACTGAACTGTTATATTGGTGACTGTTTTGAATTTAGGAGATCAGGTATGAACACTGACACTAAGTCAAGTAAACAATTTGAGAATAAATACATATATAATGTAATTTTATTATTCTTTTATTCACAATATATAAGTGGTTTTTGGCTTGATTCTGACCGATGCTTATATTCCAAATATATATGTATATGCCTCTATAATTGTTGTTGTTACCAATTATGTAAATCAAGTGTATCTGATTTTATGCCCTTTATGGGCCCTGTAATTTTGGGAAAAAATATATATAGGATCCCATATTGTTTGTTTATAATGTATATACTAAAGGGCGTGTTCTCCAGATCCCCTGTTGTCTGAACATTATATATAAACTATAGAACGTTCTATAGGATACCATATTGTTTGTTTTTGATGTATCTACCAATCTAAGAGAACGTTCTATAGAATCCCCTGTTGTTTGTTTATCATGTGTATACTAGAGGACTCTTTACTGGATCCCTTGGTCGGTCTGTGGAATCCCCTGTTTTCTCAACATTATATATAAACTATAGAACGTTCTATAGGATACCCTATTGTTTGTTTTTGATGTATCTACCAATCTAAAAGAACGTTCTATAGAATCCCCTGTTGTTTGTTTATCATTTGTATACTAGAGGACTCTCCACTGGATCCCTTGGTCGGTCTGTGGGATCCCCTGTTTTCTCAACATTATATATAAACTATAGAACGTTCTATAGGATACCCTATTGTTTGTTTTTGATGTATCTTCTAGGCTAAGAGAACGTTCTATAGAATCCCCTGTTGTTTGTTTATCATTTGTATACTAGAGGACTCTCTACTGGATCCCTTGGTTGGTCTGTGGGATCCCATGTTTTCTCAACATTATATATAAACTATAGAACGTTCTATAGGATACCCTATTGTTTGTTTTTGATGTATCTTCTAGGCTAAGAGAACGTTCTACCGGATCCCCTGTTGTTTGTTTTTCAAGTGTATACTATAGGGCGTTCTACAGGATCCCTTGTTTTCTCAACATTATATATCTACTGTATGACGTTCTATATGATCCCCTGTTGTTTGTTGTTCAGGTTTATAGTAAAGGGCGTTCTACAGTATCCCCATGGCGGTCTGCAGGATCCCCTGTTTTCTCAACATTATTCATCTACTATAAGACGTTCTATAGGCTCCCCTGTTGTTTGTTTTTCAAGTGTATACTATAGGGCTTTCTACAGGATCCCCTAGGCGGTCTACAGGATCCCCTGTTTTCTCAACATTATATATCGACTATAGGACGTTCTATAGGGCCCCCTGTTGTTTGTTGTTCATTTTTATACTATAGGGCGTTCTACAGTAACCCCTGTTGTTTGTTTATCATGTGTATACAAGAGGACTCTCTACTGGATCCCTTGGTCGGTCTGTGGGATCCCATGTTTTCTCAACATTATATATAAACTATAGAACGTTCTATAGGATACCCTATTGTTTGTTTTTGATGTATCTACCAATCTAAGAGAACGTTCTATAGAATCCCCTGTTGTTTGTTTATCATTTGTATACTAGAGGAATCTCTACTGGATCCCTTGGTCGGTCTGTGGGATCCCCTGTTTTCTCAACATTATATATAAACTATAGAACGTTCTATAGGATACCCTATTGTTTGTTTTTGATGTATCTACCAATCTAAAAGAACGTTCTATAGAATCCCCTGTTGTTTGTTTATCATTTGTATACTAGAGGACTCTCTACTGGATCCCTTGGTCGGTCTGTGGGATCCCCTGTTTTCTCAACATTATATATAAACTATAGAACGTTCTATAGGATACCCTATTGTTTGTTTTTGATGTATCTTCTAGGCTAAGAGAACGTTCTATAGAATCCCCTGTTGTTTGTTTATCATTTGTATACTAGAGGACTCTCTACTGGATCCCTTGGTCGGTCTGTGGGATCCCCTGTTTTCTCAACATTATATATAAACTATAGAACGTTCTATAGGATACCCTATTGTTTGTTTTTGATGTATCTTCTAGGCTAAGAGAACGTTCTACCGGATCCCCTGTTGTTTGTTTTTCAAGTGTATACTATAGGGCGTTCTACAGGATCCCATAGGCGGTCTACAGGATCCCTTGTTTTCTCAACATTATATATCTACTATATGACGTTCTATATGATCCCCTGTTTGTGTGTTGTTCAGGTTTATAGTATAGGGCGTTCTACAGTATCCGCATGGCGGTCTGCAGGATCCCCTGTTTTCTCAACATTATTCATCTACTATAAGACGTTCTATAGGCTCCCCTGTTGTTTGTTTTTCAAGTGTATACTATAGGGCTTTCTACAGGATCCCCTAGGCGGTCTACAGGATCCCCTGTTTTCTCAACATTATATATCGACTATAGGACGTTCTATAGGGCCCCCTGTTGTTTGTTGTTCATTTTTATACTATAGAGCGTTCTACAGTAACCCCTGTTGTTTGTTTATCATGTGTAAACAAGAGGACTCTCTACTGGATCCCTTGGTCGGTCTGTGGGATCCCCTGTTTTCTCAACATTATATATAAACTATAGAACGTTCTATAGGATACCCTATTGTTTGTTTTTGATGTATCTACCAATCTAAGAGAACGTTCTATAGAATCCCCTGTTTTTTGTTTATCATGTGTATACTAGAGGACTCTCTACTGGATCCCTTGGTCGGTCTGTGGGATCCCCTATTTTCTCAACATTATATATAAACTATAGAACGTTCTATAGGATACCCTATTGTTTGTTTTTGATGTATCTACTAGGCTAAGAGAACGTTCTACCGGATCCCCTGTTGTTTGTTTTTCAAAGTGTATACTACAGGGCGTTCTACAGGATCCCATAGGCGGTCTACAGGATCCCTTGTTTTCTCAACATTATATATCTACTATATGACGTTCTATATGATCCCCTGTTGTTTGTTGTTCAGGTTTATACTATAGGGCGTTTCTACAGTATCCCCTGTTTTCTCAACATTATTTATCTACTATAAGACGTTCTATAGGATCCCCTGTTTTTTGTTTTTCAAGTGTATACTATAGGGCTTTCTACAGGATCCCCTATGCGGTCTACAGGATCCCTTGTTTTCTCAACATTATATATCTACTATAAGACGTTCTATAGGGCCCCCTGTGGTTTGTTGTTCATGTTTATACTATAGAGCGTTCTACAGTAACCCCTGTTGTTTGTTTATCATGTGTAAACAAGAGGACTCTCTACTGGATCCCTTGGTCGGTCTGTGGGATCCCCTGTTTTCTCAACATTATATATAAACTATAGAACGTTCTATAGGATACCCTATTGTTTGTTTTTGATGTATCTACCAATCTAAGAGAACGTTCTATAGAATCCCCTGTTTTTTGTTTATCATGTGTATACTAGAGGACTCTCTACTGGATCCCTTGGTCGGTCTGTGGGATCCCCTATTTTCTCAACATTATATATAAACTATAGAACGTTCTATAGGATACCCTATTGTTTGTTTTTGATGTATCTACTAGGCTAAGAGAACGTTCTACCGGATCCCCTGTTGTTTGTTTTTCAAAGTGTATACTACAGGGCGTTCTACAGGATCCCATAGGCGGTCTACAGGATCCCTTGTTTTCTCAACATTATATATCTACTATATGACGTTCTATATGATCCCCTGTTGTTTGTTGTTCAGGTTTATACTATAGGGCGTTCTACAGTATCCCCTGTTTTCTCAACATTATTTATCTACTATAAGACGTTCTATAGGATCCCCTGTTTTTTGTTTTTCAAGTGTATACTATAGGGCTTTCTACAGGATCCCCTATGCGGTCTACAGGATCCCTTGTTTTCTCAACATTATATATCTACTATAAGACGTTCTATAGGGCCCCCTGTGGTTTGTTGTTCATGTTTATACTATAGGGCGTTCTACAGTATCCCCTGGGCGGTCTGCAGGATCCCCTGTTTTCTCAACATTATGTATCTACTATAAGACGTTCTATAGGATCCCCTGTTGTTTATTTTTAAAGTCTATACTATGGGGCGTTCTATATGATCCCCTGGACGGTCTACAGGGTCTCCTGTTGTTTATGAAAATTATGCATTTAAGATAGGACCTTCTAAAGGTTCCCCTGTTGTTTATTTATCATGTATATACTATAAGGCTTTCTATACGATCACTTGGTTGGTCTGCAGGATCCCCTGTTTTCTCAACATTATATATCTACTATATGACGTTCTATATGATCCTCTGTTGTTTGTTGTTCAGGTTTATACTATAGGGCGTTCTTCAGTATCCCCTGGGCGGTCTACAGGATCCCCTGTTTTCTCAACATTATTTATCTACTATAAGACGTTCTATAGGATCCCCTGTTGTTTGTTTTTCAAGTGTATACTATAGGGCGTTCTACAGAATCCCCTAGGATGTCTACAAGATCCCCTGTTTTCTCAACATTATATATCTACTATATGACGTTCTATAGGGCCCCTGTTGTTTGTTGTTCATGTTTATACTATAGTGCGTTCTACAGTATCCCCTGGGCAGGTTGCAGGATCCCCGGTTTTCTCAACACTATTTATCTACTATAAGACGTTCTATGGGATCCCCTGTTGTTTATTTTTCAAGTCTATACTATAGGGCGTTTTACATGATCCCCTGGACGGTCTACATGGTGCCCTGTTGTTTATGAAAATTATGCATTTAAGATAGGACCTTCTAAAGGTTCCCCTGTTGTTTATTTTTCAAGTATATACTATAGGGCGTTCTACAGAATACCTGAGCGATCGATCAACAGGATACCCTGTTTATAAAAATTATGCATTTAAGATAATACTTTCAATAGGTTCCCCTGTTGTTTGTTTATCATGTATATACTATAAGGCTTTCTATAGGATCCCTTGGTTGGTCTAAAGGATCTTCTCTTTTCTCGACATTATTTATTACTATGAGACGTTCTATAGGGTCCCCTGTTGTTTGTTTTTCAAGTGTATACTATAGGGCGTTCTACAGGATCCCCTAGGCGGTCTACAAGATCCCCTGTTTTCTCAACATTATATATCTACTTATGACGTTCTATAGGGGCCCCTGTTGTTTGTTGTACATGTTTATACTGTAGGGCGTTCTACAGTATCCCCTGGGCAGTTTGCAGGATCCCCGGTTTTCTCAACATTATTTATCTACTATAAGACGTTCTATAGGATCCCCTGTTGTTTATTTTTCAAGTCTATACTATAGGGCGTTTTACATGATCCCCTGGACGGTCTACAGGGTGCCCTGTTGTTTATGAAAATTATGCATTTAAGATAGGACCTTCTAAAGGTTCCCCTGTTGTTTATTTTTCAAGTATATACTAAAGGGCGTTTCTACAGAATACCTGAGCGATCGATCAACAGGATACCCTGTTTATAAAAATTATGCATTTAAGATAATACTTTCAATAGGTTCCCCTGTTGTTTGTTTATCATGTATATACTATAAGGCTTTCTATAGGATCCCTTGGTTGGTCTAAAGGATCTTCTCTTTTCTAGACATTATTTATTACTATGAGACGTTCTATAGGGTCCCCTGTTGTTTGTTTTTCAAGTGTATACTATAGGGCGTTCTACAGGATCCCCTAGGCGGTCTACAAGATCCCCTGTTTTCTCAACATTATATATCTACTATATGACGTTCTATAGGGGCCCCTGTTGTTTGTTGTACATGTTTATACTATAGGGCGTTCTACAGTATCCCCTGGGCAGTTTGCAGGATCCCCTGTTTTCTCAACATTATTTATCTACTATAAGACGTTCTATAGGATCCCCTGTTGTTTATTTTTCAAGTCTATACTATAGGGCGTTTTACATGATCCCCTGGACGGTCTACAGGGTGCCCTGTTGTTTATGAAAATTATGCATTTAAGATAGGACCTTCTAAAGGTTCCCCTGTTGTTATTTTTCAAGTATATACTATAGGGCGTTCTACAGAATACCTGAGCGATCGACCTACAGGATACTCAGTTTATAAAAATTATGCATTTAAGATAATACTTTCAATAGGTTCCCCTGTTGTTTGTTTATCATGTATATACTATAAGGCTTTCTTATAGGATCCCTTGGTTGGTCTAAAGGATCTTCTCTTTTCTCGACATTATTTATTACTATAAGACGTTCTATAGGGTCCCCTGTTGTTTGTTTTTCAAGTGTATACTATAGGGCGTTCTACAGGATCCCCTAGGCGGTCTACAAGATCCCCTGTTTTCTCAACATTATATATCTACTATATGACGTTCTATAGGGCCCCCTGTTGTTTGTTGTTCATGTTTATACTATAGGGCGTTTGTTATGAAATGATTTAGGACACTTTTAGAAATAATTAAAAATTGAAATAAAATAGAGCTTATAAAAACAAAAATTATATATTTCTAATTTATTAAGTCAGTTAAATAGAATATAAATGTCAAATAACTTATTGGCATAAGAAAATATAACAAGAAGAAAATACAAAGAAAAGAGTTCATCAATCATAAGAGTAACATTCATTATACAGTGAAACCTGGGTAAACCGAACCCTGATTAATCCGAATTTCAGTTTAAACCGAACAATTTTCAAAGTCCCACAAAATTTCCCTATCAATTAACGTTAATCTAACCTGAAAAAACCGAACCCTGTCAACACCGAATTCCGAACGCTTTTTGAAGGCTCTTTAGTAAATTTATATTTAAAAATTACCTGTCAAAATCGATCATTACCAATCAAAACACTAAAATATTATTAATTATTTGCATGATTTAATTAAACAAACACAGGATGGCAGAGTATCCCCGGGGGTATTTAAGGTTTAATGAACCTGTGAGTTGTTATTACAAACTAATTAGCATGTCTGTGTCCATGTATAAAGTGATATTTTTGGTAAAGAGACGTAAAACTGGTCAGGTACCCCCATCGCCCATAATGACAAGAAAGAAACTTTCCCTCAGATTAATTAAATGCATGTTACTCAAATAATTACTGCCACAAAATCGTAACTGCCATTCTGTAACTAAACTGTTTAATTAAATAATAGTTTTAAAGCCTTTCACTGGATTCAGAAGTTCTGCAACACAACAATGTCAATGGATTTCGATATCCGAATTCCCTTTAGAGGCCCTATATATTTGATTCGAATGCTCCCGAGGACCTCCGTTAGCTATTTAGCAACGACAAAGTTCAAGAATAAACTGGACCCTTGCTGTTGTTTCACTCTTATCGTGTGCCGAAGTATCAATCAGTGGGTGACCAGTTTAGTCCGAGAACTCCTGTGTACAATGACGTTCCCGATTCAACCGTACGGAATCGTCATTTGACAGTGACTGTGAATCTGAATTGGTTAGTGAATGAACGGATGAGAAAATAATTATAAAAAGCAAAATCGCTCCACGTCGGACATCTTATAACGACGAGCGTGATGGACGGAGTGGCGTTTGATTTATAAACAAAAATGAAGCGAAACGTCATCTTATATTTTTACATTTACATCTAAATCAACACAAAAATAAACTGTCGTCTGTTTTGTCACCTATTATCCCTTGTCAGTAAATGCCAAAATTATTTTGGTGTCGACTTCCGTTACCTCTACAATCCGAACACCTGTGAAAACCGAACAAAACGCAAAGTCCAGAGGGTGTTCGGTTTAGACAGGTTTCACTGTATAAGATACAAGATCAAGCTAAAAGTACAAGTCAAGAATATTAGTTAATAGGTTATGTAGCACGTTTTATAAAGTTATTAGGTCGACGGACAGATGCGAGGCGAATTGCTACTACATCCAAGGTTAAAACCATATTTACAGAACTTTTAGATAGAGCAGCATCATCAGCATCATGAATATTCAGTAATACATTAAGGCACACAAGAAAGTTATTAATAACCAATCAAAATGTTGGATTACCATGATTGACACACACAAAATAAAATTTAGAATTTAACAAATTTTAAATTATCTTTCATTAAAATAAAATCAGAGTCTGGAGTTCAAATGAAATATTATTTTATTAAGTGGAAGAAATAATAATCCAGAGATGCTTTTCAAAAATACAGAAGTGCATTTTGCATATTATGAAATAACAAGTATTTTGGGCACCAAATTACCTTATTTGCAGCGAGGATCGGTTTTGAACGGGGGAAAATGATGTCAGGTATTAGCCGGGACCTATAAAAGTAAAATACTTGGGTTTGCGCTAACATCATTTTCCTACCAGCAAGACTGAGTTCTCGTTGTTTATTCTTTTAAAAAGGTCGTTAGGCAGATTCCAACCTAGCACTACCGAGCCTTTCCCCAGAACAACAAAAGGTATGCTGCAGCAGTAGTGGTATTTGTCAATGACAGTCTGAAGGGTTATTTGGTCAAAGGGCATTAAGTTCCATCGTTTATTGGTATTGGTCAAATGGATAGGTCGGACAGTCGTTGGGACGTTCTACAGGATCCCTTAGGCTGTCTACAAGATCCCCTGTTTTCTCAACATAATATATCTACTAAAGGGCGTTCTATAGGGTCCCCTGTTGTTTGTTGTTCATGTTTATACTATAGGGCGTTCTACAGTATCCCCATGGCGGTCTGCAGGATCCCCAGTTTTCTCAACATTATTCATTTACTATAAGACGTTCTACAGGATCCCCTGTTGTTTGTTTTTCAAGTGTATACTATAGGGCTTTCTACAGGATCCCCTAGGCAGTCTACAGGATCCCCTGTTTTCTCAACATAATATATATCTACTATAGGACGTTCTATAGGGTCCCCTGTTGTTTTTTGTTCATGTTTATACTATAGGGCGTTCTACAGTATCCCCTGGGCGGTCTACATGGTCCCCTGTTTTATCAACATTATATATCCACTATAAGACGTTCTATATGATCCCCTGTTGTTTGTTGTTCAATTACTGGGCGGTCTACACGATCCCCTGTTGTCTGGACATTATATATATACTAAAGGACGTTCTATAAGACCCCCTATTGATTGTTTTGAATGTTTATACTATAGGTCGTTCTACAGGATCCCCAGGGTGGTCTACAGGATCCTCTTTTGTTAAAAATTATGCATCTGAGAAAGGAAATTCTATAGGTCCCCCTGTAGTTTGTTTTTCATGTCTATACTATAAGGCTTTTATGATCCCTTGGGTGGTCTTCAGGATCTCCTGTTTTCTCAACGTTATACATCTAAAATAGGACGTTCTATAGGGTCCCCTGTTGGTGTTGTTCGTGTTTATTTTATAGGGCGTTCTACAGTATCCTCTTTTGTCTGAAC
Source organism: Mytilus edulis (assembly GCA_019925275.1). NCBI lineage: Eukaryota > Metazoa > Mollusca > Bivalvia > Mytilida > Mytilidae > Mytilus > Mytilus edulis. The sequence goes on along the minus strand of CM034359.1, from coordinate 27,881,835 downwards.
ATTATATATCTACTATAGAACGTTTTATAGGATCCCATATATTGTTTGTTTATTATGTACATACTAAAGGGCGTTCTACAGGATCCCCTGTTGTTTGAACATTATATACTTGCTATAGAACGTTCTATATGATCCCCTATTGTATGTTTATCGTGTATATACTAAGGGGCGTTCTACAGGATCCCCTGGGCGGTCTACAGGATCCCCTGTTGTTTGAATATTATATATCTACTATGGGACGTTATATAGGTTAGACTGTTGTTTGTTTTTTATGTATATATTAGAGGGAGTTATATATATGCGCCCATGGGCGGTCGATATGATCCCCTGTGGTTTAATAGTTTTGTATCTGTATAGGGCGTTCTATAGGATCCCCGGGGCGGTCTATAGGCTCCCATTGTTTGGTTATCATGTATTCACTATATTTATCTACTAGAGAGCGTTCTATGGGATCCCCTGTTGGGTCTATAGGATCATCTGTTGTGTTATAATCGTGTATATGCTATAGGGCGTTCTATAGGTTCCCCGGGGCGGTCTATAGGATCTTCTTTTGATTGTTAATCATGAATCTATAACAGGTTGTTCTACAGGATCCCCTGTTTTCTCAACATAATATATCTACTATAGGACGTTCTATAGGGTCCCCTGTTGTTTGTTGTTCATGTTTATACTATAGGGCGTTCTACAGTATCCCCTGGGCGGTCTACATGATCCCCTGTTTTATCAACATTATATATCCACTATAAGACGTTCTATATGATCCCCTGTTGTTTGTTGTTCAATTACTGGGCGGTCTACACGATCCCATGTTGTCTAGACATTATATATATACTAAAGGACGTTCTATAAGACCCCCTATTGATTGTTTTGAATGTTTATACTATAGGTCGTTCTACAGGATCCCCAGGGCGTTATACAGGATCCTCTTTTGTTAAAAATTATGCATCTGAGAAAGGAAATTCTATAGGTCCCCCTGTAGTTTGTTTTTCATGTATATACTATAAGGCTTTTATGATCCCTTGGGTGGTCTTCAGGATCTCCTGTTTTCTCAACGTTATACATCTAAAATAGGACGTTCTATAGGGTCCCCTGTTGGTGTTGTTCGTGTTTATTTTATAGGGCGTTCTACAGTATCCTCTTTTGTCTGAACATTATATATCTACTATAGAACGTTTTTATAGGATCCCATATATTGTTTGTTTATTATGTATATACTAAAGGGCGTTCTACAGGATCCCCTGTTGTTTGAACATTATATACTTGCTATAGAACGTTCTATATGATCCCCTATTGTATGTTTATCGTGTATATACTAAGGGGCGTTCTACAGGATCCCCTGGGCGGTCTACAGGATCTCCTGTTGTTTGAATATTATATATCTATTATGGGACGTTATATAGGTTAGACTGTTGTTTGTTTTTTATGTATATATTAGAGGGAGTTATATATATGCGCCAATGGGCGGTCGATATGATCCCCTGCGGTTTAATAGTTTTGTATCTGTATAGGACGTTCTATAGGATCCCCGGGGCGGTCTATAGGCTCCCATTGTTTGGTTATCATGTATTCACTATATTTATCTACTAGAGAGCGTTCTATGGGATCCCCTGTTGGGTCTATATGATCATCTGTTGTGTTATAATCGTGTATATGCTATAGGGCGTTCTATAGGTTCCCCGGGGCGGTCTATAGGATCTTCTTTTGATTGTTAATCATGAATCTATAACAGGTTGTTCTATAGGATCTCCTGGGCGGTCTATAGGACCCCGTATTGTTTAATAATCGCATATTTGCTATAGGGAATTCTTTGGGATCCCCGGGTCGGTCCCTAGGATCCTCTGTTGTTTGTTCAATATGTTTCTTCTAGAGGGTGTTCCATAAAATCCCAGGGTCGGTCTATAGGAGCCCTGTAGTTTTTTCATCATGTATCTATTAGAGGGCGTTATATATATATGCTCCCATAGGTGTTCTTTATGATCCCTTGTTGTTTAATAATTGTGTATCTGCTATAGGGCGTTCTAAAGGATCCCCGGGGCGGTCTATAGGATCCCCTGTTGTTAACAGTTTGTTCATAATATATCTATAACAGTTTTGTTCTATACGATCCCCTGGGCTGTCTATAGGATACCCTGTTGGTTGTTCATCATGTATCTATAACAGGTTGTTCTATACGATCCCCTGGGCGGTCTATAAGATCCCCTTTTGTTTAATAATCGCGCATATTCTATAGTGCGTCCTATAGGATCCCCGGGTCTGTCTATATGATCCCCCATTGTTTATACCTTGGCGGTCTATATGATCCCCTTTTGTTTAATAATCGCGCATATTCTATAGTGCGTTCTATAGGATCCCTGTGTCTGTCTATAGGATCCCCTATTGTTTAATAACCTTGCATCTGCTATAGGGCGTTCTATGTTATCCCTTTCAAAGGTCGAGGGGCATATTGTTATTGGTTGTTTTTTTTTTCTTTTCTTTTTCCCCATAATTTTATTGTCCCGACAAATTCTCGGAAAAGGATAGACACATTCATCTTTATGGAATTATGGCATAATGTAAACCATTATATAAAGTTGTGCTTTTTAATAAGGGGATGGTCCAAGATGGTCTCGATTACTATAAATACTGGTAAACAGTATTTTTTTTTATGTTTTTTGTGTATAATTCTAGTATTCCTGAGCATAGAACCATGATATTCAATATACAAAGTAGGTGTCAACAATTTGTATGATCCTCAGAACTACATGTACCTAGCAGTAGGTAGTTGTGTTTTTTTAGTATAAATTTTATTTCAAAATTGCTGACGGTAACCTAGCAATGGCAAGGTCGTCTGGCAACTTGACAACAGTATGACATCCGCCTTTGCTCGCAATGGCAATTTTATTTGTTTTCGTATTCTTATGGATTTGTACAGACAGGAGAAAAGAAATTGACCCGTCTTTTAATATCCCTTTCCGATATATTGATGATGTACTGTCTATTAATGATAATAGATTCAATGAGTATATACGGCAAGCCGTTTTACTATTTATTCTAACTTCAAGATAGCTCATATAATATATCAGATATTTCAAATGATATATAAAATCTCTCTCTCATATATAATATACAAGATATCTCATATAATATATAATATATAAGATATTTTATATAATTTATTCTTTATAAGATATCTTATCAACTTTAAAAGATAGCTTTTATACTTTATAAGATATCTTATTAATTCAATAAGATATATTATACACTTAAGAAGATATATTATAAACGAAATGAAAAAAAAAAAAGAAACGAACAATAACAATATAATATGCCCCCTTTGAAAGGGATAACAAAGAACGTCCTATAGCTGATGCACGACTATTAAACAAGAGGGGATCCTAAGACCGACCCGGGGATCCTATAAACCGCCCAGGGTATCGTATAGAACACCCTGTTATAGATACATGAACAACGAACAGGGGATCCTATAGATCGCCCTGGGGATCCTATAAAACGCCCTATAGCAGATACACGAATATTGCACAACAGGTGATCCTATAGACCCAACAGGGGATCCCATAGAACGCTCCCTAGTAGATACATGATTACTTAACAACGGGATCCTATAGAACACCCTATAGCAGATACACAATTATTAAACCAGAGGGAATCCTATAGACCGCCCAGGGGATCCTATAGAACGCCCTCCAATAGATACATTATGAACAAACAACAGGGCTCCTATAGACCGACCTAGAGATTCTATGGACCGACCCGGGGATCTTAAAGAGCGCCCTATAGCAGATGCACAATTATTAAACAATACCAACCAACAGGGGAACATATAGACGGCCCAGAGGATCTTAAAGAACGTCGTATACTAGAAACATAATGAACAAACAGCAGGTTATTCTAAAGACCGCCCCGGAGATCCTATAGAACGCCCTTCAGCATGCAGATACACGACTATTACACAACAGGGGATCCTATAAAACGCCCTCTTGTATATACGTAAAGTAGATACATGTTTAAAAAAACAGGGGAACCTATAGAAGGTTCTATCCTAGATGCATACAAATCAAACAGGGGATCCTGAAGAATATATAATGCTCAGACAACAGGAGATCATGTAGATGGGCCTATAGTATAAACATGAAAAACAATCAACAGGGGATCCTATAGAACGTCCTAACCGCCCAAGGGATCATAAACGCCCTATTATATATACATAATAAACAAAGAACAGGGGAACCTATAGAATTTCCTATCTCAGATGCATATTTTTTTTAACAAAAGGGGATTCTGTAGACCGCCCTATAGTATAAATATGAAAAACAAAGAACAGTGGAACCTATCTCAGATGCATATTTTTTTAACAAAGGGGATTCTGTAGACCGCCCAGGGAATCCTGTAGAACGCCCGATAGTATATACATAAAAAAAAAACAATTAACAGGGCATCCTGTAGAACGCCCCAGGGGATCCGGTAGAACGCCCTTTAGTATATTAATAATAAACAAACAATATAGAGGATCCTATAGAACGTCCTATAGTAGAAATATAATGTAGAGACAAAAGGGGATCCTGTAGACCGCCCAGGGGATCCTATTGAACGCCCTTTAGTATATACATGATAAACAAACAAAAGGGGATTATGTAGAACGTTCTATAGTAAATATATAATGTTCAGACAAAAGGGGATCCTGTAGACTGCCTAGGGGATCCTATTAAACACCCTTTAGTATATAAACTATAAACAAACAACATGGGATCCTATAGAACGTCTTATAGTAGATGAAAACTGTTGAGAAAACAGGTGATCCTTTAGAACGCCCTATAGTATAAACATGAAAAACAATCGACAGTGGGTCTTATAGAACGTCCTATAGTAAATATATTATGTTGAAAACAAGGATTCCTGCAGACCACCCATTGTTTCCCGCAGACCGACTTAGGGATCATATAGAAAGCCCTATAGTATTAACATGAAAAACAATCAACAGGGGATACTATAGAACGTCCTATGATAGATATATAATGTTGAGAAAAACAGGGGATCCTGCAGACGGCCCAAGGGATCATAAACGCCTTATAATATATACATAATAAACAAAGAACAGGGGAACCTATAGAATTTCCTATCTCAGATGCATATTTGTTTAACAAAAAGGGATTCTGTAGACCGCCCAGGGGATCCTGTAGAACGCCCTATAGAATATAAATGAAAAACAAAGAACAGGGGAACCTATAGAATTTCCTATCTCGGATGCATATTTTTTTTAACATAAGGGGATTCTATAGACCGCCAAGGGGATCCTGTAGAAAGCCCTATAATATAAACTTAAAAAAACAATCAACAGGGCATCCTGTAGACCGCCAAGGGGATCCAATAGAACGCCCTTTAGTATATAAATAATAAACAAACAATATCAGGGATCCTATAGAACGTCCTATAGTAGATATATAATGTAAAGACAAAAGACCGATCAGGGGATCCTATTGAACGCCCTTTAGTATATACATGATAAACAAACAACAGGGGTTCCTGTAGAATGTTCTATAGTAAATATATAATGTTCAGACAAAAGGGGATCCTGTAGATTGCCTAGGGGATCCTATTGAACGCCCGTTAGTATATAAATGATTAACAAACAACATGGGATCCTATAGAACGTCTCATAGCAGATAAATAATGTTGAGAAAACAGGTGATCCTTTAGATCGCCCTATAGTATAAACATGAAAAAACAATCAACAGGGGGTCTTATAGAACGTATAGTACATATATCATGTTAAAAAACAGAGATTCCTGCAGACTACCCAAAGTTTCCCGCAGACCGCCCAAGGGATCATATAGAAACCCCTATAGTATAAACATGAAAAACAATCAACAGGGGGTCTTATATGTACAACACCATTTAGTACATATATAATGTAAAGACAACAGGGGATCCTGAAGACCGCCCAGGGGATCCTGTAGAACGCCCTTTAGTATATACTTGATTAACAAACAATAGGGGATCCTATAAAACGTCTTATATGTATATTATTTCGTTTGAAATAGAGTTTTTCCCGTTTGCTATTTGTAGTTAATATTTACAGATGGGAACTAGTATAACTAGTTCGGATACTGGTTTTGTAACAGTATGTACTATTTATAAGTTTGATGTTAGGTGCAGGAGGCACGAGGAAAGTTTTGGCGGTTTTATGGGTGGGGTTTAAAGGTACTATATAAAGTTTGGGATTTAAATGTATTAGTATCGAAGGTGCTCGCAGTTACGTCGGATTGAAGTTGGTCACATAGGTATATGTGCAGTTGCTGCTATGTTTATTGTACGTACAGGCGTTGGAGGAATTAGCCGGGGGAAAAGAAACGATGCGAAAGAAGAACAATGTTATATGTCATGTGTTTATATAATGTTTCGATTGAAGAAATATGTACAATTCAGTAAAATAAAATATTGTATCGCAAGAGAAAATAAGATGTTACAGCGAGCAACTAATCGTATATCTGTGTTTGTTTATAGCCTATTGAATTAGAAATTAAATGCTTTAAATTCGGACGAGCAGGGCGAGGGAGAATTTAAAGTAGATATATTATGTTGAGAAAACAGGGGATCCTGTAGACCGCCCAGGGGATCCAGTAGAACGCCCTCTAGTATATAAATAATAAACAAACAATATAGGGATCCTATAGAACGTCCTATAGTAGATATATAATGTAAAGACAACAGGGGATCCTCTAGACCGCCCATAGTATCCTGTAGAACGCCCTTTAGTATATACATGATAAACAAACAACAGGGGATCCTGTAGAATGTTCTATAGTAAATATATGATGTTCAGACAAAAGGGGATCCTGTAGACTGCCTAGGGGATCCTATTGAACGCCCTTTAGTATATAAATGATTAACAAACAACATGGGATCCTATAGAACGTCTTATAGTATAAACATGAAAAAACAATCAACAGGGGTCTTATAGAACGTATAGTACATATATCATGTTGAAAAACAGAGATTCCTGCAGACCACCCAAAGTTTCCCGCAGACCGCCCAAGGGATCATATAAAAAGCCCTATAGTATAAACATGAAAAACAATCAACAGGGGGTCTTATAGAACGCCATTTAGTACATATATAATGTAAAGACAACAGGGTATCCTTTAGACCGCCCAAGGGATCCTTTAGAACGCCCTTTAGTATATACATGATTAACAAACAATAGGGGATCCTATAGAACGTCTTATAGTAGATTTATTATGTTGAGAAAACAGGGGATCCTGTAGACCACCCAGGGGATCCCGTAGAACGCCCTATAGTATATAAATGAAAAACAAACAACGGGGGATACTTTAGAACGTATTATAGTAGATATATATTTTTAAACAAATGGGGATCCTCTAGACCGCCCAGTGGATCCTGTAGAAAGCCCTATAATATAAACATAAAAAAACAATCAACAGGGCATCCTGTAGACCGCCAAGGGAATCCAATAGAACGCCCTTTAGTATATAAATAATAAACAAACAATATAGGGATCCTATAGAACGTCCTATAGTAGATATATAATGTAAAGACAACAGGGGATCCTGTAGACCGCCCATGGTATCCTGTAGAACGCCCGTTAGTACATGTATATACATGATAAACAAACAACAGGGGATCCTGTAGAATGTTCTATAGTAAATATATAATGTTCAGACAAAAGGGGATCCTGTAGACTGCCTAGGGGATTCTATTGAACGCCCTTTAGTATATAAATGATTAACAAACAACATGGGATCCTATAGAACGGAACGTCTTATAGTAGATAAATAATGTTGAGAAAACAGGTGATCCTTTAGAACGTCCTATAGTATAAACATGAAAAAACAATCAACAGGGGGTCTTATAGAACGTATAGTACATATATCATGTTGAAAAACAGAGAATCCTGCAGACCACCCAAAGTTTCCCGCAGACCGCCCAAGGGATCATATAGAAACCCCTATAGTATAAACATGAAAAACAATCAACAGGGGGTCTTATATATACAACGCCATTTAGTACATATATAATGTAAAGACAACAGGGGATCCTGAAGACCGCCCAGGGGATCCTGTGGAACGCCCTTTAGTATATACTTGATTAACAAACAATAGGGGATCCTATAAAACGTCTTATAGTAGATATATTATGTTGAGAAAACAGGGGATTCTGTAGACCGCCCAGGGGATCCAGTAGAACGCCCTCTAGTATATAAATAATAAACAAACAATATAGGGATCCTATAGAACGTCCTATAGTAGATATATAATTTAAAGACAACAGGGGATCCTGTAGACCGCCCATGGTATCCTGTAGAACGCCCTTTAGTATATACATGAAAAACAAACAACAGGGGATCCTGTAGAATGTTCTATAGTAAATATATAATGTTCAGACAAAAGGGGATCCTGTAGACTGCCTAGGGGATACTATTGGACGCCCTTTAGTATATAAATGATTAACAAACAACATGGGATCCTATAGAACGTCTTATAGTAGATAAATAATGTTCAGAAAACAGGTGATCCTTTAGAACGCCCTATAGTAAAAACATGAAAAAACAATCAACAGGGGGTGTTATAGAACGTATAGTACATATATCATGTTGAAAAACAGAGATTCCTGCAGACCACCCAAAGTTTCCCGCAGACCGCCCAAGGGATCATATAGAAAGCCCTATAGTATAAACATGAAAAACAATCAACAGGGGTCTTATAGAATGCCATTTAGAACATATATAATGTGAAGACAACAGGGTATCCTTTAGACCGCCCAAGGGATCCTTTAGAACGCCCTTTAGTATATACATGATTAACAAACAATAGGGGATCCTATAGAACGTCTTATAGTAGATTTATTATGTTGAGAAAACAGGGGATCCTGTAGACCACCCAGGGGATCCTGTAGAACGCCCTATAGTATATAAATGAAAAACAAACAACGGGGGATACTTTAGAACGTGTTATAGTAGATATATATTTTTAAACAAATGGGGATCCTCTAGACCGCCCAGTGGATCCTGTAGAAAGCCCTATAATATAAACATAAAAAAACAATCAACAGGGCATCCTGTAGACCGCCAAGGGGATCCAGTAGAACGCCCTTTAGTATATAAATAATAAACAAACAATATAAGGATCCTATAGAACGTCCTATAGTAGATATATAATGTAAAGACAACAGGGGATCCTCTAGACCGCCCATGGTATCCTGTAGAACGCCCTTTAGTATATACATGATAAACAAACAACAGGGGATCCTGTAGAATGTTCTATAGTAAATATATAATGTTCAGACAAAAGGGGATCCTGTAGACTGCCTAGGGGATCCTATTGAACGCCCTTTAGTATATAAATGATTAACAAACAACATGGGATCCTATAGAACGTCTTATAGTAGATAAATAATGTTGAGAAAACAGGTGATCCTTTAGAACGCCCTATAGTATAAACATGAAAAAACAATCAACAGGGGGTGTTATAGAACGTATAGTACATATATCATGTTGAAATGAATCTGCAGACCACCCAAAGTTTCCCGCAGACCGCCCAAGGGATCATATAGAAACCCCTATAGTATAAACATGAAAAACAATCAACAGGGGGGTCTTATAGAACGCCATTTAGTACATATATAATGTAAAAACAACAGGGTATCCTTTAGACCGCCCAAGGGATCCTTTAGAACGCCCTTTAGTATATACATGATTAACAAACAACAGGGGATCCTATAGAACGTCTTATAGTAGATTTATTATGTTGAGAAAACAGGGGATCCTGTAGACCGCCAAGGGGATCCAGTAGAACGCCCTTTAGTATATATATAATAAACAAACAATATAGGGATCCTATAGAACGTCCTATAGTAGATATATAATGTAAAGACAACAGGGGATCCTGTAGAACGCCCTATAGTATATACATGAAAAACAATCAACAGGGGAGGGGGTCTTATAGAACGACCTTTAGTAGATATATAATGTTCAGACAACAAGGGATCCTGAAGACCGCCCAGGGGATCCTGTAGAACGCCCTTTAGTATATACTTGATTAACAAACAATAGGGGATCCTATATAACGTCTTATAGTAGATATATTATGTTGAGAAAACAGGGGATCCCGTAGACCGACCAGGAGATCGTGTAGAACGCCCTATAGTATATACTTGAAAAACAAACAACGAGTAGATACATAATGTTGAGAAAGCAGGGGATCACACAGACCGACCAAGGGATCCCGTAAAAATTCCTCTATTAGATACTTCAAAAACAAACAATAGAGTATCCTATAGAACGTTCTATAGTTTATATATAATGTTCAGACAACAGGGGATCCTGTAGAACGTCCTTTGCTATATACATGATAAACAATATAGGAGATCCTAAAGAACGTTCTATAACTAGAAATATAAGGTTCAGACAACAGGGGATCATTTAGACCGCCCAGAAGATACCGTAGAACGCCTTTATAGAACATGTAGCTTCATTATAAACAAATAACAGGGGAAACGAAGACCAGCACCCCAACCCCACCCCCACTATCACCACCCCCTCACACCCCGTCAAGGTAATGTCTCGTTTCTAAGAACGTGTTAGCTACATGTTTTTTTCAATTTGCCTACATCAAAGTACTCTATTAAGCAGATAATACAAATATTATTAACTCCATAGTATATTCAAAGCCATGGGATCACGTGCATGGGACATTTGCAAGTCTTTACAACATAATTAAGGCACCACTACTGTGTGTCATATATATGTTAAATATCATATATATCTTAAAAAGGAATATGTATTTGCTTAATGAGGGCACAATGATATATGCTACTGTAATGCGGAACATTTTCCTATTTAAGACACCATTTCACGTTGAACGTGAAATAATTTCTGTCATGAACGTTGCACGAAAAATAAAGACTTTAAGGTGAACCTTTTGTGACTGAGTCACTGTCCTCTTGTATATATGAACTCTCTGTTTTACTTAATATTCCCTATTTAGTGTGTACACATTTATGATATAAATAATTTACAGATTTTAAAAGAGTATATAAAGATATATAAAGATATTCTGAACAAAAATGCAAATAAAGGAACAACATCATTGGTTTACCGCCTTATCATTTCATCACGGAAACAAAATTATATCAATTTCGTTCTTGTCCATGTTGACGTCACGATCCCTGTCTAGTGTTGTTTTTTTAAAAAAAATTCTAAGCACGCAAAATAAGCATTTGAATCACGATCGAAGCACGTATAAAATTTACATAAGCAGAACATGTTGAACACCTCGCTGTTTTGCACGACTGAACGTAAAATAAAAAAGTAAAAACACGTTGAACGTGAAATTAAAAAAAACCAATCACGTACCACGAAAATAACCCTCTACCACTCTCCATGAAAGTTAATGATTTTGCATCGTTTTTTTAAGATAGTTTTACATGTTAAGAAAATTCTATTTTTAGCATTAGTATTTTCCGAATCGTTTAAAAATAGCCTATAAATAGAATATGCATAATTCATGAATCGTGACGTAGGGCGGTCTACGGGATCCCTTCTTCCGCTTACCTAAGAAATATGTAATACCTGAAGCAAGACACGGCCAAATACAGTACGCACCATATGTGACAGTTCGGTGCAGTGGATAAGGACCAACAGTTAGTGTACGGTTTGCGGAAAGAAAGATTGTATCCAGTTTATAAGGATGTACTTAGGTGAAATTAAAAGAAACAAGAATTTAACAGTCACTGTTGCGGATCCAGAACTTTTCATAAGGCTAGGGGCCCTCTGACTGACCTAAGGGGGCACTCCAGTCACGCTTCAATGATTCCCTATATAATCAACAAATTTTTCCCACGAAAAGGGGGCCCGCCCCCCCCCCCCCCCTGGATCCGCCTATGTTTAAAATTGAAAGTTTTAGTTGGAAGAGCATTAGCAGAGGCGGATTTAGGGGGGGGGGCAGGGGGCCCGGCCCCCCTTTTTGGGGAAAAAATTCGTTGCTTATATAAGGAATCACTGAAGCGTGACTGGAGCGGGCCCCCTCTTAGGTCAAACAGTGGGCCCCCACTTATGAAAATCTCTGGATCCGCCACTGATTAGATAAGGAACAAAAAAAGACTAAATATATTGATAGGTCATGGAGCTGCTTTTCGAGATATTTTATTTTAAAAATATGGCGGGAAAAGGCTGACTCGGACTTATCTTATATCTGCATTGGTTTTATTAGGGTCTCAAATCAAAAGAATAAAAATCAAGAATATGCTTAAACTTTGGCAAATGACCTTCTATTGGCTATTCAGTATTGTATGAAAAGATAAATGAATGTTATATATACATATATGGAGTAAAATATTTACATTGTATCATATGGAAAAAAAAAACAAGGAGTCCGAACATTTCGATGAGATGCCGTAGCAAAATCCATAATAATAATTAAATTGTTTTGAGTGTTTTTTATTATGATAATTCTAACTTAATGATATGAAGGAAAGGAGACGAGTTTTACACGATTGTGAACTTCGGAAGCTATCATGGTTGGAAATCATAGAGGATGTAATTATTTTCAATGTTGTTCATTAAATGCTTTATTACTTTGTGTTTCACAAACTTATAACAGATGCAAGTTAATGAAATGGGTCTGTAATTTACTGCCCTTTGTTATTGTTGTACCAACTCTCTCGACTATTGAAAAGTTTTTTAGTTAATTATTTTACAAGTTTATGAAGCCTTGCGACAACCCTGAGGGGTCTTTATGTTGCCTGTTAAAATGTCTAGCCTATCGAACACACCATTCGATATGAAAGTAGCAATCCAATTGGTGTGAAATTCATTTTTACCACCCTATCAGAACCTACCTGTCGTATTTAGAATTGTCAATAGTTCGTAGTTGCATATGGATGCCACAATTGCCACAGGAAATAATGCAGGCACCAGTGAACAATCTACCAATCATGAATCATGAAATTGTTCAACAAAAAGCTGAGTCAATGTTATGATAAATGAACAAAACAATGAAAGATACGACAATTTGGTGACTAGTTGTATGAGTCACCTTGGAAAAGAGAACCGAAACTTACCAGAGGAACATTCAAACCCAACAGTCGATAAAACTGATAACCGCGCCATGACTATAAAGGTAGAAGACAACAAGACAAACAATAGTATACAAAAAACAACATTGGAAAAAAAATACTAATCAAAACGAACCCCACCAAAAACTGGGAGTGATCTCAGATGCTCCAGAAGGGTAGGCAAATCCTGCAGTGATCATGCATATGTGGCCGCCGTCGTGTTGCTCATGTACAAACTCGATGATTAGTTTAATTTGGATGGTCACATTCAGGGAAAATGGACGGATTGTAGTTACGACATTAGGAACATATCTGTTATCATCTGTGAAACTAATATTACATAATGGTAAACCAGCTCATGACGGCATCCGTAAAACTAACAAATGGCGGATTTCAACTTTGCCACTAGGAACTCTTGGTGAAATAGCTTTCTTGTGAGCAGTAACCCTCTACCAAGGAAATCATGATAGGAAATACAAGCCATGGAAAATTGCATCAACTGGAAAGTCATGCCCAACAACAAAACAACACAAATGAAAGAAATCATGTCCTCTGGTACCTAGTTGCCCACAACAGTAAATATACAAAATAGTTATCTGCTTTAATTTAATTATAGTCCTTACAAAAAGGATAAGAAACAGATAAACAGAGGTCTAAAAACCCATTTGGATCACGCTAAAAAATATGTTCATCTTTAAAAAAAAAAAAATCCATTAATGTTTCAGTGTTTTATTATCTCAACCCTGACCAACCTATAGGTAGCTACAATGTATAAGTAAATTGTTAATTTTCTGTTTTGTTTTGTTGTCTTTATTTTCATTGACCTAAAATACACTTTATTTCAATCATTTAGCTTGACGTAGTTATTTTTTTTCTTTATATTATGTATAGATTTCTTGAAACACAACAAATATAAGAGGAGAACTACAATGCAACATGCAGAAACACAACACTAAAATGTAACAAACACAGAAACGAACTATATATAATATAACAATGGCCATTTTCCTGACTTGGCACAGGACCTTTTAAGAAAAAAACAATGGTTGGTTGAACCTGGTTTTGTGGCTAGCAAAACCCGCTTTTATGGCAATGTTTAAAATAACATTAAAATGAAATTACATGACAGGACTACAATACAAATAAATGGGAGAACATATAGGACAGAGAAACACGGATAAAAGTTATCAAAAGGTACCAGGTCTATAATATAATACGCAAGACGCGCGTTCCGTCTACACAAGACTTACCAGTGACGCTCAGATCAAAAATGTTCGAAAGCCAAAACAAGTATAAAGTTATAGATCATTGAGGACCAAAAGTTCCAAATAGTTGTGCCCTACACGACTAAGGTTTTCTGTCTGGGATAAGAATATCCTTAGCATTTAGAATAATTCATACTTTTCAAACAGTAAATTTATAAAAATGACTATATAATATATATACAGTCACATGAATGATAACATCGAAGTGGTGACTAATTACAGAATATAAAAACGAATACATAAAACAACCTAAACCAGCACATAAAAAGTCACGACCGAGTTAGCCGAAGAGATCGACGCACAAAGTGACGTCACATTTGAATTTCAAAACATTTCACAAAAATAGGATAGAATTAGGATAGAATTCAATATTAGGTTTGTAATACGAATATAACATTTATTAATAACAATAAAAATTACAATACTAATTAATATACAATTGTGGTAGAAATTAGATAATTAATTGTATTATCTATAGCTAGTTATGTAGGTGTTTCTTCTAAATTAAACTGTAAACCAAATATATCGTATAAATTTAATTGACCTAAACTAAATTCTAATAAATGAACTGGGGGATTAATTATCTTTACCATAATACACGAATACAACAGAAAAAAATAAGCTTTTCAACTACAAACGATAAGACATTTGACAAAATTTCGTTGAAAAAAACAAATATTACATCAAAACTAAATACATGAATTTTGGATAGAAAATAAAAGAATCATGACACGTCTTATAGCAATGCGAATTCAAACTCAGCAAAACAGTCACACTCGGGAATAAGCCACGTTCGGCTTTAAAGGACGGGACGACGTAATGACAAACTACAGTCTAACACGTCACCGGTAAAAATATCCTTAGTTACCGCTAATACTTTGAGTTCTTTATTTCGTTCTTTTTTTGCATTTTACTTATTTGGTTACAGACTTAGATCAAAGAATCAAGATCTTTTAATTAATTTTTATGGTGTGTGTTATATTGTGATGTTACACCACTGTGTTAGGTTATTGAGATGCATTCCGGGACGGGATTTTCTCGCTGTGTTGAAGTCCCATGGGTGGCCTTGGGCTGTTTTCTGCTCTGTGTATGGTTGTTGTCTCTTTGACACATTCCGCAATTTCGAATGCAATCTCAAATTTATAGTTTAACCCCGTAACACCCACAAAATATGTACCTTATACGGAGGATACTTTCAGTCGTCTTTAATTGTTTTACACTCGTTGTTTTGTGTGAAATCAGATTTTCAGATTGTTATTTTTAATTGTTGCGATTAAGTGATCACGGGGCCTTTTCTTTACATGTGTGCGTATTTAGCTCACTGTTGTGATGGCGGGAAGGTTATGTCTTTTGTCTTTTTGTCTTTAATTTTATCATGTTATCTCATGAGCAATCCAATGTTTTTATAGACTAGTCTACGAACATCGGATTGTCAATAACATTTTATATTTTTAAAACATCGCTTTTTATTTTAAAAATATACACAAAAATCACTACATATTAAATTCAAATTTAAAATTTCTTTTTTTTCATCATTTAATCACAGCGCTCTCTCCTTTCGGGAATTTCAAAATTCACACTAATACATTTATTTTATTATAGTGTCGCATATTAATTGACAAACTATTTACATATCACAGCATTCAATAAAACAATCAATACCCAGTCATAAATTTGACATATATGAGACACTTAACATATGCTTGATATATACATATTAAGATAGTCTAGCGCGCTCACAGTAAAATTCATTTATAAAAGTCATAAAAAAGTTAAAACATATTTATGCATTTAAAAGCATATATAATTTTAGCAAAAAATAAAAATCTTAAATGAACACTTCCATACCAATCTTTCTCACTCCGCTTATTCTGATTATGTTAATTGTAGGGGTGCCAATTGTAGTCAGTACATTGAACATACCTAAAAGTGATTGTGTAACGCATAATTCATTAAAGTCCAGTTTGTGTATGAAGGGAGATAACTCGGATTGATATAATTAGTATTTTCTCAGGTAGATAATTATAATTGAATATATACAGATTTGTAATAACAAGCAATTGCCAGTGACAGCAAGATTTTCAGTTTTGAACGATTCCACACCTTTCACAGCCTTTTATGAATATCAATGGTACTGATTTCTTCGTCTGCGTTCAAAATATGATCACCCGCTTCTACTTAATTACATGCTAAATATAAGAAATATATTACTTAAGATTTAGTGCATTTTTCAGAAAAAAAAGAATAGTCAAAGAAGATAGTGATAAACAAATATCATAGATTCGCTTTTTATGCCTATGTGTCTTTGAATAAAAAAACTGCATAAACTTTTTTCATCATGTTCATTAAAAATCTTCTTGCTGGATCTTTTCAATTATCATTTATTCATACTTTTTTTTTATTATTAAATTATCGAATAACTGTGCCAAAAACAATCAAGGCGTATATAAATTATGCATGATTGTTTAGTTCATTTACGACTACCAGATTTTTTTCATCTTACAATCTGCTTCAAGTGAAGTTATATACCACAATGAATATATTAAAGTTATCAAAAGTACCAGGATTATAATTTAGTACGCCAGACGCGCGTTTCGTCTACATATTATGATTGGAATTAAGGGATGGTACACATGTATATAACTTTTCCCCCCAGTAAACGGGAGATAATTCAATTCAAACAAATCTAAAAATTTATGATATTTGTATATCAATTATGCATGATCTTATTTTCCCGAAAGTCTCTTACGAAATATCGTGTTTTTTTAAACCGGTCTTGCTAAATTGGGAAGCAACAAGGTTCCCTTTCCCATTGCACATAGATAATCAGTCATTCCCAAAAAATGGGTACAATTCGAATGTAGACACTGTTAAAAAATAAATTTCAACTGAGCAGAGAGAGAGTGTTGTTTTCTTCTGTGTCTATATCTAGTCTGTCATTTTTTTAATTTTTACTTACACCATTTTAGTTGTTTTCTAGTTTTAGCATTTTTTGTAAGACAAGGTAAGTATGAACGTATCGGAGGTTAGTGTTGTATAAAGTCATCTTAAAAATTGCATTAGAGAAAAACACAAGATTTAAATCCAGGCTCATGTGAAATGGATTACATTTACCACCATAGCAAACTGATTTATACGTATTATTCTGTATATATTGAAAGCAAATACCAATTTTAAGGTCTGAATTAATATAGTGTTTAAAAAATAATTCAAATAAGTAGTTTTCACAACTTATTTAGTAATAAATTTAAACTAATGAAATGTTATGCTGTATAATATTTTAGTTTTATAATACAGCTTTCCAGGAAAAACCCTATTATTTATGTTTTGAATCACTTGTATGTATTTTTTATGCTTGTATTAGTCCACACCCCCATCTTTGTTACGGAGGTTGATATCAAACCGGTATCTGAATGCTGATACATAGTACCACTTAACTCTTTAATGCTAGCTTTTCTAAACAATTTATTGACATTACAAACTAAAAAACTGTTTTCTATCAAGTTTAATGTTTCTTTTAGTCAAATGGACTTGTTCTTGTCAAAATCTCCGTAACGATTCATGAACTTTCACTCAAAAATATGTTTTACCTAAACCGAATACTGTTCAACTTAATTTTATTAACTCTATACAGATAATGTCATCTTCCTTCACACCATAATGTATGTATTATACTCAACTATGAAGTTTTGGAGTCAAAATAGTTTCATTTCGAAAATTTCTATCCTCCGTAACGACATTTAAAACCTCCATAACGGACAATTCCAGTTCTTACCAACAGCAAACATATAAATGAATGTAAATATTGGAATTAAATGACAAACAAGACAACAGAATTAAACATTTTTCTTAGTAAATCGTTATCTAAAAAGAGTAAAGTCCTGTTAGAGAAAAAAAAAACACTTTTTTTCCTTAAATTTCTATCCTCCGTAACGTAAATCAATGATGTCGTCTATGATTGACATCACCTTTTGATTTTTATTAGTGATAATTGATGAACTGATTTGGTATCTATAACAATGTGCAAGAATTTCAATTGGTATGATCGTGTTTACATGCATCTTTAGATTTTTTTTATTTGCATAACCTCCGTTACATTGATGAGTCCTAAATAATCTTGAAAATGTTTGCCATAAACCGCTGTTAAAGTTAGGATTGTCGTCGTAATTACACAAGTTGTGTTGTAGACTATTTCAAATCTAAGAAAATGTTATAATGTTGCTCACATAATAGGGAAAAAACAAGTTAACATACCTTTCTCAAAACAACATTTTTTTTCTCAAAATCTGTATTTTGTTTGTCTGTTTCCTTTATAATAAATGATGTCTGCTACAAAAATGACTTTCGGCAGTGTCGGCAGCCGCTGATACTGATAAAAAAGTCTCACAACTTAACTGTAAATAACTGCGTCACGGAGGTTATTTAAACGGAGGTTAGTTTTATTTACATTATACATGGAAATATGTAACAATATTGTTGAGTTGCTTTCTCAAAACTGATTATTAAGAAGCTTTGTGGGTGCTTTCAATGAAATAATCATCATTTTGATTTGTTCTTGGTTAGTGCGTTCCAAAATACGAGTTACGTAGGTTGGATTCTTATATGCGACAATCGAAAAAAAGAGAAAGAGAAGATTTTTTTTTATTTTTCGTTTCATTGCAATAAAAGTTTAAGGCAGGATTTTAAAATTTGATGTATCAACTTTGCTTAAAGTCACTTTGGGCATGATTTCCAGTCATATAAATATGTTTTGACTGTACCTAAAGATACGTTACGGTAGGTTATACGTTTATCGGCGACATTGGTTTAATGGGTAAATCAAAGTGTATATTATAACTTTTGATTCTAAAATATTTTTGTGGATAAAAATCAATATATAGTGTCAAATAAAAAAGCAAATATAATCATGATTTAGATGAAATAAAGTATTTTAATTCACACCGACATTCGGAATTCGTGTGATTTCCGTATATTGAATAGAAAATCACACAAATATATTTACGATATACATCACAAAAGAATATAATTTTATTTTAGTATACATATTAATCACTTAGAACACGAAAAAGATTATCTGTGACATATGTTAAGCTTGCATTTTGTGGTTATTTGCCGGCGACACTGAAATTTTGTAATTGTACCCATTTTTTGGGAATGACTGAATGTCCTATTCAAACGGACAGCGTTGTTCGTAATAATGTTTTGATGTATTTTTGTTATTCCTCTCATCTTTTTTCTTTTCAACGTTTTTACGATTTAAGCGTTACATATGAGACGTGTACATGCATTGCTCTGGTACGATTATATTGTTTCATGTTACCAACCTCCGTAATGACATATAATCAATGTTTTGGTATAAATAATGAGCTTTTCATAATTAATACTTGAAATACTTGACTTAACTTCTTTGTTGTAAATCGGATTGTGAAGAATGCTCGAATATCATAAGACAGAAAGCAACTTCGAAAGTTGTCCAACGTGACCGTTCCAACATAATATTGAAATTTATTAATAATTAATGTTACTGAAAATTATCTGTTTGTTAAAGGCATTCCTCTAATATTTGAAATAGCTGTATTGTCATAACTGCTGGCCGATTCCTCTACACCAAATGCCTCCTCTGTAATAGGAGGAAGTGGTATCCGACAGTTTCGTGGATCATACGGTTCAATTGACCGAAACTCGTATACTTTTGCGTGATCAGATATCTCAAGTTCTGTATATCTTGCTCCACTTGGAACTACTTGAGTTGGATAACCAGGAGACTCCACTTGAACAGCTACACAATTATAATTATGTAAAAAACGATGATTATTGGGATTGTTAAGAAAGAAAAAAAGAGTTGAAAAGCGAACGGATAATTAAAAAAAAATCTGCTTACAAATACATACAAACTTATGGCATGTTTTGGTTTCCCGTATTTTATTCAGGTAAACTAACCAGAGAAGATTATATTTTGGCAGTGCCTTACAGAAAACAAGTTTATTATATCTCGTTAAATTCGTCCGAAATCAAGACACCTTTGAGCGTATAATAAATTATTTTTTATTAGACAGAGCCGGAAAATTAAAAATTAAAAACTACCTTTAAAAAGCACCCGACTTCAGACGAGCAAAATTTCTATATTTTTTTCAAAGATTCTAAAGTATTCCTTTGATTGCGATTAATTGACAAACGGCACACATGGCTGACACAGGACAACTTACAACCAATAATGAGTTCACTTAAAGTCCAAAAATTATGGTATCGACACTATAAAGCTTCAATAAATGACAAATATCGTTACGAAAGTAAACTTATTTGAAACGCCTTTTATAGTTTACTTTATATAGTATACCATATTGGGTTATCTCAATGTTGAGGTCCGTACTGTTACTTAGTCTACTTCCATACTTTCTTATTTCCATGGATCCTGTCATGCTACTTTTAAAAAAAAAAAAAATATTTAGAAATTCAAAACTCGTCAGCTAAAATATTGCAAGGTATGTCTTATTTGGTTTCCGAATAAATCAAGATAGTTCAACGTCTGAAAAAGTCATACTTTTATTCAGTTTTCCAGAAAAGGATTGTTTGTGTTTGGCTGGAATGAATTAAATAAAAAAGTGTTTATAAAATTTACAATAAATGACATAAATTAGGAAATTAAGAAACAAACATGCCACTGCTGGTGGACGTTTCGTTCCAAAGGGTATCACCAGCCCAGTAGTCAGCACTTCAGTGTTGACATGAATATCAATTATGTGGTCATTTTTAAAAATTTCCTGTTTTCAAAACTTTGAATTTTTCGAAAAAACTAAGGATTTTCTTGTCCAAGGAATAGTTTACCTTAGCCGTATTTGGCACACGTTTTTGGAATTATGGATCCTCAATGCTCTTCAACTTTGTACTTGTTTGGCTTAATAACTATTTTGATATGAGCGTCACTGATAAATAAAGGCAAAAGTAGTATACCGCTGTTCAAAACTCATAAATCCATGGACAAAAAACAAAATCGGGGTAACAAACTTAAACTAAGGGAAACGCATTAAATATAAGAGGAGAACAACGACACAACATTAAAATGTAACACACACAGAAATGGACTAAGCATTAGACAAAGTCCTATGAGAATAACACATATGTAGACGAAACGCGCGTACACAATTATAATCCTGGTACTTTTGATAACTATTAATTTATCAACTTTAAAGAAAAAATATACATCTTACCTTCCATAATGATTCTGTACGTATAGCAACCTTAAGTACAATTTAGAGATAGGAACTATTTTTTTTTCTGTAAAATAAATGATCTCTATAATTAGGTTGACATATATGAAAATGACATAAATTAAGAAATTAAGAAAAAAAACAACATGTTAATTAATCAACTTTTAAATAAATAAAAGAATATACAGCTTACTTTCCATAAAGAGTTCCATATGTACAGAAACATATCTACGATTTAGAGAAGCACTATATTTAGTCTACCTGAAAACAAATAATGACATATATGAGTATGTATTGTTTATTGTAT
The DNA here is from genome assembly GCA_019925275.1 of Mytilus edulis. Lineage (NCBI taxonomy): Eukaryota > Metazoa > Mollusca > Bivalvia > Mytilida > Mytilidae > Mytilus > Mytilus edulis. The sequence goes on along the minus strand of CM034359.1, from coordinate 27,859,987 downwards.
CAGGTTGTGTAAGTATATTTAGAATCTATAATTATAACATTTAAACATTTGGGTATTTAATCGTCAAATGTGACCCTATTATTCTATGGCTTATTCTCATTTCGCCTTAGCTGTCAAAATTATTATATAAAATTAATCCCAGTTTGCCTTAGTACAAATTTTCAGGTTACAAGAATTAACTAAGGCGAAATGGGAACTTGTGTAAACAATGGAATTAAGTTATTCTTTGTTTGTATTGCAATTATGTTTGATATGTGTTATTTTAATGTCAAAATCAGTCTTGAAATACTTTTTAAAAGATGTTTTTTTTTGTGCCTTTCTAATGTCTCTTTTTTAATAATTCTTTTAAAAGTGGCTCATCTTTTTTAAAATGTATTTTTAAATTAGAAACCTAAGTATGTACATGTAATTAAGAATCACATGAGAGAAAAGCATTAATACAAAAAGCACAAAAAATATTTACATAAGCATAAATAAATATTAATATAATGATAGTATTTTACATATAAATGGACTTAGTTTTTCTGCCAGGAAACATTACATTCCAATTGTGGTTAAAGTTTTTAAAATAACTTTCTTAAACTATCGTGGATTTGTACCATACTTGGACAGAAGCTTGTTTATGATCATAAGATAGTATACAGAAGTAAATTTTGTAAGATGAAATATTCAATTTTTTCAGTATTTTAATTTTATAAATGGACTTTTTGTTTCTGCCAGGAAACATTACATTCACTAAGAGGTTAAAAAGTTTTTAAAATTTTGAAAACTTTTTTTATACTATCCTGGATTTGTACCAAACTTGGACAGATGCTTGTTTATTATCAAAAACTAGTATCTAGAAAGAAATTAAGTTAAAATTTTGTTCTTTATTTCCGTTTTTTACTTATAAAAAAGAAGATGTGATATGATTGCCAATATGACTACTATCCACAAAAGACCAAAATGACACAGACATTAACAACTATAGGTCACCATACGGCCTTCAACAATGAGCTATGATAGGCCCCGATAAGACAATGTAAAACAATTCAAACGAGAAAACTAACGGCCTTATTTATGTAAAAAAATGAACGAAAAACAAATATGTAACACACAAACAAACGACAACCACTGAATTACAGGCTCCTGACTTGGGACAGGCACATACATAAATAATGTGGCGGGGTTAAACATGTTAGCGGGATCCCAACCCTCCCCCTAACCTGGGACAGTGGTATAACAGTACAACATAAGAACGAACTATAAAAATCAGTTGAAAAAGGCTTAACTCATGAATGGACTTAGCTTTTCTTCTAGATACATTACATATAGTCTGCAGTTAAAGTTTTTAAAACATTTATTATCTATCCTGCTTTTTTTTTTTACAAAACTTGGACAATCAAAAAGTTTAAGTATAGAGAGGAATATCTTTATTATTTTTTTTCTCATTTTTGTTGAGACTGCGATTAACACCAAAAGTAGGCGAGACACCAGGTTCAACAGAATCCTTACAAATTTAATATACAATAAGCACAGTTTTTTTTTAATTCTATTTTTTTTTAATTATTAAAGTTTCTATTAAAAAAGTCTGTTGGAAAACATGTTTTTTTGTTCTATTTTACTTTTTTGGGTGTTGCATAATGTAAAAGGATAATTCTGAGGATACTTAGATTATTTAGATTTTTCTAACTGCATGCATAAAATAAAAAAATGTTTCAACTTTTATTAAATATGAAACAAACAATATTTCAAGAGAAGCAACTTGCCTACTTTATTTTTATTTTTATTTTAGATTTTTCCTGATTTCACAACTTTTAAAATCATAAAAATGGTCACTTTAATTAAAAATAATAATTCAAGAGAAACAATTCCCTAATTGCATGTTGTTTAAATTGCAATAAAACACGGAGGTTTAATTTGTTTATTTAATATTTTTATCTAAATTGACATTTCGCCTTAATTCAATTCCCATCTGGCCTTAGTATATTTTTTACCTTTTTTACCTGGAATTTCCAGTTAAGGCGAAATGAGAACACACCTATTCTATTAGCAGAATGAAAAATTGTTTTTATGAGTTTTTCTAGCCCTTAATATGTCCATCCTGACATAAAGAAATATTAATCGATTCATTTGTGATTTTCTATGAAACTATATGATTTACATTATCAAGTGTAAATATGGTCAGTATGGTGACAAATGAGGTAAAATTTGAAAATTTAATGTACCGAATTACCTTACGGCTAACGGATAAATATAATATCCTTTGATTAAAACATGTCGTGGAGTGTCAAAGTGATGCAGATTTTTGAAAACTGCGTTCAAAGATCAAAAGGGGGGATTTTAAAAAATCGAAAATTTTAGACATTTTTGACAATTTCTCGATAGTCTCCCAACATTGCCCATGTTAAATGAAAACGGCAATTTGACTATTCGTACCCGCATGCGGGTATGCGCAGACACTGTCATTTTACTTAAGGGACGGTGCAATATTTATCAGACAGGTGGGACCGGTGCAATTTTTTTTTATCGCATAATAAAAGTGAATGTCCTATACTTATTTGGGCTGTAAAAACTCTATGTCCTTAGGCCTATGACTTGAATACAGAAAAAAGCTGTGTCATATATCACCAAGGAAAAATGAGGTATTTTTCCTTGGCAATAATTTTGAATAGTTTTATATAAATAAATCTATATTTTCTTTATTACTTTAAGGTTGAATTAAAGTGTTAGAATATCAACATGTCAAAACTGAGTAAGGGCTTATTGCAAATATTTCACATCTTAAAGAGAATATAATTAGACTGTCTTTCTTAATTCTGGATTAGGGATTAAGGTAAACTTGAGGTAAAGCTATTAGCACCTTCAAAATATTACAATAAGACTGTAATTAGCTATTTCCTATTTAAGATAAAATACAATAGAAGTGTTATATTTTAGTTACATAATTTTATACTTTAACTATAGATTGTAATTGATAAAAAGGTATCTAAGGGACCATATGTGAATAGTAAGGTTTAAAATAATTACCCTCCCCTTTTTTGGGAGTTATGTATTTTGATTGGTCAAGTAACTTTGATATACATAAAATGATTATTGAGATTTAGGGGAGATGTGTTTTAGAAAGGGACTTGGATGTATTAACTTGATGTATTTTAAAGGATTGGATAGTTTCAGGCTTTCTCACATCATGTTGACTTAGTTGCATATTCGTATACATGTATTACTTGTGTTGTAAATATGAATGCTTTATCTATTCGAGAATAATTATTATACAATCATTGAACTTAGTGTTTTATTGACTGCTTGTGCGTTATATGAAGAAAACCAGACAATGCGATACCTATGCTCTACCATCATTATTCAGAGTTAGTTCCCCTACAAAATAATATGATCAGAACTGGGTCACAGAATGTCAGCTAGTTCCCCCACTTATTGACATGCGATCCAGTCCGGTCATAGAGTGGTTCGAGGACCCGGCTTCGTTTACCGTGAAGAAGATGTTTTCTGAACTTTAAGGACTAGTGCCATAAAATAGAAGACCTCCAGGACAGGAAACCGTAAAGGAATTTAGCTATTTACTTATTCCTTGGTAACTGCAGAGGGTGAGTACAGCCTACTATTTAAATCACCTGTTACACTTTTATATATAATAATTATTTATTTTATTCAAAATATAATTAGGTCAAATAAGTGATAAGGCTTATATTTCTCATCCCTCCTGAAGTCTAATATAATATTATATTATTAAAATGGCAAAGTCTTTTGAGTTCAAAAACAACTTCATGGCTAATGTAGAAACAGCCATTGTAAATAGTAATAAAATAAGGGTTAAGTTAGGTAATATTTATATTAATGCTCTTGTAGACTCTGGTGCTACAATTTCTGTTATTAATGAGCAATTGCTTAGAAGAGCATTTTATAAGAAAGAATTACCAGTCATAAGTACTACAGATTTACATGAAATTCGTGGAGTATGCAATACTGTACATAATGTTCAAGGGAAAATTGATTTGGACATAGATGTCAATGAATTAGTTATGCCCTTTTCTTTTTATATTTTAAGAGATGTTGGATTTCACTTAATCCTTGGTCAAGATTTTTTGACTACTCATAAGGCAAACATTAATTTTTCAAATGGTTGTGTTTCATTTCATAATGATTTTACTATTGCTGCCTTAGAGTCTGGAAAGAATTTAGAAAGATATTTCGTAGCAAACACAAACAAAACGCTTACTTTAAAAGCATATACAGTGAACGATATACAACTTTCTATCAATAAATTCCCAACAAATACAACGGTGCTGTTAGAGCCACACGATAATTTGATAAACAGACAAATATTAGGTTCAAATTGTCTCAGTGTAGTTAAAAATGCAAAAGTTTACTACAGAGTGCTAAATCCAACAAACGAAGACATCGTTATAAAGGCAAATTCACCAATTTCAAAAGTTTGGAAATCACCCACAAAACCAATCTGTGCCTTAGATAACAATTCAAAATCTGATGTTCAATTTCAAGACCCCATTAAAGAGGCATTAAATCTTAATGTTACAATTGATTCCGATAACATAACAAAAGAACAACACCAAACACTTCTGATGTTAATAGGAACAAATAGGAATGTTTTCGCAAAGGATGCATCTGAATTAGGCAAAACAGACTTGCATTATCACAATATTGAAACGACAAATGATGCACCAGTAAGGTCTAAACGGTTTCAATATTCACCGAAAATGCAAGAAGTTATAGAGACACAAATCAAAAATCTCAAAGAAAATGACATCATAGAAGAATCAATGTCTCCTTACCATAGTAGTGTAATCTTAGTGAAAAAACCAAACAATACATACAGATTCGTTTTAGACTTTCGAAAATTGAATGAGGTCACTAAAAAAGTTTCTTTCTCAATTCCTAAAATAGAAGAGGTTGTTGATACAGTTGGCTATTCAAGAGCTAAAATTTTCAGTTCGCTTGATCTTGCTAGTGGATTTCATCAGGTGCCACTTGATGAACAGTCAAAACATAAAACAGCTTTTATGACACCACAAGGTCAATACCAATTTAAAAGATTGTGTTTTGGTTTAACAAATGCACCTGCAACATTTCAAATGTTAATGACTAAAGTCTTACAAGAACTAAATTGGAAGGTTGCACTTATATACATAGATGACATATTAGTGTTTTCCAAAAATTTTGATGAACATCTTGAACATTTAAATCTGGTATTTCAAAAGCTAAAACAAGCAAAATTAACTTTACAACCCTCCAAATGTCATTTTGCGGCAAAACAAGTAAAATATTTAGGACACATTATCTCTGAACATGGCATACAGGTTGAGAAATCTAAAACAGTTGCAGTTTCTGATTATCCCATACCAAAATCAGTCAAACAATTACGTAGCTTTCTGGGTATGTGCAACTATTACAGAAAATTTATTCAAAACTACAGTAAAATATGTTCCTCACTTACAACACTATTAAAGAAAGATGTAAAATTTGATTGGACAACAAAACAAGAGGATGCATTCAATACATTAAAACAAAAACTGACAACTGCACCAATTCTTGCATTTCCTGACTTTGAAAAAGAGTTTTTCCTGTCAATAGATGCGTCAGATTCAGCAATTGGTTATGTATTAGGTCAAAAAGATCATGAAGGACTAGAAAAAGTTATTGCATATGGAGGTAGAGGTTTAAGGGATCAGGAAAAACGTTGGCATATCAATCACAAAGAAGGGTTAGCTCTGATTGAGGCTATAAAAACTTTCAAATCGTATATAGCAAACAATCAGTTTACAGTTTACACTGATAGTATAACCGTGCGGTGGCTAAATAATTCAAAAGATGCTACTGGACGACTTGGGCGGTGGTCATTGTTTTTACAGCAGTACACTTTCGACATTGTTCATAGACCAGGTACCCAGAACCAAAATGCTGATGCATTGTCACGAAGAGATTATCCGGTAGATAGCCAAGACAAGGAATATCAATCTGATGATGACCTTCCAGAGATTGGTTCATTACATGCTGAAAGGAAGGAACATATAGCAGTCACCTTTGAATTTGGCTGGGAAAACAGCATCCAGATTCCTGAAGTTCTAGCTATTGATGAGGCCCAAGTAAGAGATCCTGATGAGATGTTACCAACACGTCAAACCTTGTACCAGCTACAAAGAAACTGTCCAGACTTCAAACCAATTTTTGACTACAAACTTAAAGGACTTGTTCCAGATGAGGTTCAGAAGGCAAGATCTCTTGTTGCAAAGGCCTATCATTATGAAATTATTGAAGGCATTTTGTACCATATGGTTTCCGAGAATTCAAGAAAACTTCCTCCAGGCCACAATTTCGTAAAACAACTTTGTGTTCCAGCTGTCCTGCGCCGTGACGTGATGTTATGTTACCATGATAGTAAAATGGCAGCTCACCCAGGTGTTGAGAGAAACCATGCATCCTTACGGTTAAAGTACTATTGGCCAAATATGTATTCCAACATAGACAAGTACGTAAGAACATGTGAGCAGTGCCAGAAATCAAAGAACTCTAAACATCAGACACCAGTACCCCTTACTCCCTTGCCAATTGAAAATGTGTTTGAAAGAATGCATATGGATTTTTTAGAACTATCAACAACACCTGACAAACACAGATACTTGCTACTAGTGGTTGACAGTTACTCGAAATGGTGTGAAGCGTTTCCTTTAAAATCAATGGAAGCTAAGGTGGTAGCGAAAGTACTATTTAATGAAATAATATGCCGCTGGGGAAGTCCACGTTGTATCATATCTGATAGAGGTGCCAATTTCATGTCCAAGCTTGTTCAAGCTCTTTGCGAGCTATGTGATGTTACTAGACATTATACCAGTAGTTACCATCCGCAAACCAATGCTGCCTGTGAAAGAATGAATTCTTATATCACTCAATCCCTTCGTTCATATTGTAACAAAGAACAGACAGATTGGCCAGATTTTATACCTCCAATCATGATGGCTTACAGGTCCACACCTGCAACACAGTCAACTCAATTTTCACCATTTGAAATACTGTTTGGACAACCAATGAGGCTGCCTATTGATGTGTCTTTAATACCAAAACAATCTATGCCAAGGGAAACTAAACAACATGTAAATGAATTGGTAAACAGATTAAAACTCTACCGTGAAGTTGCTGCTAAAAACCAGAAAGAAAAACAAGACAAATATACCTTTCAACATGACAAAAAAGCAGTTCAACCAACTTTTGTTGCTGGGGCAAAAGTATGGCTATATTGTAGCAGAACACCAAAAGGCAAGAATCACAAATTAGTTCAAAGATGGACAGGTCCTTACCGAATTCTGTACAAAGGGCCAAATAATACCTTTAAGATTAAAAATACTGAAACACAAAAAGAGGTTAAGGCATTAGTACATGCTAAGAGACTGAAAGACTACCATAATCCCCTAGAGCGTCCAAATTATCTGCTGCCTGAATATGAAGACATTCAACTTGATGCAGAGGAGCAAGATGATGACGAAGCCCCAAATGTTGAGCGTAATGATGACCTTATTGATTCACAAAACATGCAAAATGAAGACAATAATCAGACACAAAATGAAGTTCAGACTCAAAGTTCAGTTCAAAATAATACAAGTATATCAGACAAACATAATTCACAGGTCAAAAATTCACAAAAATCAAACCAAGGGACATCACAAAATCAAAACAGATTACAAAACCCTCAGAACATCGCATTTCAGTCCAATGAAATCGAAAAACTTGTTGAATATAGTCTTTATCAGGGTAAACCTATATACAAAGTAAAATTGACTGGTAAGCCAGGAACTAGTTGGCAAGATGGTTCACGTATTCCTGAAAATTTAAAACAGGATTACCATAGACAATACAATGCAAAAGGACGAAAACGAAAACGTCCAGGAAAACACAAGTTTTTTGAGTCAACTAAAATTCCTTCAGTTCAAGTCATACAAACTTATAAGGCATTTCCAAAAACAAAACCTAATTCTTATCAAAACAAGGGAAATGTTCAACAATTCAGTCATGTACCTAATCAAAAAATTGTAAGCGTTCGATTAGACAAAGATCAAAAACAGTCCAGATATTTAGTAAAGTTTTCAAATGGTAATGTCTGTCAAGGTCGAAGAAGTACTCTATTTATAAGTGAGGATTTAAGACCTGATGTGTTCAGGCAGTTTTTAAAAGTGCTTAAACAAGAAGAAAATGTATGTGCAAAGTCTCAAAATCTAGTTCAACCAAATGATTTTGTTCCAATATCACAGTTTGATATTGAAACAATGAAATTTATGCATCACTTTACACCTACAACACGAAGAGCAATACCCACTCAATATTCATCTTGTCATGGCATTAACAGGTTCAGATTAAAACTTATTGAACATTATACAAGGGTTAATGGCAATGATCCAAGTCTGTATTAGTCCCTTACCAAAACTGGATAGGTTATAGGTTCTGCTTTCATCGAGCTTTTGCTCTGGTAAAGACATGCTCGTATAAGTTTTTAAGAATCTATTTACTTATCTCAGCATTGTTCATGCTCTTGTCCTAGACAAAGACCATGAAATTCATCTTTTTTTTCAATAGTATTGTAATTTTTGTTGTTGTTGTTTATATCATTCAACACTAAAATACAAGTAATAAGAGATAAATTAGAAATAACAATGATTGTTAGAAGTGATAACAAATATTTAGGAACAGTTTTATACTGTAGAGTAAGGGTTGGTCTCGTCAACCAAACCTTACTTCTTACAGGCAGTTCGGTATAGAAGTGACGACTCAATACTGAATTAATATCAAATTTTCAGAAAATTCCTTTTCATTGATTTCTTAAGATTATGATACATCATTGTTATTTTTGGTTTTTGAAGTACTATTATAAATATCTACTCAGTCAGTTATTAAAGTTGAAAAATTATTTTTACCCTCTATTACTTAAGTAAGGTGTTAGTTACCCTCAAGGGTTTGTACTTTATAGTGTTCAATTTATTCAAGTCTCAACTCAAGAATAATATTAATGCTATGTACATGCAGATACTAAACGTTACTCCGTTAATGAAGACTCTGTTCATCGCTTTTCAAAGGGCTTAGAATATAATTAGTAATTCCAGTTAGGATATTAATATTTCAAGTATTAAGGCCAAAATATAATGTCACAAGGTGATTTAAGTAAGCTGTGTCTCATAATACTCAGTAGTATGGAAGAAGATTCAATAACATTTGTGAACTAATACAGTTTAGACTATTTCAGAGGATTCTAGTACAGAAAAGAACCAGAATATACAAGACATTTTCAAAGTTAGTTGCTGTTCAGCAATCAAGTTTCTTTGCTTTGCTCGTGGGAAAAAAGATATTATATTGAGCCTCATTCTAGTGTCGGTTCATCATGCTTGTCAAATATTATATAAAAGAAAAATCCATTAGGTTATGGGTTTCATGTTACATTTCGGAATATGTAACATTTCATTGCGTGTCTTTTTTGAAATTTCCATGTGGATATGGATTTCAAAGATTTACATTCGTTGATGTAAAACATCAGTGGATCAGGTGAATCTCCAGATTGAAACTTCGAAGGTCAGGAAAACCATTTATCAGCTATGAATCGCCATGCAAATATGGGATTCACAATTTACATAGATCTAGCATATGTAAATTCAGAAGTTTCATGCAGATTGAAACTTCAAACCAGGCGACTGGTTGGTGTGGAGCAAAAATTTTCGGATATGAATCGCCATGCAGAAATGGGATTCAGAAGTTTCATGTGGATTGAGACTTCAAACCAGGCCACTAGTTTATGCCTATAAAACATCCTTCAGGTACCACTCTCTTCTGAGAGGAAGGTTTGTTTATGTTTCCAGAAGATTTTGTCGTGTTCGCGCAACAGAGTAGATATGTACCAAAAGAAATCAGACCAATAGACAATTGCCAAAAGATTCGTATCAATAGATTCATATCAATAGATTCATATCAAAGATTCATATCAAAAGAAGCAAATCATAAGACTGTGTTAAAATAACTATTCATTACGTTCAAAATGAGATTCATATCAAAAGATTCATATCAAAAGAAGCAAATCATAAGACTGTGTTAAAATAACTATTCATTACGTTCAAAATGAGATTTATGTCAAAGGATTGTATCAATAGAAGCAAAACCAAAAGACTATGTTCAAATGACTATACAATGACATTCATAAGGATATTCATGTGCATAATTCAGGATGTGTTTACTTTTACAACGGATGTTATTTCAACTATTGTAGAATAGTTTGCTTTGCCATGCAATGATAATGTTAATTTAAATAATGTGTGTTGCCATGTATAGTCTATATATTATGTACAAATATGAAAAGATTTTTTGTTTTTGTTTTCTTCTTTCTTTTAAAAAAAAATCTTTTTTTGGAAGAAAGGAGAGTATATCACCAAGGAAAAATGAGGTATTTTTCCTTGGCAATAATTTTGAATAGTTTTATATAAATAAATCTATATTTTCTTTATTACTTTAAGGTTGAATTAAAGTGTTAGAATATCAACATGTCAAAACTGAGTAAGGGCTTATTGCAAATATTTCACATCTTAAAGAGAATATAATTAGACTGTCTTTCTTAATTCTGGATTAGGGATTAAGGTAAACTTGAGGTAAAGCTATTAGCACCTTCAAAATATTACAATAAGACTGTAATTAGCTATTTCCTATTTAAGATAAAATACAATAGAAGTGTTATATTTTAGTTACATAATTTTATACTTTAACTATAGATTGTAATTGATAAAAAGGTATCTAAGGGACCATATGTGAATAGTAAGGTTTAAAATAATTACCCTCCCCTTTTTTGGGAGTTATGTATTTTGATTGGTCAAGTAACTTTGATATACATAAAATGATTATTGAGATTTAGGGGAGATGTGTTTTAGAAAGGGACTTGGATGTATTAATTTGATGTATTTTAAAGGATTGGATAGTTTCAGGCTTTCTCACATCATGGTGACTTAGTTGCATATTCGTATACATGTATTACTTGTGTTGTAAATATGAATGCTTTATCTATTCGAGAATAATTATTATACAATCATTGAACTTAGTGTTTTATTGACTGCTTGTGCGTTATATGAAGAAAACCAGACAATGCGATACCTATGCTCTACCATCATTATTCAGAGTTAGTTCCCCTACAAAATAATATGATCAGAACTGGGTCGCAGAATGTCAGCTAGTTCCCCCACTTATTGACATGCGATCCAGTCCGGTCATAGAGATTACATTACAAACTGGTCTGAAAAAAGTAAAATCACAAAAATACTGAACTTTGAGGAACTGACATATTCTGAAAACAGAAAAGATCATATTTTGACTGGTCCAGCACTGTTTGTATATGACTCAATGTAATCTTAACAGTCTTTGATCTCATTTCTACGAATTTTCAAATCAACTTGGATTTTTAAATTACTGTATAGAAATCTCAATTGTTTTTTGACCTGATAGAATATCAGGGTGTTTGGTAGATTGGTGTATTGCTGTAAAATGTATGAATTTTATTAACAGGCAAAAAGAGCTAAACCTTTCAGTTTTAGGCAAAATTCAGATAGTCAGCTTTAAATTTTTTCATTACTTTTCCAAATCAACTTGGATTTTCATATTTCTTTACAGCTATCTTATTTCTATATTAATCTTACAAAATACCAGGTTGTTTGGTAGATTGGTGTATTGCTGTAATTTTTATGGATTAAATCAAAAGGTAAAAAAATGTTAAAATTTTCAGTTTAAGGCTAAATCCAGATAGTCAGATGTATTTTTTTATAACTTTTTCAAATCAAGTTGGATTTTCATATTACTCTATAGCTATCTGATTTATATATTTATCTTACAGAATGCTAGCTTTTTTGGTTGTTTGGTGTATTGCTGTACAATTTATGGATTTAGTTAGAAAGGTAAAAATTAAGGCCAAGTTCAGATAGCCATCTTTAAAAATTGGTATAACGTTTCCAAATCAACTTGAATTTCATAATACTCTACAGCTATCTCAGTTTTATATTGATCTTACAGAATGCCATGTTATTTGGTTGTTTTGTTTATTTTTGTCAAATTCTATGATTTAATAAAAAGGGGAAAAAAAGCTGCATCAAAGTCAAAAACTTGTCTGCCTTTGCTTTAAAAAGATCATAATTTCTTTCTTGAAAAGTAGAATAGATAAAGACATTGTATATTTGAAATATAAACATGCACTGTTATTAAGATAATAATTAGTAACACAGCATATGCTAATATGTCTGGAGCTATAGTCCCTGAATTTAAATCATTTCCTTTATTAATAAGGTATTTAAAAAAATGTATACAAATGGAGTCTTTGGATATTTAGTTAATAAAAGTGTTTGATTGTTTACAATAGTTAAAATAAATCTTCATGTTCTAAGAAAAATATGACAAAAGTTTCATACATGGTCGTTCTGTGTTATAAGAAATAGGTAATACATGAAGCAAGACAGGACCAAATACAGTACCTTGACTTGTTGAACACCAGATGTAAATCAGTGTCAAGTAAACTATAAAATAATACTGGAAGTGACATTTTTTTTTCAAACCAGAAGTAACAAAGTATCTCTTTCAAAATAAATGTCTAGAAACCATATATTTATGAAACCAGCGTACAATAAGCTATCATTTGACGCTGGACATGACATTTTAAACCAAAATTTTAATATTTCAGTCGTATATCAAAATAGATTTTTTCGGATGGAAAGACCTTCAATATACAGAGGGAGCAATATGTTCAGTCATCCATTATTGTGTTATACTCACTGTGAGTGAACTCATGCTTTCAGTTTTGACAATGTCCTTTTTAATTGTTGCATTTTAGTCATCACAGGGCCTGTTCGTTATACGTGTTAAACGTATTGAGCTCACTGTTCAGTTCAGAATGCGATAAGGTGATACCTTTTGTCTTTTTTTTTATCATGTTGTCGCATTAGCAATCCCATTTCTTTCAACATGTTCAAGACCAGTCTACGAACATCCGATTGTCAATGAAATTTTTACATGTTTAGAATATCGTTTATAATTTTAGAAATATACATAAAAATCACTATATATATATAATAAATTCAAATTAAAAATTTTCATTTTTTTTTTAATTTTTTAATCACAGGGCACTCTTGGGCATTACAAAATTTAACACAATAATTCATACTTCAACTCCAATCTTTTTCACTCCGCTCACTCTAAATTATGTTGCTCAATCGATTAGAACATATAAACATGCGTGCATAAATCACAAAAGTTCAGTTCGGGAATTAGGAGGAATAACCCTAGATGATTGTTATAATTAGCATTTTCTTTTTTAACAGGTATAGTGAGCACAGTTACATAATAAGCAATTGCCAGCAAGATTGTCAGTTTTGATCGATTCCACACCTGTTTACAACTTCCTATGCATATCACTGTTGCTGCTCTCTTCTTCTGCTTCGGGATCACCGGTCTCAACTTGCATACTAAACATAAATATATATATTATAAGAATTAATTAATTTCTTTTAATAAAAAAAAAGAATGGTAAAAAAAAAAATCATAGCGATTAAGAAATATCCTAGATTCGCTATTATGTCAGCGTGTCTCTGAGAAAGCATTGGTAGAAGAATTTAAAGTCTAAAAGGAAAAGATAAATCATGCTTTGTATGCTTTGTATACACAAACTCACTAAAAGAAACAAACAAACAATTCTCTGAAATAGACATGATCAAGATGATTTTTTTTCTAAAAAAAAAAAAACGATCGGAACAGACTTCTCTATTCCTCTTTTTGACTACTAGATCTTTTATTCGAATAAAGCAGATTTCATACAAGTGCTTCTCAAGAATGATAAAAATAAGGCAAGCATTATCCTTTTACTTCATGTACCTCTTTGTAAATAATGTCCTTTCAATAAATAATGCAAAGTTTGGTGGCTATATTGAAAAAAAATTACTACATGAAACGTTAAATGAGAATAGTCAAATACAGTTAAGTCTGTCACATATCTTGACTTATAAATAAACAATGACAACGAGAGACGGCTGAGAACAAATTTACCGACAGAAACGATTATTTCAGCTTCCTAATAGTGGACTCTTCTTTTCTATGTAGCAACACCCCAGCAGTACCTGCATATGAGGTATACACCTCCTAATTTATATGATAATCCAGAGCTTTTTTCCCTATAATGATCTTCTTCTTGATACAAGGTTGCTTCTTACAATGATGCTATTAAACCTAAGTTTCAAATGGTAATGTATGATTCACCCTTTCAAAGTGTTACTGACACCATATCACGAGTTGTTTGACTGTATTGTATATTTTGTTCGCAAATACATTAACAACAGGTGATAACAAATGAGTTTGAATGGTTGTAGCCTCAATCACGGCCCTCTCCCTATAATCATTGTGAAATCATTGAATTAGTAGTTTCGCGGATATATGCATTCAATAAGCAATATGATTGTTTAAATTACCGTCATAAACAGTCACATTGCTTATTGAAGCTTGTTATAATAACTGATCAATTCCTCTATACCAATTTTTTCCTCTGTAATTGGAAAAATTGATATCCGACAGTTTCGAGGATCATATGGTTCAGTTGAACGGAAAATGTATATTTATGTGCCACCATTTAAGTCAAGGTCTATATATCTTGCTCCACTAGGAACTATTTGAGTAGGGTATCCAGAAGGCACTGTTTGAACTGCTGCACAATTAAGAATGAAACTTTTTTGTCATAACTGCCAGATAATTCGGGCAACGTTCAATGATTTGCCTCTTTTTAACTTCCCATGTGATTATAATGAAATGTGTTGAAAACGCAAATAAGACAAAAACGCCACAAATTATAAAAAAAAATCATTAGAGAAGAGCATATTGGGGCAATGCCACACTTACGGCAAGTGTAGACCATATCATACTATACATAACACGAATTGTAATCAATTTGTAGATTATAAAGTATACTATATATTATGATCTACCACAATATAACCCTTAAAAAACTACAAAAGACAGAAATCAATTGAAGAGGCGTTAGAATTCGGACGATAAAAAATATTTTTGTTTAAGGTTAAAAAGTCTTACTTTCAAATCATATATGGTATGGGGATTGTTGAGGCCGCACGGTGACCTATATATAGTTGCTTTCATGCACGTCATTTGGTCTCTGATGAATAGGGATCTCATTGACAGTCATATCTCAATTATTTGAATATTTGTGTCATAAGGTTGCTGCCTCTTAGACAAAATGTCCTGTACCAAGTCAGGAATATGGCCATTGTTATATTATAATTCGTGTCTGTGTGTGTTACATTTTAACGTTGCGTCGTTTGTTTTCTCTTATTTTTTAGTGTAAATTCTCTTTGCGATAAGACGTGTCACGGTACTTGTCTATCCCATATTCATGTATTTGGTTTTGAAGTTATATTTGTTATTCTCTGGGATTTTTTTCTGATGCTTGGTCCGTTTCTGT
Organism: Mytilus edulis; assembly: GCA_019925275.1. Classification (NCBI taxonomy): domain Eukaryota; kingdom Metazoa; phylum Mollusca; class Bivalvia; order Mytilida; family Mytilidae; genus Mytilus; species Mytilus edulis. The sequence goes on along the minus strand of CM034359.1, from coordinate 27,844,512 downwards.
GTGTGTTACATTGTAGTGTTGTGTCGTTGTTCTCCTCTTATATTTAATACATTTTCCTCAGTTTTAGTTTGTTACCCCGATTTTGTTTTTTGTCCATGGATTTATGAGTTTGAACAGCGATATACTACTGTTGCCTTTATTTATCATTGTTGTCACGTAACGAAATATAAAGTGTCAGATGTAACGTCAATAGGACTATAACACTTTGTAAATTTAATTCGTAAGCCATCAAAACATGCACATGTGTGTCGCTTGCATTTGATTTTCTCTTAGGTTAATATCTTAACTTTTTTTTTGAAGAAATTGGACAAACATATAAAGAATTTTAAACAATGTAATGAAATAGATTTATAGAATAATGATAAAAAAGTGAAATATCAATTTGTTTGTTGCAAAGATAAATATAATTATACAGCTTACCTTCCATACGGAGTTATTTATATCAAATTACTTCTATAATTGTGTTTATCTAGTGTATTGATTTAAGAGGACTTATTAATAGAATGGAGGTAAGTTAAGAACTTACTATAGGACTAGGAAGTATGAAAATATAACCGAAGTTTTGAACATGTATAAATAAAACTGCAGTATTGAACATGAATAAATAAAACTGTAGTATTGAACATGAATAAATAAAACTGCAGTTTTGAACATGAATAAAACAGTCTGTTCCCAAAAAGGCGACGATACCAACATTCTCTAATATACCAATTGTTTTGTATAAAAAACTTAACAAAACAGTTCTATGTGATATTATTATTTTATTATTCTGCTAAATAGTGGATTGACCATCGCCATGTTTTTCTAACGGAGAAAGTTTATAGTATCCTTGGCAACTGTCATTTTAAATCAAATTAATGAAACCCAGCAAGTTTTAGAATAAATCAAGAAGTCAAACTGTTGGTTGAATACTGCAACACTTGATGAAACAAGAACGAGTAACAAAGTATCAAAATACAACCAACTCCGGGAGTGGAATTTTCTCGCTTAGTTGAGGACCCATTGGTTGCCCTGGGATGTTTTCTGCTATTTGTACAGGAGTTTTATTCTTTTACACATTCCCCATTTCAAAATGTTGACAAGAACACAAGTACACCAAGATCCAAAACTGAACAGCAACTCTATGAAATTAACTTATCAGCTGAACAGAGAAGCTTATACAATTTGAAATGAAATAAGATCAGCAGGAGAGGGAACATAGACTCAGACAAGAATGAGAACTAGGATAGTAAGAAACATTATCTCGGATAAAATCATGAAAAAGTGCAGGATAATTAAGACACTAGCACAAAGAATAGGACTCAGTAGAAATAAACTAGCAACTAAAGAACTCAAAATCAAAAGGTTCTACCGAATACGACAGATGGTAAAGGATAGATACAATGTAACAAGATTTCTACAGAGGGATGAGAACTCTAGAGTATTGCCAGGAAAGGCAGACTGTGTTAAAACAGATGATAAGAAAGTTCCGAAAAGAAACTTCACAGACCACTTTTCAAACTTGTACCATAAATTTAAGATGGAGCATCCCACAGTTAAGTGTCATTTATCACCTTTACACGACTAAGTCCAAGGAATATTCTTCTGACATCATTTATAAGAAGAGACACATGTTTATGTACAAAACACCAAAACAAGTCATTTACATTAAAAGCTGTAAAACGATTAGGAATAGACGTTTCTTTGAATGCAGAAAAAGAAGTTGAAAAAACAAGAATAGATTGTACAAGACATGAAAAATACAGAGGCCAGTGATGTGGTATTTAGTCAGTGGAAAAGAGTTAAAGTAGAAGAGAAGAGCAGAACAAAAATGACAATGAAAGTTGTAGACAGCACAGTTGACAATAACATTAACGGTAACAATTTTTCTGCATCAGATGCGCATTTCGACAATACATGTCTCTTCAGTGATGCTCGTGGCCAAAATATGTAAAATCCAAAGCTTATATAAAAGATGAAGAGCTATAATCCAAAAGTTCCACAAAGTATAGCCAAATTCTCGAAAGGAATCATAGCTTGCCATGAGGGAGAGACAGAGTGGATTTATAGCTCATGTCGAAAAACAGATGAACGAATTCAAAGACCATGTAACAAGAATACAAACACAATATGCACAAATGAAATAATTAAAGATAAATCTACCAAAAATCATTGTATTGTACACATGGACTGTCAGTGTAAATCCGTGGAAGAGATCTAGTCTGCCTATTGGAATCAGACTAGCATGACACTACATCCCGTTGTAGTATACTACAAGGTTGAAGACAAGCTGCTACACAAAAGTACAATAGTAATCTCAGATGAGATGGATCACAATTCAGCAACTGTACTATCCATCATCGACCTTATTATACCAGAGATAAAACAACTTCTTCCAATTGTAGAATGTATCCATTACTAGACGGATAGTCCAACATCTCAATATCGCAATAAAGCAATATTTAATGATATTGCCAATCACAGTCTCGATTACGGCATAAAGGCAGAATGGAACTCTTTGGAGGCCGGTCATGGGAACAGCGCATGCGATGGGATTAAAGGTATTAGTAAACGAATGGCAGACGAAGCGGTGCGTACATGGAAAGTGGCAATGCAAGACCCACATGATTGCTATGCATGGACACAATCACAATCATGTAGTCTAAAGAGCAAGGTTTTTTTCTTGCCTAAAGACAAATGTAAAAACAAAAGAAAGCTTTTATCTGAACAAAAGCTTCGTCCGGTACCAGGTACGATGAAGTTACATGCTGTAGCAGAAAAGAGCAATGATGTAGTTGCTGTTCGTAATACAAGTTGTTATTGCGTAACCTGTTTGTCAGATGAATTTACATGTGAAAATTGGCAGCGGGAAAGAGTTTTGAAGACTTGAACCCAAGAGGATGAAACAGCAGAGGTTTTTGATGAAGCCAGAGAAACCTATCCAGACGTTGGCTGCTATCTTCTTAAATAGATGGTACATTGGTCAAATAAAAACAATAGATATTGAAGATAACACCATTGAAATCTCATTTCTAGAAAAGAAGAAAGCAATGTTTCAATGGCCAAGTAGGTCCGATATTATTTGGGTTGACCGTAAGGATATTTTGTGCAAGATATCAAATCCACAACTCTCCGGGAAATGAAAACCGATGCTTAAAGTAAACCCCGATGATGCAGCAAAAATTAAGAAACTTTACAGTTATTACAATTGACGTGAGCAGAAGATTGTAAAATTTTGAAATGTTCGTTACTTGTTTCTGTTTATTAAAGTTTACATGTTTTTTCTTTGAATTGTCTATAATATTCTCTCATCACTATCAAATTTTAACTTTTCGTAACTATATTTCACTATAAAATTGACAAGAAAATGGGTTTCTGTATTTTGTCACTACATTAACTTACATTTCGTTTTGGTCGAAACACCAGGAAGTCCTTAATTTCAGATATATATCAAGTTCCTATTATAACGTTGCACTTTATCATCGTTTTGCAACCATTTATGAACACTTTCTCCTTCAGAATACAACAAAGATTTTTTAACCGTTTAAAAAAAAAATGATCGTTACTTTCATAAGCCTGCGGAAAATCTTTGGATTTTACAAAACATCGACTTTTTTGAACTGATTAACTTTCATATTTTGTATAATCCAGATTATTGACATATTCCTGAATTAAACGCAACCAACCTTTTAAATAATTTTGCCAGGAGTTTTACTCTGTCAAAATATATGCAATTTTGAATTAGTGAGAAAAGAGTGAAAAAGTACAACAGTAGGTAATTGTTGCAAGGGGAAAGTCATTTACGGCATATGTTAAGCGATCCAACACCCATTATTCAAACGAGGATATTCGTAAAATAAAAACACTTGAATATCTATTGGAGTACCTGCAGCGTAACGGACATTTTAAACTAGTTTTAGAACAGTATTTTAGCCTTTAATTTGCGAATCATGAAACGAAAACCCCTTGTTATTTGTTCAAATACTTTTATATCGAGCAAGACAACATATCAAGGAAAAACAATCAGCATGAATTGTTGGGTTTGTTTTCCTTCAAATTTTCGATATTGAAATATCACAAATCCACCCCCTTATTGAAAACGTTGATTATCTAATAAAAATAGAGCTTATGATCTACGACCAAGTGTTAACATGGTGAAACGATTAAGTGTAAAACAAATTAATCAGTGTTTTATGACAATGTTCAATAATCTGTTTAAATATTTTTTTTCATTACAATGTACTCACTATTGATCTTTTAACAATAATGGAACACTTTTACAGTAATGCTTTTCAAATATTAATCTTTTTTTAAGAAAGATGATGGAAATAAAATGAAATAACAAACATAACTAAATAGAAATATAGCGTTGTGATTTATATAAAGTGTAAAAAATAAATAGAAAATAGAAAATTAATATTCAAATGATTGTTACTGAATTTATCAAGAAAACTTAGAACTATCCTTGGGTCCACTTAAAACTATCCTTGAGTCCACACCTTTCCAAATGTTTTTTTTTAAGATTTGTGTTTTATTGTGCTATTACACCACGTGCTTGGCTATTGAGTTACTTGAATAACATTTCGGGTTTTGTATTTTCTTGCTGTGTTGAAGACCCAATTGGTAGACTTGGACTGTTTTCTGATCTTTGAGGTTGTGGTCTCTTTGACACATTCCATATTTTCATTATTACGCTGTAGTACCCCCCACCAAATTTTTGCCTCATATATTACATGTAGAGGGAGTCATACTTTCGGTCGGTCATACTTGTTTTACGTTCATAACTTTGAGTAAAAATCAGGCTTTCTGTTGTTTTTTTTTTGGGGGTTGTTGCATAGTTTTAAATTTGGTCATTTGTTCGGAATTCTATACGGTATTAAGATTCGACTCACGGTTAGGGTTCTCATTTTTTAATGTTGTCTCATGAGCAAATCCCAAATCTTTTTATTTTTGTCAACCAGTCTAATATGATGACCGTAAGTTCAATTATATTTTAACATTAAGAACGTCGATACTTTTATTTTATTTCAGAAGATATATAAACATATAAATAACATATCTCAAATTTCTATATTTTTTTTATTAACTAATCAAAAGACATTTTCTTCCACTATAAAATTTTTTACGATCATTCACACCTTCATACCAATATTTTCAACTCCGCTCACTTTGATTGTGTTAATTAAATTCAGTACATTGAACATGTTGAACCTACATAAAAGTCATATATAAAACTGAATCATAAAAGTCCAGTTCGTGAATAAAGAGAGATAACTCTGATTGTTTTACAACATGTTCTTTTTTACCAGGTAGATGACCATGATTATTAAAAACATTTATGTAATATGCAAATCAGAGCAAGATTTATAGTTTTGATCAATTCCACACCTTTCACAGTTAGTTCTGCATATTAATGCTGTTGCTTTCTTTATCTGCTTCGGGACCATCAGCTAGCATATTCATTCTAAACATATGAATTTTATTATAAGAATTAGTTCATTTTTTCAATAAAATATATCATAGATTCGCTATTTATGTCACTGTGTCTTTAAAAAGGTGTATGCATTGGCACAAGTATCAAAATTGTTTTATTAAAAATCTTGATTAATTAAATGATAAATCATGCTTTGTGAAAAATAAGCAATTATCTATAACAGACATTACAAGATAATTGACAACATAATACTTTTCATCCTGATATAGATAATGTCCTTTTAATAAATAATGCAAAATATGGTGAATATATTGATAAATTTCAATGCATCAAACGTTAAATAAGAGATCATCAGATACAGTTTAGTCTGCCTCATATCATGAATTATTTATAAACAATAACAATGAGAGACCGCGGGTGAAGAAATTTAACATAGGAAGTGATTGTTTCAGCATTATAATTGTTAACTTTTCATTTCTATGTGACAACATCCCAGTAGTACCTGTATATAGTATAAACCTCCTAGTTTATATGATAAGCTAGAGAATGTTTTTTCTATAATGATCTTCTTGATACCATGCTGCTTCTAACAACATGACCAAGGAGGCTTTCAAACCTAGGGTTTCAAATGGTAAATAAAGGTCACCACTTCAAAGGGTTTAACTGACGCCATTTCACGAGTTGTTTGACTGTATTGAGTATATTATTCACAGATGATCATAGTCACATGTGGTTGAATGGTCGAAGTCTCAATCACGTCCCTCTCATGCTTGTGACATCATCGAATGAATAGTTTCGCTGATGTTTGCATTGAGTTTTTAAATTACCCTGAGGGGTTCTTTTTTTCAGGATTATAGAAAATGCTAATCATTATCAAAATACAGAATATTTGTGTCACAAATAATCAAAACGTATTATAAATGTTCAGTTTTTTCTCGACCATCAATTGTCTTTTCTGACAAACAATAGAGTAAGTCACTTAAACGACAGAAATATTATTTTTCTAGTAAACGGGAGATAATAAAATTAAACAAATCCATTTATCTCGTATAGAACGTTTGATAGCAATTGTAAGTTATTGCATTTGTCCGTATGATTCTCACACGATTAATCGTGGGAGTTTAAACCGTCATAGCCTATATGAGAAGCAAACATGTAGCCTCTCAAATTACACATGGGTTATCTGTCTTTTTAGTTTCCGCATATTTCGCTTGTGCCTCTCTTCCGTTTCTTGTCATTTCTTTTATGAATTAAGAGTTAAAATGACACTGCTTTGGTATTATAACAATGATTCACATACAAACATAGGTATGTAAGATAATGATTTGGCATCGTCAATACAACATATTGTCAAATTGTCAAGTATGCCAGTATACAACTTTTGAAAGATGTGCACAGTTCAAACATAATACTTTAAAGTGTTGTATACTTATTTTTTAATTACCTGTCTGTTGTTGGTATGACTCTAACATCTGAATTAGCTGTATTGTTATAACAACTGGCCGATTCCTCTATACCAAATTGTTCGTCTGTAATAAGAGGAAGTGGAATCCGACAGTTTCGTGGATCATATGGTTCTGTTGAACGGTAGACGTATGTTTGCGTGCCACCATTTACCTCAAGGTATATATATATTGCTCCACTAGGAACCACTTGAGCAGGATACCCAGAAGACACCTCTTGGACTGCTAAACAGAAAGGAAGGACATTTTTTGTGATAAGTTAAAAAAGGTTATCTTTTTTGTAGATTCTAAAGTTTCCCTTCTGTATAGATCCGTTGATTGACAAACAGTACACAGCACAAAGCAGACAATAAAATAAGCACATTAAACGTCTCTTCGTGTTGCTTAGTCTCTATTTTTCTTTGTTGTGTTTGATGCAGTAATGTTTATCTGTTTGTCTTTTTATTTTCAGCCATGTCAATTAATGAATTTGAATGTCCCTTTGGTATCTGTCGCTCCTTCAACTTTAAAAACGCGATATTTCAATACCTGACACATATCGATACGAAATCAAACTAACCACACAGGCCGTAAACATTTAAAACTAACACTTTAAGAATGTTTAAGAACTAAATATTTCAATACACGACGATAATCGATAAGAAAAAAAAACTCATTTAAAAGGTCATTTACTATTTTCACAAATTGATATACAATATGTATTTTTAAGGTCATACAGTCACCCACAATTGCTTACATCAGCGTCATTTGCCAGTCATATTCCATATTTTTATATACGGTTGTCGTAAGGTTTCCATCTTTGACCAACGTATCAGAATTATTATCATTTTGATGAAGTAACGAAAAGTATTTAGCCATTTTTAGCAACGTCAATATGACCATAAATGTTTTTTTAAAGAGTTTTCCTTTAACAGAAACTTTCGCATTTGTGTGGCTTATATTTGATTTTCTCATAAGATAACATTTTGCAAAATTAATTTCACTCTTTTTATGCAAACGAAGGCAGCTAAGCATTCATCTATTTTGAATTCCATTATACATCTGTGGATAAAATAGTAGAAAGAAAAAGAAAAAGAAAACGTGAAACAATTACTTTAAATGAAAAAGATTGATAAAATAATTTAAAAAAATAAAATATTATTTTTGTTTCTTTAAATGTTTAAAGATAGATGATATATACGACTTACCTTCCATAATGACTTTTCTATAAAAGAGGGACGAAAGATACCAAAGGAACAGTCAAACTCATAAATCTAAAACAACGCCATAACATTATATTATTCTTTTTTCGAATAATACATATCTGTGATGTAACTGTATTACCTGTATATTTTCCATAATCTATTGTGAAGCAGATAAAACGGGAGATAAAAATGTTTAAGATTATAATTTGAGATTCGTTCATGGATAAACATCCCCGTTTTCTATTAAAGGTAATACTGCGGTTTTGTTACGTAAAATGATATACTTTCTTGTTAGTTTATTAGTTCTACCCTAACTTGATAAACATTCCAGTGTCCACTTACACTATAGGATCTTTATTTCAAACAATAAAGACATAATAAACAGTAATTTCACAACAATCGATTTTATTTTCTGATAAACAAATAAAGTTATTAATGAACTAATTTAAGTCACTTAAGCATAGGAAATATTCTTCTTCTAGTTAACGGAAGATAATCAAATTAAACAAATCTATTTACGTCGAATAGTATTTTGGTAGAAAGTACAATTTATCTCGTTTCTCCACGACTTATCGTTGGATTTTAAACCATAATACTAGCCAAGTAGGAGTAGCAAAAACGTAGCCTTTCCAATTACACATGGGTAATATGCTTTTGAAAGGAAAAAAAATGTGTGTTATATATTTTCCGCATATAGTTGTTTGCCTCTCATCCTTTCATTGTCAATTCTTTTACAAATTTAAAAGAGTTAAACATGCACTTATCTGGTACCTTTACAATGTTTCTCATATTAAGCATAGGTATCTGTACATAGACATTTTTTGTGTGTAAAATAATGATTTTTCATCGTCAATCCTAGTAAAAACAACATATTTGAACTTTGTTGGTCACATTTCAAAGTATACTAGATAGAAACCAACTTCGAAAGATGTGCGCAGTTCAAACAATACTTATATGTTTTTGGAAAATAACCTGCTTGTTAATGGTATGCCTCTTATATTGGTATTAGCTATATTGTTATAATAACTGGCCGATTCCTCTATACCAAATTTTTCCTCTGTAATTGGAGGAAGTGATATCCGACTGTTTCGAGGATCATATGGTTCAGTTGAACGGAAGATGTATATTTATGTGCCACCATTTAAGTCAAGGTCTATATATCTTGCTCCACTAGGAACTACTTGAGTAGGGTATCCAGAAGGCACTGTTTGAACTGCTACACAATTAAATGAAACTTTTTTGTGATTGATTACAAATAATGTTGAAAAATGAACGTTATATCTAAAAACTGTATTCCTAAAATAAATATTTCCAATTGTTCATGAAATCTGTCGTTTTATCGCATTGTGTATAACAGGACAGAAAACAGACAATCTACATTTGTTGTGAACAGGATTTACGAAAAAAACATAGGATTTGTGTATACGTGTGACTGAACCATTGCAATTAGAGATATTGTTGTAGAACTAAACGACCAGACAAGTGTAGAAAACTTTAATCCGGCAACAATTAAAAAATAGAATTTCATTAGAGATGAGCATATTGCGGCAATATCACACAAAGGACAAGTGTTGACCATGACTTACCATGAATTACTCGAATTCCAGACAATTTGAAGATTATGGAGTTTCTTTTATTTAACATAGAATTCTATGATTTGTCATAATTACACCTTTTAAAGACAGAAAACCATTGTAGAGGCTTTCAAATTCAGACGAAAAAAATCATCTTTTTTAAGGTTCTAAAGTCTTCCTTTTTTATGGATGTGTTGATTGACCAAGGACACACAGGATAACGTAAAAATAAAGATAAATACAATACAGGTCTCCAACTCAAAGAACTCGATATTTCAATACATTACACATGCTGATACGAAAGCAAACTAATTGAAAGGCCATTTACAATGTATAGTTTTACATAATATTCTGATGGAATTTGTGAAGGCCGTATGATGACCTATTTGCTTTCAAGAACGTCATTTGGTCACCGATTAATAGTTATCTGAGTCATTGAAAGTCATAGCTTGCTGTCTTTTAATGACGTTGTAGCATTGCTAATATCCTTAGCTTGTGATCAAGTCACGAAGTATGTTATGTCAGATTTAACCCTATTAAATGTAATTCGTACACAATGAAAAATTTGATTTTCTCCTAAGCTCATATTTTAAATTTAAATCTACATCTTTCGCAAACCACGAATGTTCAGCATTAATAGGAATATTTTTATCCATCTTGTATTTCATTAAATATTTTGGCTAAAAAGGAATTGAACAAAAATATGAAAATTTCAAAACAATAAATCAAAATAGATTTATAAAATAATAAAAAAAAAGGGTAAAATATCAATTTATTTACTATAAACATGATAAAGATGCATATGATTATATAGTTTACCTTCCATAATGAGTTTGATATTACGTTAATTTTTTTTTCTATTTCTTTTATCTGATATATGTAATGAAAGGACAGTTATTTACCTGTAACATCTGTGTTTGTGTTTAATGTATATGTTATGCCGGCGAAAATTTTCCTAAAACTATTTATAGAATTGTCTATCAATATCAATTTAAAAATAAATAAAACTGCATTTATCATGTTTATACAAACGGTATATGTTAACTCCATAGGCGACAGTACAAACTGTTTTTTAATTTACCCATCTATTGTTAATAAAAACCTGGACAAAATAGATAGTATGTGTGAAACTATTATTTTATCAGTCTGTTTTATCACTTGAAGTCAAACGGTGGCGTAACAAAGTTACGAAACAGGACCAACTCCGGGTGGTGGATTTTATCGCTGTGTTGAAGACATATTTGTGGCCTCGGAATGTTTTCTGCTCTTCGTTCGGAATTTTGTATCTTTGATACATTCCCTATTTCTACATTGTCTAGAGGTAAAGAGTTTGCAGGTTACTCTTCTTGTGAGTTTTACGGACATTGTTTTGTTTTGCACTTAATTTAAAGTGTGGAGCCTTATTAAAAATAATGTACAAAATGTAAGATGGTAACACAACAGTTACTTTAAACGTTCATCGTTTGAAAATATATAACATGTATATAAATGAATGTCAGTACAGTACTTATATTACGAATTTCATATGGAATAATTTAGTAGAATGGATCATTCGTTGGACCCTTCTCTTATATATTAACCATTTATAGAGTATCCACAGTATGCAAATTAAAACTAGCTTATGATGAAAGAAATATCGGTTTGAAATACGAAACATACTTACTTTACAAAACACTTTCAGTTAGAAATCTAAAAATGCCAATGTTTTAGGCTTGCATGTGTGTAATGCTTTACATGTTATAAAAAAAATATTTAGAAATATTGTCGAGGTCAGTATTTCACAATAATATATTTTCATGGACTGTATTACAAAATGCAATGTTTTAATGGACAGTATTTCACAACGACATATTGTCATAGACATAATTTCATAATGGAATATTATCATTGAGGCGTTGACAAAATTTTATGGACATCTACAGTATTCAACTTAAATAACTCTTCTGTTATTTGTCTATTTATTTCTCTATCCTGAATGTTCTTTCATTTATTTGTACTGTATTCCTTTCATGTAATGTTGTTATTTTATTTGTATATTTAACATAACATAAAAGTGCAACGTTTTGCTAGCCACAAAACCAGGTTTATCCTACCATATTTTCTTAAATTATTCTGTACCAAGTCAGGAAAATGGCTTTTGTTGTCAACGTTTCGTTTCATTGCCATTTTTGTTGCACTTCAGTGTTTGTGTAGTTTCGTCGTTTTCCTCTTATAGCTGTTGTGTTTCTCTCGGTTGTTAGTTTGCAACCCGAATATGTTTTCTATCATTTGATTTATAACTTTGAACAACGATATACTACTGTTGCCTTTATTTATATCACATTAATTATATTTAAACATTTAGAACGTCACTTTTTTTTATTATTTTAGAATGGTACATAGCAATCACATTTCTATAAATATTTTTTAAGTTTATCACAGGGCCCTGTCGTCAATTACACAATTTAATACACTCATTCACCTTTTAATACCAATCTTTCTCGCTCCGCTCACTCTAATTATGTTTACAAGAAACAGTACATATGAAGAAATTACAAAACAGTAATATTTAAAACATGAATCATAAATTAAGAGTCCAGGTCGTAAATAAAAAGAGATAACCCTGATTTTTTTAATTAGCATTTTTTATTATTTTAACAGGAAGATGATCAATATAATTGAGCACAGTTACATACTAAGCATTTGACAGCAAGATTGTCTGTGTTGATGGATTCCACACCTTTTCACAGCTTCTTATGCATATTTATGTTGTTGCTTTCTGCTTTTGCTTCGGAATCACTCGCCTCCACTTGCATACTAAACATTAGACAAACATATTATAAGAATTCGAATAAAGCAGATTTTACTTCATGAAAAGTTAAATAAGGATACGAAAAATACAGTTAAGTATGCCTTATATCTTGACTTATATTTAAATGAACAATGACAATGAGAGACGGCTGAGAACAAATTTAACGACAGAAACGATTATTTCAGCTTCTTTTCTTTGTAGCAACATCCCAGCAGTACCTGCATATGAAGTATACACATCCTAGTTTATATGATAATTCAGTGCTTTTTTTTACTATAACATGTATAATGATCTTCTTGATACAAGGTTGCTTCTTACAAGGAAGCTATTAAAAACTAGGACTTCAAATACTACTTTAAAATTCACCCCTTCGAAGTTGTTATTGACGCAATATCACGAGTTGTTTGACCGTTATTGAATATTATTTCACAGATGACCAAGATTATGTTCTAAAGGTTGTTACATGGTTCCCGCAGCCCTACAACTGTAACATCACATAATAAAACTTTTCGCATATGTTTGCTTTCAATGAGCTATATAACTTTGCTGAATCTTTTCAATTATCATACTTTTTTCTCTGGATTATTAGATTACCGAATATATATGTCACAAACAATCAAATAAGTACTCATGTGTAGCGACTACCAAATTTCTTATCTAACAAATGCGCACATGAGACACATGCCTTGCTCTGGTACTATTATATTGTTTCATGTTACCAACCTTCTTATCTGACACATAACCATTTTTTTGTGTGTAAATAATGAACTTTTCATAATTAATAATTGTAAAGTTAACAAAATACTTATCTTTCTTTCTTGTAAATCGCATTGTCAAGAATGCTCAAATATCATAAAACAGAAACAACTTCGAAGGTTATCCAACGTGACCGTTTCTATATAATATTGATATTTATTAGATATTTATGTTACTGAAAACTACCTGTATGTTAAAGTCATGCCTCTAATATTGGAACTAGCTGTATTATCATAACTGTTGTCCGATTCCTCTACACCAACTACCTCCTCTGTAATAGGAGGAAGTGATATCTGACAGTTTCGAGGATCATATGGTTCAGTTGACCGAAATTCGTAAACTGCTGTGTGATATTCTATATATCTTGCTCCACTAGGCACTAGTTGAGTTGAATAACCAGGAGACGACTCTTCTTGAATGGCTTAACAATTAGAAGTAAAATAAACAAGATAATGGATATATTTCTTGTAAAGAAGGAATGTATCAGCATTCTGTAATTAGATTTAGAATCTACTGGTTTACCGTTTGCGACTAAAATAGGTCGCAAACTTACAATATAAACCTTGTATTAGATATAAGAAGGTGTAGAAAAAAGTTTTTAGACAATTTAAATTCAGAATACTGTTTTAGAATTGTCCGAAACGCAACTTGCAAAACATCAACAACAAATCGACTTTTGTCATGAATTATTCGTGGTCGGTTCTGTCGGGTAGTTTTAAGAACGTGCCATCTAATCAAAGATTATCATATTGCGGCTGTGCCTTAAAACAAACACATTTGCATATCACATATTAAGCTTCAAATTGCCTCTTGTATTATAAAATTTGTGGTTTTATAAGCTCATATCCAATAAACCTATAATACTAAGCAAATCGATTGAGCTCTAACGAAAGCAAAGTAGTTAAGACATATGCACGCTTATGGGATTCTCCTTAAATAAATGTCTTTAGACAATTCGTTAAACACTGTAACAGTTATAATACTTTGTCTTATTTGAAAAAAGTATTCTATATACTTTTCATTCCGTCAGCAACAAACACTATAATATGTCTTCCAGTGGAAATTATGTTACTGAATTATCATAATTAAGGTTCTATTTCATGAAAACTTATCATAATATGCGGTATGGGATTTTTTTCTCATTGTTAAAGGCGATATATACAGTTGTTCCACCCAAGAAGCAGGATGTTTTGCAGATAGTTGTCTCGTTGATAGTTATACTTCGTCTTTTTATCTTTATATCTATCACCATTCTATATAAGCTGTCAGTCTGCTTAGCAATTTATATGTTTAACTACTACATATTTTTGAAAAACGACAGCTATGGACAGCAACATATCAATATTACTTTGGTTGGTTGTGTTGTACGATTGCCATCTCGTTAGAGCAGTTTTATGAGCAATATGTTTACGTAACAAAATACAGTGTTTTAAGCTAACGTAATAAATTCGGTCCTTCTACGCTCTTTTTTAGATTTACCTTATACCAAGACGCAGCACTTCTTTTATTTTGTTTTTGTTTAAGCTAAGCATATTTTACTAGAGAAGTATTTTTTGTATCAAACCAATACAGTTCATAAATACAAATAGGCTTGCTGTCATTTAGAATTAAAAAATATTTATTTTAGACTGAAAAAAAAAAAAGAATTACAAAATAAACAATATATACCAAAATATAACCTTGAATAAAATGAATTAACATAAATATATGTATAAAACAGAAATATATTATTTACTTTTACAAGCAAATTATCAACTAACCTCCCATAACGAATGTTCTTGGTACAATGTTTCTATAGATTTTCGCGTCTTGAGAATTTAAAAAAAATTTAAATACACTCATCGGTTAAAAAACAACGTTAATGTAAAAACAAAGAAGATGCAAAGCGAAGAAAATGGCAAAATTGAAAATTTACCGACAAGTCCATTGATGGTACTGGTAGACAGTCAGTGTGTACCCATTTTTTGACTATTTTATTTATTATGTCTGTTTAGTTCACGCATCATTGTAAATATAACAGAATCTGATGAGACTGTCGTACATAGGGAGAGGTTTAGCGCTATAAAACCAGGTTTAACCCACCTTTTTCTACATTTGAAAATGCCTTTACCAAGTCAGGAATATGACAGTTATTGTCCATTCGTTTTAGATGTGTTTTGTCATTTGATTTTGCCATGTGATTATGGAGTTTCCAATATGATTTTCCTCTGAGTTCAGTATTTTTGTGATTTTATTTTTTATCACAAAAACAGGTTAATTATGTTATTTTTTTTAAAGATGGTCATAAGTCCGCATGACTCTTTAGGGCATACGATACAGTTACAGGGGTGGTTATGACGTTGCTAACGTCAAATGTTATTTTCGCGACGTCAAACTGTGACATATCGGGAAAAGATACATTTTTCGACTGATTTTAATCGTTTAAACGTATTTAACTTGAAAACGAGTCAATGAACCCCTATTTTTTTTTAAATTCACATTTGGGTTGATTGCTTATAAAGAATATTTGTACCAATTTTCATGAAAACGTAAAAAGTGCAATTTTTCAAAATTGGATAAATGTGCAGGAAAAATTAACGTTTTTTCTACATTCATTAACATTTGATAAATATGAGTAATTTGTAAAAATAAAATGCATAAATTTATAGGCCATTTATATAAACAGAAATTACAAATAATTTAGCCAAAAAAAAAAGCTTGTGTTTATCTTTTAAAATAAAAAAAGTTATGTATTTTTTTCTTTTCTGTCGAAAGGAAAAAAAAACCGTCCTCAAATCATAATTTTGAGTAAATATCTGACATTTCTACCTCATTTTTCTCAAAAAGTAGCAGATGAAGGTATATTTTTTATCCAATATTTGATTTAATCAGGTAAAAAAGAAGCCTTTATGGACATTTTCATCAAAATGTAAATACGGGATCAAAACTGCATCGTATGCCCTTAAGGAGATAGATATTTATTTCCTCTTAAAACAACGAAAAACAAGTAATAAAACAATCATGTATCTAAGGCTAAATAATAAATCAGCACTGTTTAAAAAAAATCTTTTTATCAATTCTAATCAGGATGTAATTTTGTAACACTAATAAATTTGGATATAAGGTAGTCACTGTACGGCCTTCGATAATGAAAACAGACCATACCGCATAGTCATCTATAAAAGACATGGAAATGACAAATGCAATCAATTCAAACGATAAAACTATTGGTCTACTTTATGTACAAACTAATGAACAATATATGTCCTACAATAATAACAAAAAACAAAAGCCACTGAATTACAGCTCCTGACTTTTAACAGACAAAACAACTTACCGCTCATACGAAAAAATCATGATCTAAGACTAATGATCAGTACACATCCGACATCAAACTGATTTAGAGTAAAGACGTCAGAAACTATCAGAAAAAACAGGACCTTTTGCAATGCCAAGATACAGGTATCTTCAAGTTGAAGAGGACTATGAAAGTGCATCTCTATATAACAATATCATTTAGTCTGATTTTAGTTTACTAGAGTACTTTGAACAAATCAATTTGTTTACCAATAAAACAGTATTCAAATATCTAATTAGCTTGTTGATTATAAGTATAAAAGGATCGACAAGTTTACCCGGATCGTTTCCAAATTTCCCAGCACGGTAAACAATTCAACATCTTCGTAAAAATGTGGAAGTGCTATCCTGTTTGAAATAAGTTTCCTCCAAGTTCAACCAAACTTCAAAACCGAATCCGTATATCTATTGAATATTATTTCTGTAAATAAAAGAGAAAACAATGCCTGTTTATATATAGGTTGTGTTCGTCTTGGGTAAAATTCGATCAAAAGTCTATAAGAACCTCTTTACAGACACTTAAAAGATGATGCATGTCATTTGAACAATTGTAAGGCAAAACGTTGTTATAGCAGATGTACTTAATATTTTCTCTATACAATGATGAAGAGAGGATACAACAACAATTGCATGAAGGGACTTGTATTATTTCTAACTGATTGTTTTTGCATCTACATATTTACACTTTGAGAGCTTTGATTTTACAGAATAGATCAAATATGCAGTGTGAGTAAGCAAATGGTTATTTTCTGTGACCTCCAGATTTGTCTCTTAATTATAAGTATAAATTTTGTTATGATAAATGTAAGAGAACTGTAGCAAGGAAATGTATGGCCAGCCTTTGACATGTTTAACTCTGAATCAACGATGGTTGCTTTTTTATTTGGGTTCAGTATACATTGTAGTATCAAAATTTAAAAGATCGTATATTTCGATAAAAATAAAATTTTCTTTGAGCTTCTATCGTAAGAACCAGAGCATAAACAAATAATACAATTCCCACTGTACGCGTAACGTCACATGATCGATCTTTGGCTAGAATAGGTATTTATAGAAATTTAAAATGTTTGGATTAACCATAACTGTTGGACAGGAAGTAAAACATAAATAGATGAGATATGAAAACCTCTTATTCACACGTGCGAAAAGGGGGATTATAAATAATTGATTGATATTTACATATATAAGACTTAAACATATGTCAAGCTCTAAATATGGTCCAAAATAGTTGGTTACAAATTTAGTGTTGTTGATTATCAACTTTATATATATATATATATATTAACTCTGAATCAACGATGGTTGCTTTTTTATTTGGGTTCAGTATACATTGTAGTATCAAAATTTAAAAGATCGTATATTTCGAAAAAAAATAAAAATTTCTTTGAGCTTCTATCGTAAGAACCAGAGCATAAACAAATAATACAATTCCCACTGTATATATATATATACATACAAATATATATATGTATATATAGATCTGCAATCATTACACCAATTTCCCTTTGAGGACATCAACTCCAAGACAATCGTGATATACAAAGGTAGATAATTCATTATTTTAAATTTTCTAGAAATAAGTGAATTGATCAATTATTTTACATTTAACATTGCAAAAAATGAAATGATTATTTGTTTTCAATATTTTATAAAGTATTTATCGACCTTGTTGTCTTACCTTTCTTCTCTGGTCAACAAGACATGCTTTTTCAAAGAATTTTTGAAATCATGAAATTCGAAAAAAAAAATCCACATTAATTTTTAATATTGTGATAGGTTGATTGTTAACACACGTTCTAATCGTGGAAATTCAACTATTCATTTACAATCATCAAAATGTGTCACAATAAAAGGGATTATGATTTCAACAACTTGAAAGCTGTCATTCGTCTTAGGTAATGATATGTGCATAATTATGTAATGACTAGCTCATTCTTTCCTCTATAGTTTCCTTCAATAGTTGGAGTATCACAACCCTAATTTCTATGTTATGGTTGGTTATACCTGACAGGGGAGGATCCAGCCATTTTCAGGGGTGGAGGTCCGAACCTTGAATAAAAGGGGGTTCCAAACATATGTCTCCATTCAAATTTATTTATCGTCCCAGAAAAGGGGGTGGGTCCATTTATATCAAATGTACTTGAAGCTCCAAAATCAAAATAATCAGGGATACAAACAATGAAACCCTCACAACAAATTGGAATAACATATAGAATGAAATATGTGCCCTGACACAATGTCCATTATCAATGATTAATTTTAAATCCAAATTAGTTTATAAAAACTTCACTATGAAAAGTGACAAACCTTTTATTTTTATACATGTTATATAGTTTCTAAGAAAAATATCACAAAATTTTCATACACTGTCATTTTGTGTTATAAGAAATATGTAATACCTGAAGCGACACAGGGCCAAATCCAGTACCTTGTTGAACACCAGATCTGACAGTAAGGGAGAGAAGATGAGGACTTTCCATCTATGCCAACAGTTTGTGTACGGTTTGAAAGAAAAAGTGTTTGACAAAAGATGCCATTATATTTCAATTAAAGAAAAAATTTTCAATGTTAAACTTTATCAAATGCCGTAGCAAAATCCATAATAATAATTGAATTATTTTGAATGTTTTTTTATTATGATAATTCTTATATGAAGAAAGCTTTGTTTTAGATCATACAGGATATGTTGTTATTTTCAATTTTGTTCATTAAAGGCGTTGTTTCTATGTGTTCTACTAACTTATAACAGATGCAAGATAATGAAATAAGTCTGTAATTTACTGATTTATGTTTGCTGGAGCTTAGTTAGCCTGTTTATATTCTATTAGTATGGCTTTTATATACTGGAATATTTCTGGTCTGGTCTGGTTCGTTTAAATATGTAGGTCGCAAACCATAATTTCGATGTATTTACAGTAAACTTTCTTTTGTTTTTTTAGAGTTACCCGACTATTTAATTAACTTAGCATTATGTTAAGGAAGCCTTGCGACAACTCTGAGGTGTCTATATGTTACGTTAAAAAAATCAAGTCTTCGAACACACCATCCGATACGAAAGTTGCAATCCTATTGGTGCGAACGACATTCTTGCCACCCTTACAAAACCTTCCTGTCGTGTTTAGAATTGTCAATGGTACCTGTTTGCATATATGCATGCCACAACTGCCACAGAAAATTATGAAAGTACCAGTAAATCTACTAATTAAGAAATTGTCTAACAATAAGCAGAGTCAATGTTGTGATATTTTCATTATGACTTTGCATCAATGAAATCAACAAGAATGACACAATTGTTGCAAACAAAAACAATGAAACATACGAAGTTATATGAGTCTCCTTGGAAAATAGAACCGAAAGATACCAGAGGAACATTCATTTGTGAAACGAATATTCCATAATTATAGTTAACCAACGCGTGACGGCTTCCTATTCTAAACTATTTCCCAAAATTGATCGCCCTGAAGATCATAAAAAACATTTTATTAAAATAAAGTTTGTCATTAAAGGTTTTGATTTTGTAAATATTGCCGGTATATTTAACGACCATTCTGTGAAAGAACAAATTCCTGGATATTTTGACAATACTGAGCTCCCTCTTATTTGTTATATTTACAAGAAATCTACCCGGATTTGTGTTTAATTATAACCAATAGTGTAAAGATGTTAATATCAGTGGAAATACACCTACTTCATGTAATTGTAGTAATTCCGAGTACATTTATGGACCCATTTCCCATGTTTTAACAGGAGATCTTAACATCGTTCAAGACCGAGAGTTAAAATCATTTCTCAGTAAAGGACCTAAATATCGTCCTCCATCAATTATTAATTGGAATGAGTGTCGTAATATAATCCACGACTCACTCCGTTGTTACTGTTTGAAATGGATGAGTGTCGTTATATCATCCACGACTCACTCCGTACTTACTGTTTGAAATGGATAAAACGGGAAACAGCTGACAAAAATCTTTGGACTCTTTTTTTTAATTCAGTAATGCACATAGTTGATATATACGTATTCAACATTTCAAAGAACATTTTACTATTAACAATAACCACAATAAACCTATTCCTCGTATCAAACATTAACTAAAAGAACTAGCCAAGGAATTTGTTTTTGTCCCGGCCGATAAAGCTGCTAATACTATTATTATTGTTTGACGTAAATTTTACATTGAGGTTCTGAAAAAAGAAATTACCAATTCACCAACATTTATACCACAAAGTTTCTCCATGAAGGTATACTATAAATAACTACGTTGTGACATAGTTAAGGACTCATTGATTACCGTCTGTAGGTTACAACTGGTATACACTTGTAATTGACCTTAATGACCTATACCAAGTCTGTAATTAAGTGGCTGGTGGTGCTATAACAGAGACAAAATGCCTGACTGAAACGAATACATTTCAACAGAGAAAAACTGACAAATATAAAAGATATATAAATTTATTACAAAAAATAAAATTATATAAGTATTGCCCTTGGGAAATCATCTCAGCTAATTTTGAAAATATTTTTGCTAATTATGAAAATATTTTCCCGTCGAATTCCCTGAATCCTGAGCTGTTGTAAAGCGTAGTTTGCGCGAACTATTGATGCTTGCGAAACAGTGGTTGACAGGAAATTCGACGTGACTTGTCCTATCAACTGTAGTATAACTAATGAAATGTGAGTTGTAAGTTGATAGAACTTGGGGGATACAAAATTGTCATTTAAAAGACTGACCAGTGATAAAAAATGCAATGAATGGCATTGCATAGGTATTGCTACGTAGCTGAGATCTCCCCGTCACATGCGAAATGAAGGCTGGCTGTCAGGGGCAGGTTGGAGGGATTATTTTTGGTAAGACAAGAACTGCTAACGAAACTGATCAAAAGAAGAAGACAGCGTTATCTATCAAAATAATTTCAATAATGATTATTTTAACGCCTATGGTCTGACCGCTATCTGACTGCTAGGCTATAAAATCTCGACGAGACACAGAAACAAAAACAATCACCCGAAAGTCGTTATGGATCATTAAGAGAAGAACTTCTCAAACAAGCAATAAAATGCAGCTGTCGAAACAATTATAAACCAAATTATATGCTATATATTCAAATAATTTAACATTTATACCACAAAGTTTCTCCATGAAGGTATACTATAAATAACTACGTTGTGACATAGTTAAGGACTCATTGATTACCGTCTGTAGGTTACAACTGGTATACACTTGTAATTGTCCTTAATGACCTATACCAAGTCTGTAATTAAGTGGCTGGTGGTGCTATAACAGAGACAAAATGCCTGACTGAAACGAATACATTTCAACAGAGAAAAACTGACAAATATAAAAGATATATAAATTTATTACAAAAAATAAAATTATATAAGTATTGCCCTTGGGAAATCATCTCAGCTAATTTTGAAAATATTTTTGCTAATTATGAAAATATTTTCCCGTCGAATTCCCTGAATCCTGAGCTGTTGTAAAGCGTAGTTTGCGCGAACTATTGATGCTTGCGAAACAGTGGTTGACAGGAAATTCGACGTGACTTGTCCTATCAACTGTAGTATAACTAATGAAATGTGAGTTGTAAGTTGATAGAACTTGGGGGATAAAAAATTGTCATTTAAAAGACTGACCAGTGATAAAAAATGCAATGAATGGCCATTGCTCAGATTATATGAAAAATTATATTAAAATAAATATATGAGCTGAGAAATCCCCCAAGTGGTAAGATTTTTGTGAGGTGGAATTCAAAAGGGGGTATAAAGGGAGCCTTCAAGTCGCATGTGCTGAAAAAGTATTAGAGAGAGAGAGAGAGAGAAACAAAATGAATATATACAAATATGATGCACAAAACATAACTGTAAAGTTTGAATGTATCTAGAAAAATAAAACAGCAACTCGTCACATGGCTGAATATTAAGAAAATTATAAGGTTCACATGTGTTTCTTTTCACATTCCAAGCAGGCTCTAAATTGAAATACGCGTTTTTTGGCAAAAAACTCAATGACACAAGTTCTGTAAACACAGTGAAATATAAATCCAACATGTATCAGGTGAAAACAGCAACTCTTCGAACGGCTGAATATTCTATGAAATCGGTAAATTCGAATTCAAATAATTGTCACTATATAGATAAGACTTAAAGTTAAAATACATTGTTTCTTCTGCTAAACGTACAAATATAAGTCCAAGTGTATCGCAAGACAAACAGCAACTCTTCGTATGGCTGAATACTTCATAACAAGTATAGTAATTCGCATAAAAGTTCTGTAATGGTCAACAAGTTCACATTAAAGTTCATTGTCCTTGGTAATCCATTCAAGTTCGATAATGTCCACATATCAAATATCACTCAGGTATTCTTAGACAATGTCAAAGACTTCTGTGCTTTTCGAATAGTGTCATTGGAAATACGAATATAACGACAATAACTGTCTGATGTCCACCGACCAAGTGTTTTGATAAGATGATCTTGAATATTAACGGATCCTGCCGATGTACTGGCACCAATTCTAAAGGAATGACCATTGTATAAGCTTGAGTTGTACCCACAAATATCTAGTACATGTCTTAGACTTCTGATGAAAAAGTCCCGGTCTAAAGCGTTACCATTCTCTTTGACAAACAATGGATCTGAAAAACAAAAAGATGCTTCTCTACCCTTCCTGATTGCAATATACTTTTGGACAGCAGAGAAAGGACAAATGGTATGATCGGATTTGTGAAGCTGTATACTGACACCTTTACGAAAAGGATCTGTTTTTGAGGTTTTAAGGTGTAAAATAGCATAAGAATCGAGAATCTCAATATCCGTTACACTTAGATTTACAGTAGAATCAAAATGTTTTGAAACTGTAAATTCACCACATCTAAGAAATCCAAAAAAGGCTACTGTACAGGCCGTTTCTAACATACAATCAGTAAAGGTAGAGAAAACACCTGCTCTAAGAGAATTGCAAATTCTCCCAAGTACCTGAAAAGTAATAGGAAGACGTGGTTTTGAATTATGCTCTCCTTGTATACGTTTGATGGCGCGCATTATCATATTGAGTCTAAGGAGTGTCGATTCATTTGTATAATCAAATGGATGGTCACAGTTACTTTGGATATAATAAAACCGAATTCCACATAAATACAATTTAATGGTTGTATGTAAAAGTCTCAAGTTTTTGTAACAATGTGCGACAAAATAAATCAAAATATCCTCAGAAATCGGAGGCATAGGTTTACCTAACCAGACAACCCCGTTATTAGCCAGAAATGCAGTATAAGCTCGATATCCAACTTTATACGTCTGAGATGTTCTAGTTGATAACACATGTCGCCATAAATCCGATACTGTAGACTTTAATGCCACATTACTCGTGAGACTGGCGGGCACTTGTGAGGTACTTTGTCCGCTAAAGGTGCAAGTATCTTGAACCGCTCTAGCTGTAAACGAGAAAGAGAGTCACTGATATTATTTTGAACTCCAGGAACGTGTTCGGCGCGAAAACAAAAATTATTTATACAGGCATACAAAGTAAGAGTTCTCATAAGTTTCATTATCAATAAACATCTGGATCGGCCTTTATTAACAATATGTACGGTGGCTTCATTGTCACATCGAAATAAGATTCTTTTAGTTGTCCATGAATGACCCCATAAGATGGCTGCAACGACTATAGGATAGAGTTCTAGAAAAGCCATGGAAAATTTCTTTTCGCATGGAGAATTTAAATCATCCGGCCAAGGAGAACAAAACCATTTTCCCTTGAAATAGCCACCATAACCAATGGTAGAAGCCGCATCTGTATATAGTTCGATATCCCTAACACTAGTATAGTCAGAATCATAAAACATATTAATGCCATTCCAGTTTACCAAAAACGAGTACCAAAAACGCAAATCGGTACGACATTCATCGGTCAAATATATTTTGTCTTTGAGATCCTTGACAGTTGTTGATAAAGATATTAGGTATGAGACAAAAGAACGACCCGGAATTATAACCCGCATAGCAAAATTTAAATGCCCTAACAATTGTAGAAGTTCACGTTTAGTACAAGATTGTCTGTTTAAAAACTTCTTGATAAATTCACTTATGCGACTTGTTTTATCTAAAGGCAAGCGGGTCTCCATCTTTTCCGTATCAAGTATAATACCCAAATATTCGATAACTGTACAAGGGCCTACAACCTTGTGTTTAGCCAGTGGAATATTAAGTCTTTTAAAAAGAGTAGTCATTAATGCCATAGTTCTCTCTGCGCAAGAATCAGGTTTATCTATAGTCAAGAAATCGTCTAAAAGATGAAATATATATTCAATTTTGTAGATATTAGTAGCAATCCAACAAATCGCTCTGGATAAGTTATCGAAAATAATTGGCGAGCTTCTACAACCAAACGCTAGTCTATTAAAGAAAAAGTATTCTTTACACCATTTAATGCAAAATAAATGCCACTGGTCCTTTCGTATACCTAATTGTTTGAAAGCGGCCTCTATATCGAACTTTGAACACAATGAAAAACGACCTAATTTTCGTATAACTTTGATCGCATCATCTATTCTGACATACGTCATCGAACAATCTTCCTTACTGATCAAGTCGTTAATACTACAATTATCATCATCGTCATGTGGGGCTGATAAATCCAATATAAGACGCTTTTTCCCGGAGTACTTTCCGACAGCAAGTCCCAAAGGGCTGACTCGATAATAGTTAAACGGTGGAATTTTATACGGACCTGACAAGAAACCTTTTTCACATTCTTTGTTAATAAGTTCCCGCACAGATAAAGGTTGAGAGCGAGCAGAAAAGTTATTCTTACATTCAAGTGTCGGTAAATCAGTACATTTAATCATAGTGTCAAAACCCTCGTTAATACCACTACAAAGATAATTAACAAAATTTATATCTGGATGCGTTTGCAATAAATCACGTAACAAGTTAACATTGATAGGTGAATTTTCGATAACAGGAATTGTTACTAGTCATTTTGTATTTTCGTTGATTGTAGTCGACCCTCTAGAAGATTTGTTCCTTTGAGTATCTTTGTTGCAGTTAAAGGCGGAATGAAAAGCGAAACAAGAACTGCAAATATGAGTTAAAGAACAACCCGGTCTGGCACACCCCCTTGCCGTGTTATAGTTATTGCAGACCTCTTTCCCATCGTGCAAAACTCGTGTTCTGCCCCTCCTATCGACGCGATCGGAAGATGGTCTATTCCTCGGATAAGTACTACGTTCTACTGATTGAGAAGAAAGAGGGCAAAAATTTGTTCCGTGATCAATAGCGTAACAAAGTCTACAAACTTCTGGCCTTGCATGAGGTGCTAAAAGCGTAAGAATGTCATTGTCTTTAACTCCCCAGTCAAATTTAACTTTGAAATCGCGAAGTGCAGTTGCAGCTTTGGCAGCAAAAAGCTTATGATATTCGTAAAATTTTTCACCGTAGCTAGATTCAATTTGTAAAATGTTAGCTAAGTAACAATCTAATTCTTCATTGCGTTGAGGAAAAACCCTACACATGACGCGTTTATATTTGCCAAAAGCGCAAACGAACTCTTTAATAGTGAGTGTTCTATGTAGCCGGATATCCTTTTTTCCTGGCAAATTAATTTCAAGACCACTGCTAGTAAGTAAAGTACTAGCTGCCTGAACGGATTCGTAATCTTTCATGAGTAATCCGGCTAAATTAACGTCCCTACCTTCAATAATTTGCTTTTTAAGCGCTGGTGAAATTATATCCAAAAAAGGAACAGATGATGACGGCACTCCGTTAATAGTAGCTGTAGATGTGTTAAGGGTGGGATTTATCCCGCAATCGCTTTCACTAGGAGAAAACACCGTACCATTGGTATAATGAAAACACATGCTCATCTGCTGTGTGCGCTTGTTGAAATCTATTTCGTCTTGTATCTTGTATATTCCCGGAAAAATTCGCTGATAAAGAAGTATTAGAATTATTCCTATTGGTGTTAGAATTCATTGAATCCCTTAATCCTATAACAACTTCTGTCAAATTTCCGATCAAAAGTGGAAGCTCATTAGACGAATTACTGGTCACATTAGGTAAAGTTGGCGAGACTTCCTGGTCTTCATTTGACAATTGTTCAGGTTCGGAAACTGATTTGAGATTATCAAAATAAATTTGTTGTAACACTGTTTTACTTAATTTTGAAGTAATGTTTATTCCAATATGTGTCAGTTCTTCCTTGAACTTCTTAACTGTCCAAGACGAACAGTCACTTTCTTGTCTGCTGATTTCAATTGAATCTGGAGAAAACCGACTTGTAGATTTCCTTTTTCTCCGAGAAGCCATAATGTTAAGTAATCCGTAAAAACATTCAAGAGTTAAAAACTAAACTTTGCATATATTTTTGGTAAGACAAGAACTGCTAACGAAACTGATCAAAAGAAGAAGACAGCGTTATCTATCAAAATAATTTCAATAATGATTATTTTAACGCCTATGGTCTGACCGCTATCTGACTGCTAGGCTATAAAATCTCGACGAGACACAGAAACAAAAACAATCACCCGAAAGTCGTTATGGATCATTAAGAGAAGAACTTCTCAAACAAGCAATAAAATGCAGCTGTCGAAACAATTATAAACCAAATTATATGCTATATATTCAAATAATTTAACATTACAACTGACTCCATTTTCAGAAACGACATCTGTAACAAACATAAACTGTGATCTACCGCTTCACAAGCAGAACCAAATACAATGAAAGTTCCAACTATGTATTGGCTTTCGAAGCTACACAAAACACCTTACAAATATAGATTTATTTCGTCTTCAAGCCATTGTTCCACTACTGAATTGTATATTCTTCTTATCAGTACACTTGGTACAATCAAAAACCTGATAATAAATTGTTCTAACAAGACCTTCGAAAATAGTGGAATTAATTACTTTTGGAGTGTCAAGAACTCGTTGGAAGTACTTGATAAATTGCATGCTTATATTGGTGATTATGAATCTGTTCAAAGTTTTGATTTTTTTACCCTGTATACCACATTGCCTCACATTCTCATTAAGATAAAATTCACACACCTAATTAAATGGGCATTTAAAAAGGCAGAATGTGAATATATATGTTCCAACTCTTTTAGGTCATTTTTAGTAGCAATAAACAAAAAACTATGTCAATTGGACATGCTTTGATACTATACATGCCCTAGATAACATTTTTGTTCGCTTTGAAGATTCCGTATATCGTCAGGTTATCTGAATTCCAATGGGGACTAACTGTGCACCACTTATTGCAGACCTGTTTTTGTATTACTAAAAATTACAATTTAAGACAAAAATCAGCAAAGACCCATCGAAACAACATCTGATAAACAAATTTAATAATACTTTTAGATATTTGGATGATATTTTGGCTCTCAATAATGGCGACTTCAGTATGTATACTAAAGAAATTTATCCTGTTGATTTAACTTTAAATAAAGCTACAACTAACAATGACCACTGCCCTTTCCTCGATCTTGATATCTATATCACTAACGGAAAGTTTAATAATAAAATTTATGATAAAAGAGATGATTTTTCATTTCATATCGTTAATTATCCATTTCTAGATAGTGACGTTCCCTTGTCACCATCTTACGGTGTTTATATATCTCAACTTGTACGATTCGCTCGTGTATGTAACAATGTTTTAGATTTAAACGAGAGAAATTTATGAATTACTGAAAAATTACTACACCAGGGTTTTAGATATCACAAACTAGTCAAACATTTACTAAATTTTATCATCGGTATAAGGACATCATTCGTAAATATAGCTTAACATACAGACTTATACGTTCAGGTATTTCACATTTCAATTTGTTATGGAAATATTCTTTATAAAGCACAAAAATGTAAGTATTCATCTCAGAAACTAACAAAACCTTCAAATAGACTTATTAAGAAGGAATATAGTTACGATACTGTTGTCAGGTCATTAAGGATTGCATATGTTGGCGTTAATATTGATTCACTTATAGGGTCTTTGCATCGGAACTAAACACATTTATTCAAAAACCAGTTGTTGGCATTACACGGGTTATGTTCTTCTCATATATGTAATGATGGTATGATACTAAACCCCTAACGAGAAGGATTGTGTCTGATATTCATATGACTAAATCATAATCTTTCAATCAGTTTAATTGAAGTCTGGAGTGGGCATGTCAGTTGACTGTTAGTAGTCTGTTGTTATTTATGTATTATTGTCATTTTTATTTATTTTCTTTGGTCACATCTTCTGACATCAGACTCGGACTTCTCTTGAAATGAATTTTAAAGGTGCATATTGTTATGCGTTTACTTTTCTACATTGGCTAGAGGTATAGGGGGAGGGTTTAGATCTCATTAACCCCGCCGCATTTTTTGGCGCCTGTCCCAAGTCAGGAGCCTCTGGCCTTTGTTAGTCTGGTATTATTTTAATTTAGTTTCTTGTGTACAATTTGGAAATTAGTATGGCGTTCATTATCACAGAATTAGTATACATTTGTTTAGGGGCCAGCTGAAGGACGACTCCGGGTGCGGGAATTTCTCGCTACATTGAAGACCTGTTGGTTACCTTCTGCTGTTGTTTTTTCTATGGTCGGGTTGTTGTCTCTTTGACACATTCCCCATTTCCATTCTCAATTTTACAGAAACGAACTATATATAATATAGCAATGGCCATTTTCCTGACTTTGCACAAATCATTTTAAGAAGAAAAAATGGTGGCTTGAACCTGGTTTTGTGGCTAGGCAAACATCCCGCTTTTATGGCAATGTTAAATATAATATTAAAATGAGAACATTACATAACAGGACTACAATATAAATAAATGGGAGAACATATAGGACAGAGAAACACGAATAAAAGTTATCAAAAAGTACCAGGTCTATAATATAACACGCCAGACGCGTTTCGTCTACACAAGTCTAACCAGTGACGCCCAGATCAAAAATGTTCGAAAGCCAAAACAAGTACAAAGTTGAAGACCTTTGAGGACCAAAAGTTGCAAAAAGTTGTGCCCTACACGGCCAAGGTTTTCTGCCTGGAATAAGAATATCCTTATCATTTAGAATAATTCATACTTTTCAAGCAGCAAATTTATAAAAATGACTATATAATAGATATACATAAATGATAACATCGAAGTGGTGACTTATTACAGAATAAAAACGAATACATAGAACAACCTAAACCATCAAATAAAAAGTCACGACCGAGTTAGCCGAAGAGATCGACGCACACAGTGACGTCACATTTTCATTTCAAAGATTTTTCAAAAAATAGGATAGAATTAGGATAGAATTCAAGATGAGTTTTGTAATACGAATATAACATTTATTAATAACAATGAAAATTACAATACTAATCAATATACAATTCTGGTAGTAATTAGATACTTAATTGTATTATCTCTAGCTAGTTAAGTAGGTGTTTCTTCTAAATCAAACTGTAAACCAAATATATCGTATAAAGTTAGTTGACCCAAACTAAAATCTAATAAATGAAGTGGGTGATTAATTATTTTTAGCATAGCACACGAATACAAAAAAAAAAAAAAAAATTACTACTACAAACGGAAAGATATTTGACGTTATCCGATGAGAATAACAAATATAACATCAAGAGTAAATACATGAATTTTGGATAGAAACAAAGTACTGTGACACGTCTTATAGCAATGCGAGTTCACACTCAGCAAAACAGTCACACTGGGGAATAAGTCACGTTCGATAATTAAAAGATCAGACGACGTAATGACAAATTACAATCGAACACGTGGTAAAAATGTCCTTAGTTACCGTTAATACTATTATTTTTTTTTCTTCCGCCTAATTTTGTTCTTGCGATAAATATTTTGTGTCGCAATATGTCGCTTAGATATTTGGTATATGATATCGAACAGTTTATGCGCTTTTGAAATTTACCCTGCGTAACCAAAAACTTTTCTTTGTAGGAGTTATCTCCCCAAACACTGTTTTCCTTGTGTCCACGACTCCTTCGCAACCGTAAAAGATTACGACAAATTTATTTTATCAAATTGCTTGTTATATCCTTCGTATGATTTGTCCAATTTCGACCGAAGCAATATGAACGCTCCATATGAGAGTTATTTCCCCTTTTGTATTTGAAATTTTGAAATATATTTTAAACTGGAACACCATAAGTGATAGAGACCTAGGATCTTTCAATTTGAGGTCCTTGGTCCAAAAAGATGAAAATTAGGTCAAGGTGAAAGGTCAAGGTCATATTCTAATTTTGAATTAGGCTTATTTCCACTCATTTCCAGAAACCGTATAAGATATTGACAAATTATTTTGACTAAATTGTTGGTTGCGACATGTCGAAACTTAAAACTTTTAGTTGAAAGGGTGCGTAGACAATGAATAGGAGTTTTTGCCCCTATCATATCTAAAATTATGTGTAAAGTGATATAACTTATTAACCATACATATTAGAGACCTAGGGTCTTTTGATTTGAGATCCTCAGTTTGTGACCTTGAAATTGAGGTCAAGGTCATAGGTTAATTTGACGTTCTAGATTTTGACCTTTGCTTTAAATTCATATCTATACATCATAAAGCCATATGAACTGACATTTTAGACTGATTTTTAATATTTTAATATCAAAATAGATATTAACTGGTGAAAAGACCTTCAATTGTTCTCTGAACAATTGGTTTTTAATTTTTTATATTTTTTTTCTCATTATTTTTTTTCCTTCTTCTTCCACCTTTTTCATATTCATATATTTTTTTATAGAGCATGCCATTATTTATATTTATGTATTGTTCAAGAAGTGTATTATTTTTGTGGAAGGAGACATGTTTTTAAAAGCAAATTGCTTGTTTCTGAATCCTTTATATGATTTCATTTGTATAATATTGTTTAATGTTGATTTATCTGAATAAATATTGTTTAAACTAAATAAACCAAAATTTGTTGTATATTATTTTGTTTAAATTACATGTCTGTTAACGGCATGAGAAATAGCTCTGTTGTAATAATAGCTGGTCGATTCCTCTATACCAAATTTTCATCTGTAATTGGAGAAAGTGGTATCCGACAGTTTCGAGGATCATATGGTTCAGTCGATTGGAAAACGTATATTTTTGTGCCAACATTTAAGTCAAGGTCTATATATCTTGCTCCACTCGGAACTACTTGAGTATGATCACCGGATGACACCTCTTTGACTGCTACACAATTACATAAAACGTTTTGTGATTGATTACAAATACTATATGATGAAAAATGAACGTTTCATTTGAAGCATGTTGATGTTTTTTTTTTAAGAATTTTATGGAATCTATTGGCTTATCGTATTCTATTATAAAACAGTCAATATCATTATATTGTACAGAATTTAAGAAAAATATGACTGACGTTTAACTGAAAGCTTGACTTCCAAAATATTGTTGTAAAACTTAATGATCGGGCAACGTTTACATTTTAAATTAATTACTTTTTTGAACTTCTCACGTGATTGTTTAGAGATTTGTTGAAAACGACAATAAGGCAACAATTGAAGTAAAAAGAATTTTCATTAGAGAGAAGCATATTGCGGCAATGCCACACACAGAACAAGTGTTGGCTATAGCATACTATACATTTAATTTATACAATTTCTAATCAATTTTTAGATTATAAAGTTCATTTTATCAAACAAAGAATATTATGATAGGCCACAAAAAACTTTAAAAGACAGAAAACCATGGAAGAGGCTTTTGAATGCGGACAAAGAAGTAGATTTTTTTAATGTCGAAAGTCTTCCTTTTTGTGTGGATGGGTTGATTGACAGACGGTACATAGAATAAAGTTCAATAAAAATAGATACAATTAACGTTTCTAACATTATTATTATTTGTTGAATACCAATTTCCGTGGATTTCGTGGGAACAGATGAACCACGAAACTAAATGTTCAACGAATGACAACTTTTCTATAAGATTAGATTCAGTCTTTTTGAAAAACACGAAATCAAATATCCACGAAAATGCAAGTTCAGTTCAATCCACGAAAATTGATTCACACGAAAATGAATGGATCTACAGTATTTCAATCATTGACACATATCGATCCGAAGGAAAACTTATTCAAAGGCAACTTACAATTTACACTTTAAGATGATATACGGAATGGGGTTTGTTGAGGCCGTAAGTGACCTATAATTGCTTTCATGCATGTTATTTGGTCTCTGAAGAATAGTTAATCTCTCATTGAAAGTCATATCTCATATCTATACATATTTGTGTCGTAAGGTTGCTGTCTTGAAATGACGTTTCAGTTTTGCTATTATCATTGTGGTCACGTAACGAAATATAAAATGTCAGATGCAACGTCAATATGACCGTAACACTTTGTATATTGAATTCGAACACAATCAAAACATACACATTTTTGTCGCTTACATTTGATTTTCTCCTTAGCGAACATCTTGCATAATAACTCTAAATTTTTATGCAAACCAAGACGATACATTTTATCCATCTAATATTCCATTATATATATTGGCTAAAATGAAATTGAACAAAAATACGAAAAATTTAATACAGTTAAATGAAATAGATTAATAAAACTTAAACAACAATTTATTACTATACTATTTTATAAAAATATCAATTTTCGCGAACCATTTAGGTCACGGAAATTCCAAAATATGGCATCAGTAAGGAGAGTTGTACAAATAGTGTGAATACACAGAAATCCAATTCATCTTCAGCTAAAAGTATTCATCATTTTCTATTTTATATGTACTAACAATATTCTATTTTTCTATAGTTTCGATTAAAATGTGCCAAAATCTGAGTTAAAATAGGTCGAATGCCCCAAATAAACATTTCCTGATTGGTTGAAGTACTGTGGCGTCGATGTAAAGCATAGCAAGCCTCGATGTAAAGCACACGCTTCACAGGTATAAGGAGAGTTTTACAAATAATGTGAATACACAGACCCTCAATCCAATGTATGTATGGCTGAAAATAATCAAGTGTTCATCCTTTTCTATTTTGATTCTGCTTACAACATTCTATTTTTCTATAATTCCGATATAAATATGTGAAACCCCGTAATAAAAATAGATGGCCATAATGATGTAAACGCAATGCAAAAAATTTCCGTTATATGTTAACATCTTGAACTTCGACCCTGGGTTCAAAGGGGTCAATAAACCGATTCACAAATAGAGATCTCCTTGCGCTCAAATGTAATCCTTAGTAAAGTATACAGGCAACTTCGTTTACAGAAATATATATACACTTTATCAGAAATATATTGTCATCTGCATATTAACGTTTTTTTAAGAGGGTGAGTCGGAGGGTATCTGATCCCGAAATCCCCGGCTTAAAAACATGTAATCTTGAGGTCCCGAATTAAAAAAATATCAAATCCTGACAGCCCGAAATTCGAAGAAAGTGATCCCTGACCCCAAAAGTGTCAATCCCGAAATCCCGAACTTAAAAACAACCGATCCAGACGCCCCCAGAAAGGTCCTGCCCCCTCTCATTTAACTTGCGTCTCAAAGGCTGACTCAACTTTAAAATTTCCCTCTAATTTGCTCCCCTTGAACTCTATTTGGCCCCTTCCCCGTCATTTTCCTCTACATTTGTTTAAAAGTCACATATACTCTTTAGTCCATTTATAGTAACAGCTGTTTTGTGATTTTGATTCGGTTTCCATGTTTTTGTGTCTTATATGGAGGAGGTTTTAGGTCATGTTTTCCTAAACATCGTATTGCTATTTGTCTGCCATGACGGGATATCACCCATGTTCCTATAAAATTTTGACTTCACAATACAAAATAACTGATGCCACAATAGAAACGGGATTGTTGTATGACATCATGTAATAGTTAAAGTGGGACAGATTATCTAGTCAGCCGACAATATAAGTGATATTAGGTGACTTGAATCTAAGGGTCATTTGCTTAAATCAGTTCCAATAATACATTGGACATACACAAAATGTAAGGTTTTTCTGTTGGTCAAGTGACAACTTTTATACAACAGAAAAAAATTTGGCGTCGTGTAATGGTATGATGTTGTCGTCGTCTCTTTGTCCGAAGACACATTTAGTTTCCATACAATAACTTTAGTTTTAGTGAATGGATTTTTATAAATGTTAAACAGAAGGTTCTATACCAATAAGGGAAGGTTGGAATTGATTTTGGGGGCTTGGTCCTAATAGTTTAGGAATTACGGGCCAGAAAAGGGCCCGAATAAGCATTTTTCTTGGTTTTCGCACAATAAGTATAAGTGAATAGAAATCAATGAAATTTAAACACAAGGTTAATGACCACAATAGGAAGGTTAGGATCGATTTTTGGAGTTTTGTTCCGAACAGTTAAGGAATTAAGGGCCCTAAAACTAAAAGGGCCCAAATAAGCATTTTTCTTGGTTTTCACACAATAACTTTACATATAAGTGAATAGAAATCAATGACAATTAAACACATGGTTAAAAATATCAAAAGTAAGGTTCGGATTGATTTTTGGAGTTTTGGTCCCAACAGTTTAGGAAAAAGAGGCCATAAGGGTTCAAAATTAAACTTTGTTTGATTTCATCAAAAATTGAATTATTGGAGTTCCTTGAAATGTTAAATCTAACCGTGTATTTAGAATCTTGACATTTATTTTTTTGTAAATTGGTCTACGCCATTTAGGTCTAAAGGGTTCAAAACTGAACTGTATTAGGTTTCTTCAAAAATTGAATTCTTGGGGTTCCCCAACTTTTCCGGGTTCGACCTCTGCAGTCGTATACAGCTGCACCCTGCTGAACATCTGGTTGTAATATGTACAACAATCAAACATCAACCCACACCAAACTGAATTAATTGAAAGACATCTAGAGGTCAATTTACAGTCTCGAACAGGAGACAAGAGAAAAGAAAAATATAGCGAATTTTGGAGAATTTATATTATTACATGTACATGCATTTGAAATATTTAATATATATTGTTTCAATTTTTTTAAGTTTTAGGTTCCACCTAGCTAACATTTAAGAAAACTGGGGATTCAATGCTAGTCTATTAGAGGGATATTTGATTTTCATTGGTTGTACATGTAGATATATATGGAATCTTATTTTTATCGTGAAGTCAGACTTGAAAATGACTTGGGGAATAAAGTTTTCAGTAAAGACTGAATGTCAGTTTTAGTCTTATATATGTACTTTAAAATTTTAGTTTTACATGTATATAATTATGTGTACATATATCACTGATTCAGTGGCAATGGTAAATAGACACGGACAAGTCTTGGATAACATTTGATAGTTTTGAATGTTTGCTTATCAGTTTACTAAAATTAGGTGGAGGTGTGTTCTTATTTCCAACAGAGGGGCACTCAACCTATATCAATTTGTGCATGAAGCAAATTGATAGTTGCTAGATACTGAATGATTATTCCACAAGAAAGTTTTAACCTGTGCATATATACTTAAGATACGATAAAAAATCATGTATTTTTCAGGACTTCTTATCCAACCATTTAGTATGGCATGTTATTGAGATATGGTTCTGGTCGATGGATGTTCACGAAGGACCTGTAGTCCAAAGTATATCACTGGATTTAACTCTTTGTCTAAGTGTATTATTTAAGTACTTTGCTTTGAGCTCAGTTCAATGTTATGCAATTCATTCTTTGTGAAATAAAGATTTGACAGACAACTCTCATGTACAAGGATTTGTCAAAGAAGTATTACCTCTATGTACAAGGTAAGTAATAGGGAGATAAAAACATTCTATTTCGACTTGAACCAAAGATTATACAAACGTATGTCCATTGACCAAATTAAAGAAAAATCAAATTTACCCGACAATGCTACTCCCGCTACTAGCAATATGATGCTAGGTTGTTTTAATACATCTGTTCTGCTTACTGATGACTCGGTCCTGAGTGTAAAAAGTAAAATCACAAAAATACGGAACTCCAAGGAAAATTCAAAAAGGAAAGTCCCCAATCAAATGGCAAAATCAAAAGTTCAAACACACCAAACGAATGGATAACAACAAATGGTCCTTCAATTTAATGTTTAAACAAAAATATAAGGCCTATCTGGCCTAATCGATTTCTAAAACTATATTTCACTGTACATGTTCAACATTTTTCATTCATTTGTTTATTTCTTAATTTGTGTGAATTAACATTGTTACAGTAAATGTGAATTACTACATATTCATACCACAACAAATACTGTATTGGTACATGTATCACTTATATTTGTATCTATATAACAAAAAAAAAATGAAAGGAGAATAATTTTGCATAACCTTTTGAATACTATTACTTTGTAGATATTTAGACATATTAAGACTAATTAAGTAGCTGTTGATAATATCCACTTGACATGCTTGAAATTCTATCAGATTACTTTTGGTGCAGTTACAAGTCTTTGAAGCAATCTCACAAAGGTTCTTTTGGTGAAATCATTGTCATATCGGTCAAAAATTTTCTTTGCTTCAACCACATTTGGAGGTGATATTATAAAAGAATTGAAAAAAATCAGCACAAAGGTTTACGTCCTAGATCAACTAGCCCAAAGCATCATGTCAGACATTGTCATTACTAAAAACCAATAAATGTATTCTAATCTGAGGAACATTTTAACAAAATGTTTTACTAATGATACTGATGATCCACCACAAAATAATATAAATAGAACCATACAAATAGTAAGCAAATACATATAATAAAGATGTGGTATGATTGCCAATGAGACAATTCTCCACAAGAAACCAAAATGACACAAAAATTAACAACTACAGGATACCATATGGCCATCAACAATGAGCAAAGCCAATAAATACCCCATTATCAGCTATAAAAGGCCCCGAAATGACAATGTAAAATAATTCAAACGAGAAAACTAACGGCCTTATTTATGTACAAAAAAAGTGAATATGTAACACACAAACAAACGACAACCATTGAATTACAGGCTTCTTATATCATGTTATCAAATCTATATATCATCTCCCATTTAGAAAAAAAAACGCATGAAAAAATGAACCTATAATGTGTTGCTCTCTACAAAATGTATCCAAAATCAAAGATGTGGAAAATATTCTATCATAATCATTTGGCAACTAATGTAATTACTGTCTCTTCTACGCCCGTCTTGAACATAAACAAATATATATTAAATAAACAATACTCCTAATGCTCAGGTTGGTTGTCATCGTGCAATTAACACAGTTAATAACACCAAATAGGAAAACATAGAACTCCCTTTTGTCATAAGACACTGTCAAACATCCAAACATACTATCCACACTCATCTGTGTCCACACTTGTTGTTGTTTGTTATATATATATATGATTTTGGTTTATTGTTATAACATAATTCAACAGACAGTTTTCTTGTTTTTAGTCTTGCTAGTATCCTTTATAGCTTAGTTTACGATACTATAAACCTTAGGATGTTGCTCATTGGTGGAGGTCGATTAAAGTTTTGGAAGAGTACTATATTATTTCCGGAATTATGAAGAATCAATTTATTGTTTGTAACAACTTTCGAAAAAGAAAATCCAGCATTCAGTCTAATATATATTTAGAAAAAAGTAAAATCACAAAAATACTGAACTCCAAGGAAAATGCAAAAAGGAAAGTCCCCATTCAAATGGCAAAATCAAAAGTCCAAACACATCAAACGAATTGATAACAACTGTCATATTCCTGAAATGGTGCAGGCATTTTCTTATATAAAAAATGGTGGATTGAACTCGGTTTTAAAGCTAGCTGAAATTCTCACTTGTATGACAGTCGCATCAAATTCCATTATATTGACAACAATGCGTGAACAAAACAAACAAAAACAATAGGCAAAAATGTCACAAATAGGGGTAAATAGTCTAATTCGGTAGGTCACACTCGTGAAAAGGGAACGGGATTGTAGTTACGAAATAAGGAACACATCCGTCATCAAACGGATATCCCATAACGGTAAACCAACTCGTGTCGGATCAAATAACATACAATTTAAGAAAGGATCCTACGAGAACAGTTATTAGTTTTTATTAAAAATAAATACTTATTCTAATTCACTAAATATTTTATTGACATAAGCAACAGTTCTTTGCGTAAGTCCGAACATGAGATTTTGGATAGGCGGTTGTATTTATTAATTCATGACACAAAATGGCGACATTCACCTGATGGCTCCTTGTTTACTGTTAAAATAAATATAATTATACCGTTTTCTATTTTGTTCTATTTTGTTCTATTTTTTTTATTTTATTTATAACAGTTATCTAAAGTAACACTTGGTTACATCTTAAATCCGCACCGATTTTCCGATAAATATTTATAGAAATGTTTAATAAGTTTAATTTAATTGACAACTTATAATTACGACAAGGACGTATATCAATTTAGAAATAAAACCGCAGTGTAATAACTACGTAAAAACGTTATATTTCCTTCTAAGGCAAGACAATCCGTTTCTTATTTACCACTTTATTATATAAAAAGTATCTTTGGCCACCATAATTTTACATCAAATATATGAAAATAGAGCAGCCTTTTAAAATAGTATTACCAGTCAAACTGTTGGTTGAATACTACAATTCAGAAAATTAGAATTAGTAACAGAATTATGAAAAAGAACCACATCCCGGAGTGGTGATTTTCTCGCTGTGTTGTAGACTCACTAGTGGCCTGTGGATGTTTTCTGATCCCTGGTCGAGTTCTTGTCTCTTTGACACATTCCCCATGTTTACATTGGCTAGAGGTATAGGGGGTAGGTTGGTTTTTAATTCCCCCCTTATGTTTGCGCCTGTCCAAAGTTAGGAACTTCTGGTCTTTGTTAGTTTTGTTTGGTTTTTTTAATTTCAGTTACTTTATATGTGTAGTGTGACGTATATGTTTACTGACCTAGTACACAACTTTATGTAGGGCCAGCCGAGGACAACCTCCGAGTGCAGGATTTTCTTGCTGCGACATAAATATAAAGAGAGGTATTAACATCAATTCTCTGTATGCATCAACAAACAGCTGGCCACTTAAAAATAATAATGTGATAGAAAAACTACCTCTAACATCAAAGTTAGTTGCATTATTCATAAAAATCACATTAAAATCTCAATCATCCCAGTCATTATTGTCGGTTGCTAAGGAACATAATTTTCCTTAGCAACCAGTAAAAATTTACCTCAAAATGACCAAATTTCAATTATAAACAGCTCATTTATTATGTCAGATAGCTTTTAATAGTTTACCATTAAATGAACAACAGAATATGCTTTATAAAGATATATTTATTAAAGTAAATCATATACGGTGAAATACAGTATAGAATGTCAGAGCTAATAGCTATTTTAGGTACTGTGGATCTTAAGCAAAAAGAGTCAAATTCGATCAAATTTGGTCCATAAAATATTTTTTTTGCAGAAATATAGCCAAAACATGACTCACTACACTTAAAGATTAGGTATTTAGCTAATCATTAATGAAAAAATATCTCTGGGTAAACATATTTTAAATCAATGGCGGATAATTCAAATTGGGTTATATTAGGGGTGTAAACTGTTCATGTAGGTCAATTTTTTATATGATTGCTATCACACCAGACAATTTCCACCATATAAACCAACTAACATGTTATATTTATGTTTGTGTTTGTTGAATATGTTTGTTCAAATGACTGACCTATGGTTGACAATAAAAAACCATAATGCAAACCTAAAAAAAAAAGAGAAGAGGGGGGGGGGGGGGGGGGGGGGGGGGGGGGCGGTAGTGACATAAATTGTTGGGTTTTTTTATTTTCTTTTTTGCACAAAAAAATTTAGAAATAGAGAGGGACTAAAATCAAAGAATTTTGGTATGGATACTACAAATGATAATATTTAAATACAGAGGTAAACAAAATGGGTTCATCACTAGGTTTATTATATTGATGGCCTTGGGTTTTATGTTGGGTAATCATTAATGATTGGGGATTTTGAGAATCAATTTATTTTACAGGGTTTACATGGTTTACTTAGAGTAATTAAGTAAAAACTCTTTTGAATCAAAACTGAACATATAACTTGGTAATTTTTTTCTTCCATTCAATTTAAAGTAAAGGTTAGAGGACAAAATATTACATCTTTGCTGAAAAACCGTAATTTTGGAATGAAGTGTACTTTAGGCAGATGCTAATTTTAATAAGTATCACTTTTTCTATGTTGTGATGTTATGCTATTGTTTCAGAACTAGAGTTTCTAAAGAGCCTGTGTCTCTCACCTTGGTCTATGTGAATATTAAATAAAGGAAGCAGATTGATTCATGACAAAATTGTGTTTTGGTGATGGCAAGACAATACAAAATATTTCATATCCTCAGACACAAACGTGTACAACAGGTCAAAACATAATAAAGTATACATATAAATCGATGGTGATGTGTTTGTACATCTTACTTTACTAAACATTCTTACTGCTTACAATTATCTCTATCTATAATTAACTTGGCCCGGTAGTTTCAGTGGAAAATGTTTATGAAAATTGTTAAAAATTGACTATAAAGGACAATAACTCCTTATGGGGTCAATTGACCATTTTGGTCATTTTGACTTGTTTTAGGTCTTACTTTGCTGTACATTATTGCTGTTTACAGTTTATCTCTATCTATAATAATATTCAAGATAATAACCAAAAACAGCAAAATTACCTAAAAATTACCAATTCAGGTGCAGCAACCCAACAACGGGTTGTCCGATTCATCTGAAAACTTCAAGGCAGATAGATCTTGACCTGATAAACAATTTTATCCCATGTCAGATTTGCTTTAACCGCTTTGGTTTTTGAGTTATAAGCCAAAATCTGCATTTTATGTTCAATTTTTAGCCGTGGCGGTCATCTTAGTTAGATGGCCATGTCACCGGACACATTTTTAAGCTAAATATCCAAAAGATGATTGTGGCCAAGTTTGGATAAATTTTTGCTAGTAGTTTCAGAGGAGAAGATTTTTGTAAAAGATTACTAAGATTTACGAAATATGTTAAAAATTGATTATAAAGGGCAATAACTCCTAAAGGGGTCAACTGACCATTTCGGTCATTTGAATTATTTGTAAATCTTACTTTGCTGAACATTATTGCTGTTTACAGTTTATCTCAATCTATAATAATATTCAAGATAATAACCAAAAACAGCAAAATTTCCTTAAAATTACCAATTCAGGGGCATCAACCCAACAACAGGTTGTCCGATTCATCTGAAAATTTCAGGGCAGATAGATCTTGACCTGATTAACAATTTTACCCATGTCAGATTTGCTCTTAAAATAAAAAACAACACGTTTAATAATTTATTGCGTCCGAAACGCTTTTCTGGATTTACCTTCATCAGGAACGCTCAAAGCCAAACATTTGAAATCCGAAGATGTATAAGTACCGAAAATCGTTGAAGAACTATATGTTAAAAATACCTAAAATAAATAGCCAAATTCATCTAAAGCCAACTTTGCCTGAGGGAGTTGAAACCTTAGTTTCATAATAATTTCAAAGGAGTAGGTCCGGTAAGGACCGATTTTGGCCTCAAATTTCAGGTTCATCTGACGAAAGATTTTGACCACTTTTTAAACACTTAAGTGTCTATTTTATTTGATTTAATTAGTTTACGTGAAAGATTTTAACTGATTGTGCCATTTAAAACGATCCGGTTCAAGCTCAAATATGAAAAATCTACCAAATATGCCAAAAAATGTCACTTTTCAGATGTTTTTTTGTCAAAAATGAAAGTGGCCGCATCGGTGTTCATCCTCAACCTTTTTATATGTTATGTATTATCATAAAATACAACTTACATTTTAATATTAAGGATGAACACGAATGCGGCCACTTTCGTTTTACACGAAAACCGTCTAAAATCTAACTAAAATCCTAGAATTGTGAAGATTTTTGTGATTTAGCATGACTTAATGGTGCTAGTACCAGAAATATATGCATTGTATTGTCAAAAACAGCCCATATGTATGTAAAAGAAGCATTCTGCTGTTCAATTAATCAATAAAAGTTTACATTTTAACAATTTTGTAAAACTGCTATTTTTTGGGGCCAAAAGGGGGTC
Source organism: Mytilus edulis (assembly GCA_019925275.1). Taxonomy (NCBI): domain Eukaryota; kingdom Metazoa; phylum Mollusca; class Bivalvia; order Mytilida; family Mytilidae; genus Mytilus; species Mytilus edulis. The sequence goes on along the minus strand of CM034359.1, from coordinate 27,801,960 downwards.
TTACCGGACCTACTCCTTTGTAAACGGATTTGTCAGATTTGCTCTAAATGCTTTGGTTTTTGTGTTATTAGCCAAAAACTGCATTTTACACCTATGTTCTATTTTTCGCCATGGCAGCCATCTTGGTTGGTTGGCCGGGTTAGCGGACACATTTTTTAAACTAGATACCCCAATATTGATTGTTGCCAAGTTTGGTTTAGTTTGGCCGAGTAGTTTCAGAGGAGAAGATTTTTGTAAAAGTTGACGACGTACGAAAGATTTTCAAAAAGGGGAAACAACTCATTTTTCGAAATTACATCCAAATTAGTTTGAGCATGAAATTTTCAATTGATAGAATATGTTATATGATATATTTACCCTCAATACATCTAAAAATAGTTTTTTTCATAAGAAAGGACTATTTTATCATGAAAATATTCATATGAAAAATATTTATTTACAAATAGAACCTAAAAAAAGGGGAATTTCAGGGTAAATTACAATGACTAGTATTCCTCTTTTGGCAACTTTCTGCAACATTTACCCAAGATTTTTTTGGCAGCATTTTGTTGACAAAACATCCATAATTTTATATTTTATAGTCCTTTATGTGAGGATTTCTGCGTTTTCGGTAAAATCAGATGTAAAAAATTACAAAAATCGGGAAAAATCATGCCGATTTTTGTGTTAGGTGGACCCCTTTTTGAACCAAAAAACTGTTTTTATTCGAAAAATTTGTCAGTTAGCAGTTTAAATGATTGAATTCTTCTCTTATACACATGACAATAACAAAAAATGTTATTCTTTACCTCATTTTTACCATAAAATACGATGTTAGCCATTTCTCCTTGCTATACTAATATATACATATGATGTCATGTTGTTTCCATGGCAACCAGATTATACAGATTTTTTTTATTGATTTTTTTTTAATTTGACTGTTAGTTTGGACCATTTCAACTTTAAAAAAAGTAATCGAAAAAAAATAATCTGGCCAAATTTTTCATATTTGGTCAATTATTAAAGAGAATTGATGTTAAAAAGTGCATTCCTGTTTCTCCCATATCGCCAAAACGCTTCAAATTTAGTGTTTATTAATACTATTATGAAAATGAATTTTGAACATATCTAAGTGATTGTCAGTACATTACTTAAATTCTGAATTTCATACGGAATAATTTAGTACAATTGATCTTTCAAACCATTCTGTAATCTATTAATCATTTATAGAGTACAAAATGTATCTATAGTATGCAAATTGAGACTTGCTTATGTTAATAGAAATTTGTGTTTTAAATATAAAACATACTTTACCAAACACTTTCAGTTATAAATCTAAAAATGCGCCTGTTTTGAGCTTGCATGTGTGAAATGTTTTACATTTTGTAATAATTTGATTAAGAAATATTTTAATGGTCAGTATTTTACAATGAAATGTTTCTTGGTTAGTATTATACGATGAAATATTTTTATAGACTGTATTACAAAATAAAATATTTTCATGGACAGTATTTTACATCGATATATTCGTCATAAACAGAATTTCCCACTAAAATATTTTCCTTAAAGCGTTGACAAAACTTTAAGGACAAGGACAATATTTCAATGGTATATTGTCTATTATGTTATTTATGGATGTATTGTTTTGTCCAGCATGTTCATGCATTTATTTTTACTGTATTCCGGTCATATTACTGGTGCTGCCTTCTTCATCTTCTTCATGATCACTCGCTTCCAGTTGCATACTAAATAAAAGAAATATATTTAAAATATATTGAACATGAACATACAAAAATATATGCATTTGAATTGGGCTTCAAGTTAAGGAGAGATAATCCAATTTAAACTGTACGTCCGGTAATACGTTTGGTTTCAATCAAAAATAATATAATTTCCAAATGACTTTTATACGAGTAATTGATTTGTTTTTAATAAGTTTAGCTAAGTGAAGAAGCAGTAATGTACCCTTTCTTTTTACATACACAGATTGTGCTTTTCAAATGGACAGCCTTGCTCGTTACTTTGTTTCCGCAGAATTGGTTTGAACCTAATATTTTTTGTCAAACTTTTACGATTTAAGAGTAAAACATGTATTCATCTGCTATCATCATAATTGTTTCATGATAAAAACATCGGTATCTTACACAGAACAAATATTTTCTTGTAAAATAATAAACAGTACATCTTCAAAGCTAGTTGTATCTAATTTGACGTTCGTTAATGTAAAAAACAATGTTAAGTAGGCACAAAGTATAACTCAACAGAAAATAACGTCGAAAGATGTCCACCGTTCTAACATAATACTGAAATTTACCAGAATTTGATTTAACTAATAATTACCCGTATGTTAGAGACATCCCTCGAATATTGGAAATAGTTGTATTGTAATAACAGCCGACTGATGCCTCTATACCAAATGTTTCCTCTGTAATTGGAGGAAGTGGTATCCTACAGTTTCGAGGATCATATGGTTCAGTTGACCAACCTTCATATACTTCTGTGCAATCGAGTATCACCAGTTCTATATATCTTGCTCTACTAGGAACTAATTGAGTTGGATAACCAGGTGACTGTTCTTGAACTGCTACAAAATTGGATGTCAAATTAACAAATATTATTGTTATTGTTTACAAAATAATAAATATTGAAAAAAGAATGTGTCTGTTATTACATGAAATAACTGTTTTGAATTAATTAGTTTACCGTATATGATTATAACACGTCAAGAAACCGTCATCTACCTTTGAATTGCTTAGGGTATAAGGGATAAAGGAAATGTTGTTAGACAAATGAAATTTGAAAAAATGTTATAGAATTGTAAGAGTATGAGCTTGGCCAAAAGAACTCGGTATACGTTTTATTGATATTTTGTTTTGAACTTCCAATTTGTGTGTTAGACATCAACAACAAAACGTCGTGTAAGAATCATTCTCGGTTCTTTCGTGTCGTTTTAAGAACGTGCCATCTATTCAGAGATGATCATATTGCTGCTGTTCCTTACAACAAACAAAGTTTCATATCATATATTACGCTATAAATTGCCTAAAGGATTTAACACATTTGTGGTTTTATAAACTTATATCGAATGAACAGAAAATATTAAGCAAAACCGTTAATAATTATACAATATTGTTACGAAGGCAAATTATGGGTTATACTCATTGTTGAAGGATGTACGTTGACCTACAGTTGTTATTTTCTGTGTCATTTGGACTTTTGTTGAGATTATGTTTCTTGCAGTGGAAATTATGTTACTGAATTTCATTTCATATGTAACTTGTATCATAAGTAAAAGTTGTTTTCTTGACAACGTATTATAATATGCGGTATTGATTGTTGGTGATTGTTGAAGGTCTATAGTGACCATTATAATTGCTTCCATCCACGTAGCAGAATAACTTGCAGATGGTTGTTTCACTGATAAGTATACTTCATCTTATTATCTTTATATCTATCATTCTGTTTACTTCTAAGATTTCCTACAACCTGTCAGCCTGTTTATCTATTTGTACGTTTCAAAACTTTGAATATTTGAAAGACGAAATATATCAATGTTACTGTGGTTAGCTGTCAAGTTGGTGTATCAGCAGTGCTAGTGTTAATATGGTTACATAACAAAATGAACGTCAATGATAAAAAAAACTTGATAAAGCCGGTCCATCTTAGCGCCTTTTTAGATTTACCTTACACTAGGACGGATGACGGAGGACTTCGTTTTATTTTAACGATGAAGCCAACAAAAACATACTAAATTAATCATTTAGATATAAAAATTAATACATTTCATCATGCACATAGATCCGCTTTCATTAATAATCTTTTTTTTGCTGTAAAAAAATAAAAATATAAAAAAATTACATTAAATAAAATTATTTAACAGAAAGATTAAAAAACAGAAATCAATTTATTAATTTTACAAACAAATACCCAACTTACCTTCCATTAAGAATGTTTTTCGTACAATGTTTATATAACGTGTATATATTTTTGCGAATCTTAAAATTTAAATACACTCATCGGTTTAAAAAACAACATCAACTTTAAAAATAAGAAGATACCAAATTGCAAATCGAAAGTTACCGACAAGTCCATCCCTGCTAAGAGTGTTGTCACAACAAACAGGCTGATGAAGTTTAATATACGAAAGGTATAAAAACTCAAGGAAATTAATTAAAACCTTCCTACAACTTCTTATCTGTTTCATGCAAACAAATTTAGTCAGAGAAGGCTTCACAACTGAAAGCGTAAATCATTGTCTTCAACGCTTCAAAATAACTGGTAATCCAAATACCAAATTTTGATAACTGTATTGTTGCGTTCATAAGCTATATCTTTTATATAAAAAAAGATGTGTACTTATTTCTTTCGTAAAGACATTATGTCATAATTTATCAAAGGGGCATAGCATGTTGCAATCAGAAAGCAATCAGTATTACTTAGCAGTTAATTGTTTGTTAATGGAGAACAAATAAACAAAAAAGAGATTTGTAGAATGTCTGACTGGTAGGTTTTACAACATCTACATGTGGATGAGTTAACCACAAAGCAACGAAAATGGTTCATTCTTTTGAAATCCAGTATTCCTTATTTAAATCTCGATATCAATTAACTATGTCATGTATTGATATACAAACGAGATTAAAAGTATATACATATATTAATTCATAATATTGGGAGTCCTGTCCTGAAGACATATTGATTGTCAGTATTATGTCGTTTGAAATTTACAAGTCTATGCTTTTTTATATTAGATAAGTATACATTGTTTAGGTATACTAACATTTACCTGTCTATGGTGAGAGTGTACATTTAAATGAAGAAAGATCAACTATTTTGACAGCTTGTATTGTGTGATTTTTGAATAAAGATATTTTTAAATAAAGATATTTTTAGATAAACAATACAATGAAAAGGGAAGAAATATAGCAATCATATAAAATATCATATAAACAAATGAAAAATGAACAAAACAACACCAATAACAAAACAAAAACAAAAACAACATTAAATACATTTATCTATAAATATTTCGGATAACAGATATCCTTCATCAGTATGATTGTGATGTTAAATGTATCAGATCATTCTTTTTGGGATTTAAGTATATAAATCTTGTATGTTATACAATTAAACATCGAAACCAAAAATGTTTCCACAATTCTAAAATTTCAAAAATGTAGTAGGTTATATAGATATTGACAAAAGAGATTACATATACATGCTTCTAAAAAAATAGTTATATGTTATTAGAATAAAATTTGGCAATTTGGATTATTAACTTCAGGGTAAAGTATTGATTTTGAACTGCTGGAAAAGGTAATAAATTATTAAATCAGAAGATGTCAAAAGATTTCAAGACCCCCTGAACATAAACTTGTCCATTTGTTTTTTTAATATAGCTGATGAAGTTTTTACAATTTTAATATAATATGTCTGAAAAGTATTACAACACACTTTAAAAATATCATTGAGAAATCGCAGGTGAGAGGTTCATTTGTTGTCTACAAGAAATGCACTACGAAATAACTGTAAGAAATGAAATCAATAAATATATTATATACTTATTGACTGGGTATGAGTGGAATAGTAAGTTTATTGTTCCGAGGAGCAACAATTGTCCTGAGGCGTGCCGAGGGCAATAGTTGTTTCCGACGATAAACTTGCTATTCCGCGAATATCCAGTCGGTAAGTGTTTTATTATATAGAAAAAGACAACAGACAATAAATGTCAGTGGCGGTGATAAATCAACTATCGTAATATAGAAAAGAAGAAACCAAACCACAACGATCCATAACGTTTACTTCATGGATATGTTCAAGTGCTAAGGCTACGTCTTGAATGTTTGGAAGTACCTATCAGCCACGTTTGCCTATTCTCCAGGACCCAACACATCGTGTTTCTGCAGTACAGAATAGGACAAACTCTATAATATTCCGTGGCTCATATGAAGGGTGGGTGCTTCGTCAGGGGTCCTGACCCAATCCTTCATATTGTACTAAGCTTTGACTACCGATCTAGTCAGTATTTCTTTTAACTGATGTCAACACCACATACTACTGATACAATAGGTAAAACACGACGTCGTTACTCTCGCATTATTTTCAAAACCCTCCAATCGAGTAGCAGCGTAGTTGCATTTAGAATTCCGCGAAATATAATGACGCTTGCGGTCAAATAGTTTCACCCAGATCCAATAGTTGGAAATTTTTGACAGGTCCAATAGTTCAAAGCTTGTCATTTGCAAAATAGTGAAAATATTGTGTACCTATTTTATATAGAAAATGATAACTGAGGTATAATAAATATATATATATAACCCATTATGTTGTTGATTTTAATATACACCCGGTTATAAGTCTTATTCGTTATTTAACATTCGGGAAAAGGAGACGTTATGGTAATATAAACATTAGAACAATCTGTGAAACGCATATTCCATAACGCTATAACGCTAAACCGACTCGTGATGGCGTTCGTAAATATTACAAAGGGGGGATTTCACCTTCACCACGAGGTACTCATGGTTGGAAAGATTTCTTATTAGTACCAACTATCTATCAAGGAAATAATTATAAGAAATACAAGCCATCGAAAATCGTATCAACTGGAAAGTCAAACACAACACAAATAAAAGAAATCATCTCCTCTGGTACTAATTTCCCACAACAGTAAATATACAAAATAGTTATCTGCTTAAATTTTATTATTGTCCTTACAAAAATGGTAAGAAACAAATAAACACACGTCAGAAACCCAATTGGAGCATGCTAAAAAAATCATGTCCATATTTTAAAATAAAAATTCCCTGTATACTTCAGTGTTTCATTATCTCAAGTCTGATAAACCTAGATGTATTTTTTTCTTATTGGCCTAAAATACACTTTCTTTCAATCATTTAACTTGAGGTTTTTATTTTTCTCTTTATATTATGAATAGACATCTTGTCTCCGAGCTCTTAAAAGTTGTATCACATGTGATCATATGACTCTATTTATTTGAAAATATTTCTATTATTCGCACTTCAATAGAGCAAGATGGGGTACACATTTCAGTGTCCGTTAATACTACGGGATCTTTATTTCATTCCTCTTTTTGTATTTTAGTTATTTGGTTTCAAACTTAGCATGCTTAGAGCCATCTATTAGTCAAAACCTTTCAATTGATTTCATGGTTTGTGTTATATGTTGTTTGTTACATCACTGTGACAGGTTATTGGGACGATTGAACGTATTTTGAGATTGTTAGTTTTGATCGATGCCACACTGTTCACCGTCTTCAGATAACTTTTGAAAATTCAATCACATGTCTTTTGTTAAGTTTTTTTTATGCATGTTACTGTTGCTGCTTTCTTCATCCTCTCCAGAATCACTCATTTATATTTTCATACTGAACATAAGAAATATATCATACGAATTAGTTCATTTTCTTAAATAAAAATTGGTTAAAGGAGATAGTGATTTATGCTTTGTAAGAACACAAATACTCAGAATCAAACAAACAATTATCTGAAACAGTCATTATCAAGATGAGTTATATATTTATTAACAACTTTTGTTTTGAAAAACAATCGGAATAAGCTACTTGTAGCATATTCTTGTCGACTAAATACTTTATTTGAACAAGTGCTACTACATGTATGGAAGAATAAACAAAGCTAGCAATAATTATCCTTTTACTTCATGTACCTTTTTCTACATATCTATGATGTCCTTTCAATAAATAAGGCAAAGTTTGGTGACTATATTGATGAATTTTACTACATCAAACTTGAAATAAGGATACATCAGAAACAGTTTCGTTTGCTTAATATCTTGTTGAGAACTGACAGAAAGATTACTCCAGCTTTCCATTTCTTTGTAGCAACATCCAATCAATACTTGCATATGGAGTTATACATCTGCCAGTTTATATGATAACCCAGAGCTCGCTTTTCCTATAATAACCTTTCTGAAAGATGTTTTCCAGGAAGCTATTGAACTAAGGGTGTCAAATGATGAAGTAGAAGTCATCCATTCGAAAGGGTTTTTGTCGCCATATCACGCGTTGTTTGATCGTCATTTAATAGTTGATTCATGGATGACCACGCATGCGTTCTAATGGTTGTAACTCAAGTCTCACCCCCTCCTAATTGTGACATCACCGAATGAGAAGTTTCCTCGAGTATTTGCTCTCAATGATCACTATAAATTGTGCTGAATCTTTTCGATTACCATACTTTTTTCTTGATTATAGAAAGTGGTTATCATTATCAAATTACCGAATAAATGTTCACTTCTTTTTCAACTACCCATCTAATTTTCCGACAAGCAAGTGAAATAATATACTACATATTATTATTGGACTTAATGTTCATTAAAAAATGCATTTTAAATGAGCGATAGAAAACATTTCCTTTGTTTTCTTCTAGTAAACGGGAGATAATCTTATTTAAACATGATAGTACCGTACATGATTTCCTTTTTCCGAATTATCTTACGAAATATCGTGATTTACAACTTATAGTGTTTGTAAAAGGAATGACCAAGGTTGTTAAGAACGCTTAAAATCTAACAATCTAGATTCTTGAAATATTGTCAATAAAAGTGCGTTATGCATAGAAAAGCGTGGTTCCCGTTTTCCAAATTGTTTTTGTAATCGGAATTTTTGTCATGACGGGACCTTTTTCATTCTACTGTATATTATGCGTTTTGATCATTGTTGAACACTTCTATAGTTATAATCTATTTTCCTTATTAAATAATGGATAGTTGTCTCGTGGGCAATTTCACACCTTTCTATCTTATAAACTATATATTATCTAGACTATGACTTACAAATGTCAATTAAAATATAAGATTTAAAACGTTGTTTCTAATTTTTATAAATATTCATAAAAATCACGCATACATAATATGATGAGCAAAAAGCATAGAGATTAGGACTATTGATGATTACACACTCTTTTGATTCACTGTGTGTTTCTTAATGAAATCTGCATTCATTTATGGTAGCTATTGAGAAAGATTATAAAAAGGAATAAAATGGATTTTACTCCTTTAAAATAAAAACAAGTTACAAACAATTATCTGAAACAGTTATCATCAAGATAGTGAGTGAATGATCTTACAGGAGAACTTAGTCTGGTAAAGTAAACTGAACACTTGAATAGTTTCCTTTAAAGGTCTACGGGTATCATTTCTTATATCAGTATTAAAATACCGAATTATGTCTCACAAATAATGAATGCATTTTATCAACATGATCAAGGTTAACTAATTTTACGACTACCCTTTTTTTTTGTTAGCTTAAATGTTTGGTATAAATCATGTTTGATTTCACTAACCATTAATACGTTTTATTACTTCAAATATTTGAAACAAACGACAGCTGCGGACCACAAATTATCAATTTTATTTTGTGTAGTTGTGTCGTATTGTTAATGTCACCTTGACGTATCAGCTGTGTTATTATCGTCAATATGGTAACGTAAATAAATTCAGTGTTTCTTACCCAACGGCAATATGGAAATAACAATTGATAAATTCAACTTGTCCAAAGCGCTTTTCTACATTTTATACCTGCACAAGGATGCACATCCTTCGTTTTACTTTATTTTCTCTCAAGCTAATCATAATTAAGAAATATGTTTTGTATGATCAATTTGAATGATATCAAACAAATAAAAAAAAAAAACAGCTCATCATGCATATATCCCCCTTATCATTTAGAATCAAGTAAATATTTTTATTTGCTGAAAAAAATAAAAAATATACCAAAATTATTTAAATAAAATTATTAAACACAAATATTTATATCAAACAGAAATCAATTAATTTTTTTCACGCCCAGTGAAGAAAATGTTATATTGAAAGTTACAAACAAGTTCAACCCTGCTAGAGGCGAACACTAAGAGTGTTGTCACAACAAACTGTTGAATGATGTTATTGCTTCCCAACCTCCATCACTTTACTATAGACAAGAAGGGATAAGGATTCAGTTCAATTTTAACACTGACCGTATTTAGGCTCTGAGAGGAATGGAATATTTGGTAAAATTTTAAAAAATCGCTGATCGCCATGGGTGGGATAACGTTCATGATTATCTGGATGATCCTCTTGCTTACAGTGTTGAAGATGCTGAAGAAACGTAAGTGTACAGTCAGCAAGCCATACAGCAGGGATGGTGGCAAAGGAGGGTTTAATTCTCGAGACTTTTTTCGTGGCTTCAGCAAAGAATCTGGATCCAGAAATGACAGTTACATTCAGCAAAACAACTCCCAACAGCAGTAAAATGAAAGACTGTGCTTTTACTGTCAAAGGCTAGGACATACTGCCCATTTCTATTCCTACAAAGGACGTACATTCAGCAGTACCAAGTCAGTACCAGCCACAATAACATGTGCTCTATCACTGTCTTAATGAACAAGTTGAGAATGGTATGGAAAATTGATAGTTATGAAAACACTGATGAATTTAAGCCTGTAAAAATTCTGTATAAAGATCATGTACAGTTTTGGGAAGATAGTTTAAAGTCTTCTGAATTAGTTTCAAGCACTGTAAAATGTGGTTGCTTTATTGCTTTTATTCAAAAACCTCCATCAGTATATTTGAATAAAACAGATCAGCATTTAACATTTCTTTATTTGTTTTTAAAGCAGAATAAAAAAAGAATGGTTTAATTACTGAAATTTAAATAAAACTTATGTATTAAATCAGCTTACTGTAGCTATTAGTGATTCGAAAAAATAGAGAAAAGTTTTAGATCTGAGACATGTTAAAAAAAATGTACAAAAACCGAAAAAAAAATTTTGAAGGCCAATCAATAGCCAAACAAGTTTTTTTCATGCTAAAATTCGATTTACGTTCTGGTTAACACCCCATTAATATACACTCAGTACATCAGACATTTCTAGGTTTTTCCTGGGTAATTGATGGACAGGAAAAATATTTTATTTTCTCAGTGTTGCCTTTTTGGCCATCTTCTGCTTGACATATTTTTTATTAAAGTTATTCGTACATCAGTTAATTTTTGAAAATCACAAAGGTTTCCGATTATTGTGTTTTTGAACGAAGGATGGGACTGTGACTACAAGGTAAGGTGTTTACGCATGCCCAAATATGGTTTACATACATTTTGTACTTTATTGAAATCTGGGTTTTTTCTAAATTTTGAGAAATCAATTTTGTCACCAGAACAACAGAGAAAATAAATTTTACGATTTTATTACAGATTTTGTTGAATTTTATTGTTCTAAACATTTCTTTTTATCTGGTTCAGACAAGACAGTATTTTCGCGCAATCCCCATTCACCAGTTACGTCCTTGTTTTTAAACTTGATTGTTCGTCTTAGAAGGTCACATTCTTTTGTACGGTTCAATGCACATTTTTACTATCGGGTGTAAATTTATTACTACAAGGTTAAATACACTTATCGCAATACGTTACTACTACGGAATGTACCACACCCTTACATATGTATACATTATTAGTTCAAAGTATAGATTTAAAGAATGGAGATGCACCTGGTGCAGTCATAATTGAAAAGCACATTGTGCAGTTTAGAATTGAGAAACACCTTTGGAAGTTTAAGTTAAAAAAATGCACCTTGTGTAGATTATAATTGAAAAGCATCTTGTGCAGAAGTACAAACAAAGGTACCTTATGCAATTTATAATGAGAAGCACCGTGTGCGGTTCATGTCGAAAAATGCACCTTGTGCGGTTTAAGTATAAAAAATGTACCTTATGAGGTTTAAGTAAAAAAAAGACACCTTGTGCGATTTCAGTATAAAAATGTACCTTGCGCGGTTAAAAATGAAATATGCACTTTGTGCAGTTATTGAAAAAAAATGCACTTTACAGGATTTTTATGTTATAGGGATTCATATATTTATCATTTAGCTAAGTTATGCTCAGTTTTATTTATGTTTCATTATTACCATGATTACAGGATAGTGCAACATGGAGGGATATTTCTAAGTTTGCGAATTCAAATCAACAGTTTACCGAATGTGAAAATAAGCATTTTCGATATTATGAGGAGCAGTAAAGCAATTTCTACAAATACAAAGTATGATGTGTATTTAAAAGAATTGAAAGAATGGTGTATTACATATAAAGTTATTCCATTGCCCACAAGTAGCCTTGTTCGGCAGTGCATATCTGAGTCAGTTTTATTAGCTCATTTTGACAGCATAAAGCGGTATCATGATTTTAGTTTAGTGTTTAATCCGTGTGAAGACAATCATATTTAGATAATGATTGAAGGAGCGAAGAGATTTCCAAGTAAACCAGTTTTGAAAAAAGAACTAATTACAGCAGATCATTTACAGCAGATAGTAGACAAAATTGATCGTTCTCATCTGCCGGATGTTATAATTTGTGCAATGATATTAGTTGGTTTTGCCAGATCGTTACGCTACAGTGAGATTGCAAATTTAAAGATGTGTAACATGACAAATTTGACACTTATGTTTCTTTGAATATTGAATCTGGGAAAACTGATGTATTAGTGGAAGATATTAGCAAGCAAAATCGAGGGAATTGTGCAAATGATGATACAAGCATGAAAATTACCGCAAAGCATCATTATTATATATCTTGTAAGAAATAACTGCTGGCCATTAAAATAAAAAAAAAAAATTCAAGACTCATATCTCGGAGATGAGTCGGTAACGATCGAGCATAATTTTCACGATCAAGACCTAAAAAAATACGCTATTTTGCTTTATATGGACTGTTTGAAAAGTACGAAATCTCACTCATGAAATCAGCATAATACCGCATAATACCAAAATCAGAAGAAGTTCTTAATTCATTATTGAACGCCAGGAATTAAACTGTGGTCGAGATGACTCTATTTCCTTACACCAGTCTTTTAAATCATTGAACGTCACAGAGTCATGACATAATTATATATTCTGAGTTTAGCTTTCATAATCTGAAATTAACAATTTTTAAGTAAAAGACATGCAGTTGTCTGATGCGCCTGTCTAGTCCTAGGTACATTTGAAAATACATAAAAAGATTCTGCCGTTCTTTGTGTTGCAATATTGGCTTCAGTAACATGAGTAAGACAACATGTCTATCCCCTATCACACAATATATCACCCAGAGTTTTATAACAAGTCATTTCAATGTGCAATCCACCAAACATGACGATACACTTATATTTTCCTTACAAATCAGGCAATTCCACTGAATTTGCTTAGACATTTCCAAAAGTGGCTGAACTGCAGTAACAATTGATGTTTCTCCGGGATTAACCACATTTTTTCCTTGACCATCAAATACCTGAGAATTGCCTGGTAGTGCATACAAATCGCTCTTGATGTCTATAAATAGTTTGCAAATGCGCAAAAAGTGTGAAACACATGTGTATCATAACCTTGAAAAATGTTATTAAACCAATTCATAATATCATTAAAAATCCAAAAACACTAAATATATGATAAATAGTTCAAATGTTTTTGATAGAATTTTGTTACATTTTGGCGCATGCGCAAATACTGGATAAGTCAAATATTCATTTTTAATAAATATGTGATGTAATTAAGGAAGGTAGCCACCAAACCTAGTAATTGGTTTTTACTAAAAAAAGTTCAAAGAGAAGTTTTCCAGAAAAATCAGTATTTTCAAACTAAAGAAAACAGCCATTTTGGAAAATGGACGTGGCCATGTTGAAATTTTCTTTTTAATGGCCAGCAGTTATTTCTTACAAAGTATATAATAATGATGCTTTGTGGTAATGTTCATGCTTGTATCATCATTTGCACAATTCCCTCGATTTTGCTTGCTAATATCTTCCACTAATAGGAAATACAAACCGGGGAATATCGTATCACTAGGGAGATTTACACACCAAAATATCTCTGGAATAATTCATAATAGTAAGAATGATCTATTTTGTCGTAAAGTTTTGTGACCCTCCTTATCAATTTGTCTAGGGTTTTTGTCACTTTGACACATTTCCCAATTCCGCTCTCAAATTTATTAACCCCGTAACACCCACAAACTATACGTTTTTTACGGAAGGTGTCATATTTTCAGTCGTCCATAATTGTTTTACGCTCATTGTTTTGAGTGAAATCAGGTTTTCAGTTTGTACTTTTAATTGTTGCCTTTTAGTTATTACTGGGCCTGTTCGTTATAGACGTATTCAACTCAGTGTTCAGCTCAGAAGACGATACGGTGATACTCTCTATTATCTTTTTTGATCAAGTTGTCGCGTGAGCAATCCCATTTTTTTAAAATCGTTTCTAATTTAAGAAATATACATAAAAATCACTATATACATGTTTTCATTTTTTTAATTTCTTAATCACATGGCCCTCTCTGACATTACAAAATTTAACACAATAATTCATACTTCCATTCCAATCTTTTTAACTCCGCTCACTTTTATTATGTTGCACAGTTGATAAGATCATATACACATGCATGCATAAATCACAAAAGTCCAGTTCGTGAATAAAGAGAGATAACCTTGATTGTTATAATTACAGCATTGGTACAAAATTCTTAATGGAAAGGATAAATCATGCTTAGTATACACAAAATCACTATAGGAATCAAACAAACAATTCTCTGAAATAAACATGATCAAGATGATTGAATATTTTGTTTTTTCAACAATCGGTCGAAACCAACTTCTCTAATCACCTTCTTACCGACTAGATCTTTTATTCGAATAAAGAAGATTTCATACAGGTGCTTCTCAAGAATAAAAGAAGGCAAGCATTATCCTTTTACCTCTATGTAAATGATGCTTTCTCAATAAATAATGCAAAGTTTGAATTGGTGACTATATTGAAGAATTTTGCTACGTAAAACGTTAAATAAGGATACGACAAATACAGTTAAGTCTGTCTCATATCTTGACTTATAGATAAAAAATGACAATAAAAGGCGGTTGAGAATGAATTTAACGACAGAAACGGTTATTTCAGCTTCCTAATAGTGAATTTTGATCTATGTAGCAACATCCCAGCAGTACCTGCATATGAGGTACACACCTCCTAGTTTATATGATAATCCAGAGATTATTTCCCTATAAATAAACTCATAATAGATACCAGGACTAAGTTTTGTATATACGCCAGACGCGCGTTTCGTGGACAAAAGACTCGTCAGTGACGCTCGAATCCAAAAAAGTTAAAAAAAAAAAAAGCTAAATAAAGTACAAAGTTGAAGAGCATTGAGATCCAAAATTCATAAAAGTGTTGACAAATACAGCTAAGGTAATCTATGCCTGAGTTAGAAAAGCCTTATTATTTCAAAAAAATCAAAATTTTGTAAACAGTTAATTTATAAGTATAACAATATCAATGATAATTCATGTCAGCACAAAAAGTGCTGACTACAGGGCTTGTGATACCCTCGGGGAAATAAATCTCCACCAGCAGTGGCATCGACCCCGTGGTTGTAAATAAACTCATCATAGATACCAGGACTAAATTTTGTATATATGCCATACTCATCAGTGACGCTGGAATCCAAAAATGATCTTCTTGATACAAGGTTGCTTCTTACAAGGATGCCATTAACCTAAGTTTCAAATAATTATGTATGATTCACCCTTTCAAAGTGTTACTGACGCCATATCATGAGTTGTTTGACTGTATTGCATATTTTGTTCACAGGTGATAACAGATGTGTTTGAATGGTTGTAATCTCAATCACAGCCCTCTCCCGATTGTAAAATCATTGGATTAGTAGTTTCGCGGATATGTGCATTCAATAAGCAATATGACTGTTTAAATTACCGTTTTATATAATAGAATATTTATAAACAAAAAATCAAGATGTTTTATAAATGTTCAGTTTTTTCCGAACATCAAAATGAACTAAATTAAGTCACTTAAACGAAAGAAAAATTACTATTCTAGTAAACGGGAGATAATCAAATTAAATAAATTTATTTGCTTCGATAGTACATTGTATGTTTGGTATCAATTATAAGTTATCGCATTTCTCCAAATGACTTTTACACGACTTATTGTGACACTTTAAACCGGTCTAGTCAATAGGAGAAGCGAAAATGTTGCTTTTACAATCACACATGAGAAAAGTGCTTTTTAAATGAAATGAATACTTCACTTTTTTTTTTAAATTGTTATTTGGATGGAGGGTTGTCTCATTGGCACTCACACCACATCTTCCTATATCTATTGTTATCTATTTTCCGTAAATTTTTTGTCAGTTCTTTTACGATTTTAAAAGCGTTAACCATGCACTGCTCTGGTATCATTATTGTAACAATGGTTCTCATACTAACATAGGTATCTGAAAATTCATATTTTTTGTCTATAAAACAATTTTTATCGTCAATTCTAGTAATGTCAACATATTTGACATTTGTTGGGCAATTTGTCAAGAATGCTGAAACCCAAAGTCACACAAGACAGGAGCTAACTTTGAAAGATGTACGCAGTTCAAACCTAAATTTAAATAAACTAAAATGTGTTGTATATTATTTTGTTTAATTACCTGTCTGTTAACGGCGTTTCTCTAACATTGGAACTTGCTACATTGTTATAATAACTAGCCGATTCCTCTATACCACATTTTCCCTCTGTAATTGGAGGAAGTGATTTCATATGGTTCAGTTGAACGGAAGACGTATATTTCTGTTTCGCCATTTAAGCCAAGGTCTATATATCTTGCTGATCCACTAGGAACTACTTGAGTAGGATATTCAGAGGGCACCGTTTGAACTGCTGCGCAATATAATGAAACTTTTTTGTGCTTGATTACAAACAATGTTGAAAAATGAACGTTATATTTGAAATAAGTTTTCCTAAAATAAATATTTTCAAATGTTCATGAAATCTGTAGTTTTACCACTTTGTGTATAACAGGTCAGAAAACAGACAATCCTCATTTGTTGTGCACAGGATTTACGAAAAAACATAGGATTTGCGTACACGTGTGACTGAACCATTGCAATTAGACATATTGTTGTAAAACTCAACGATCAGACAAGTGTAGAAAACTTCAATCCGGCAACAATTTAAAAAAAAAATCATTAGAGAGGAGCATATTGCGGCAATACCACACAAAGGACAAGTGTTGACCATACCATACCATGAATTACACGAATTTCAGACAATTTGTAGATTATGGAGATCATTTTATTTAACATAGAATTCTATGTTTTGCCACAATTACACCTTTTAAAGACAGAAAACCATTGTAGAGGCTTTCAAATTCAGACGAAAAAAATATTTTTTTAATGCTCTAAAGTCTTCCTTTTTTTATGGATGTGTTGATTGACCGACGACACACAGGATAACGTAAAAATAAAGATAAATACAATACATTTCTCCAACTTAAAGAACTCGATATTTCAATACATTACACATGCTGATACGAAAGCAAACTAATTTGAAAGGCTATTTACAATATGTACTTTTACATAATATTCGGATGGAATATGTGAAGGCCGTACGATGACTTATTTGCTTTCGAGAACGTCATTTGGTCACGGATGAATAGTTATCTGAGTCATTGAAAGTCATATCTCGCTGTCTCTTAATAACGTTTTAGCAATCAAGTAACGAAATATATTATGTCAGACTTAACGTCAATATAACCATATTACTTTATAAATTTAATTCGTACACAATCAAAAATTTGATTTTCTCATCAGCTCATATTTTGAATTATAAATGTACATCTTTCGCAAACCACGAAGGTTCGGCATAAATAGGTATATTTTTATCCATCTTGTATTTCATTAAATATTTTGTCTAAAAAGAAATTGAACAAAAATATGAAAAATGTTAAACAATAAATCAAAATTGATTTATAAAATAATAAAAAAAAAGAGAGTAAAATATCAATTTATTTACTATAAACATGATAAAGATGCATATGATAATATAGCTTACCTTCCATAATGTATTTTATATTACTTTAAATTATTTTTCTATTTCTTTTATCTGATATGTGTAATGAATTAACCTGTAACATCTGTGTTTGTGAAGAATGTATATTTATGCATATGAATATTTTCCTAAAACTATTTATAGAATTGTCTAACAATATCGATTTAAAAATAAATAAAACTGCATTTATTCAAACGGTATATGTTAACTCCATAGTCGACAGTACAAACTTTTTTTAATTTACCCATTTATTGTTAATAAAAACCTGGACAAAACAATTACTTTTAGTATGTGTGATACTATTATTCTATCATTCTGTTTTATCACTTGAAGTCAAACGGTGGCGTGAATATCTTCATGATTTTCTAACAGAAATTGTTTATAGTATTTTTGGCAAACTTCATTTTACATCTTATTTATGAAACTAAAGCAGATTTTAAGAATAATTCAACCAGTCAAGCTGTTGATTGAATACTGCAACTCTGGATAAATAGAATGTGTAACAAAGTTACGAAATAGGACCAACTCCGGGTGGGGGATTTTCTCGCTGTGTTGAAGACATATTTGTGGCCTCGGGATGTTTTCTGCTCTTTGTTCGGAATTTTGTATCTTTGATACATTCCCTATTTCTACATTGTCTAGAGGTAAAGAGTCTGCAGGTTACTCTTCTTGTGAGTTTTACGGACATTGTTTTGTTTTGCACTTAATTTAAAGTGGGGAGCCTTATTGAAAATAATGTGAACAATGTAAGATGGTAAAAAAACAGTTACTATAAACGTTCATCGCTTGAACATATATAACATGTATATAAATGATTGTCAGTACAGTACTTATATTATGAATTTTATATGGAATAATTTAGTAGAATGGATCATTCGTTAGACCCTTCTCTAATCTATGAACCATTTATAGAGTATCCACAGTATGCAAATTAAAGCTAGCTTATGATGAAAGAAATATCTGTTCGAAATACGAAACATACTTGCTTTACAAAACACTTTCAGTTAGAAATCTAAAAATGCCAATGTTTTAGGCTTGCATGTATGTAATGCTTTACATGTTGTAAAAAAATTATTTAGAAATATTGTCGAGGTCAGTATTTCACAATGATATATTTTCATGGACAGTATTACAAAATGAAATATTTTAATGGACAGTATTTCACAACGACATATTGTCATAGACATAATTTCATCTTTGAATATTACCATTGAGGCGTCGACAAAATTTTATGGACATCTACAGTATGCAACTTAAATAACTCTTCTATTATTTGTCTATTTATTTCTCTATCCTATATGTTCTTTCATTTATTTGTACTGTATTCCTGTCATGTAATGTTGTTATGTTATTTGTATATTTAACATAACAGAAAAGTGCAACGTTTTGCTAGCCACAAAACCAGGTTTAACCTACCATATTTTCTTAAAATGTTCTGTACCAAGTCAGAAAAATGGCTTTTGTTGTCAAAGTTCGTTTCTATGTAAGTTGCATTGTCGTTTTTTGTTGCACTTCAGTGTTTGCATTGTTTCGTTGTTTTCCTCTTATAGCTGTTGTGTTTCACTCGGTTGTTAGTTTGCAACCCGGATTTGCTTTCTATCGTTTGATTTATAACTTTGAACAACGCTATACTACTGTTGCCTTTATTTATATCACATTAATTACATTTGAACATTTATAACGTCACTTTTTATATTATTTTAGAATGGTACATAACAACCCGTTTCTATAAATAATTTTTAAGCTTATCACAGGGCCCTTTCGTCAATTATAAAATGTAATACGCTCATTCCCCCTTTCATACCAATCTTTCTCGCTCCGCTCACTTTAATTATGTTTATGAGAAACAGTACATATAAAGAAATTACAAAACAGAAATATATAAAATATGAACCATAAGAGTCCAGTTCGTAAATAAAGAGAGATAACCCTTATTCTTTTAAGTAACATTTCCTATTTCCACTGGTAGATGATCAATATAATGGAGCACAGTTACGTAAAGAGCATTTGACAGCAAGATCGGCTGTGTTGATCGATTCCACACCTTTTCACAGCTTCTTATACGTATTACTGTTGCTGCTCTTTTCTTCTGTTTCGGGATCACTCGCCGCCACTTGCATACTAAAATAAGAAATATATATTATAAAAATTAAATTTTTTTTTAATAAAAAAAAAGGTTAGGGAAAATCATAGTGATTAGATATCCTAGATTCGTAATTATGTTAGCGTGTCTCTGAATAAGAGAAAGCATTGGTACAAGAATTAAAAGTCTAAAAGGAAAGGATAAATCATGCTTAGTATACACAAAATCACTATATGAAACAAACAAACCATTCTCTGAAATAAACATGATCAAGATGATTGAATATTTATTTTTTCAACAAACGTTGGGAACCAATTCCTCTAATCATTTTCGTGCCGACTAGATCTTGTATTACAATAAAGCAGACTTCATACAGGTTTATCAGGAGTAATAAAAGTTGGTAAGCATTATCCTTTTAACATCATGTGTACCTCTATGTAAATGACGTCCTTTCAATAAATAATGCAAAGTCTTGTGACTATATTGATACATTTTACTACATCAAACATTGAATAAGGATACATCAGATACAGTTAAGTCTGTCTCATATCTTGTTATATGTATGAGCAATGACGATGGGAGATGTTTGAGAACGTTTTTTACGACCAAAGATATTATTTCAGCTTCCAGATTGTGAACTTTTCTTTTCTATGTAGCATCATTCCAGCGGTACATTCGTATGGAGTATACATCTCCTACTTTATATGATAATCAACAGCTTCTTGATACAGGGATGCTTTTAAAACCTAGGATTTCAAATACTTATTTAGAACATGTAGAACTCAATCCTTTGAAGTTGTTACTGACGCAATATCACCAGTTATTTGACCGTTATTGAATATTAGGTAAACAGATGACCACAAATGTGTTCGAATGTTTGTAACCGCGTTGCAAACCCCTCCGATTGTGACATAACATAATGAATCTTTTCGCAAATGTTTGCTTTCAATGATCTATATGACTTTTGCTGAATCTTTTCTTTTACCATTATCATGATACTTTTTTTTCTGGATTACTTTAGTATTCAATTATCGAATATCTGTGTCACAAGGCGTAATATAAATGTTCATTCTTTTAAGCGACTACCAATTTTATTATCTGTAAAGATGAGCAAGTGAAGTTATATACTATACATTAGTTTCGGACTATAAAACATGAACATATGCATTTCAATTGTGCGATGGAACAAATAACTTTTTTTCTAGTAAACGGGAGATAATCCAATTCAAATATTTCATATTTTTATGATAGTACGAAACATGTTTTTCTACCGGTCTAGCTAAGTTTGAAAGCACTATTGGTCCATTTTACATCGCACAAGGATAATTTGCTATTCAAACGGACAGCGTTGTTCGTAATATTTTTTTTGGTGTATGTTTGTTTTACTCTCATCTTTTTTCTTGTCAAAGTTTTACGATTTAAGCGTTACACATGAGACACATACCTTGCTCTGGTACGTTTATATTGTTTCATGCTACCAACCCCCGTACCTGACACATAACCAATTTTTTTGTGAAAATAATGAACTTTTAGTAATTATTACTTGACAATGTATAGTATACAAAATACTTAACCTTCTTTGTTGTAAATTGTATCATTAAGAATGCCCAAATATCATAAGACAGAAAGCAACTGCGAAAATTGTCCAACGTGACCGCTCCAACATAATATTGAAATTTATTAGATATTATTGTTACTGAAAACTACCTGTACGTTAAAGGCAGGCTCTAATATTGGAAATAGCTGTATTGTCATTACTGCTGGCCGATTCCTCTACACCAAATACCTCCTCTGTAATTGGAGGAAGTGATATTCGACAGTTTCGTGGATCATGTGGTTCAGTTGACCGAAACTCGTAAACTGCTGTGCGATCAGTTATCTCAAGTTCTATATATTTTGCTCCACTAGCCACTAGTTGAGTTGAATATCCATGTGACTTTTCTTGAATGGCTACACAATTAGATGTAAAATAAACGAATCATTAAGTGGTGCTTTTTTTTACAAAATAATAGATAACACTATCAAAAAGGAATGTTACTGTAATTACATTTAAAAATCTATTGGTTTACCGTGTATGACTACGAAAACTGACAATTTATAACTTTTTGTCGCTTAGATATAAGAGGATATAGGAAAACACGTTTGTTAGACAAATGAAATTCGGAATACTGATATAGAGTTGTCCGAATAGGAATTTGCTTATAGAAATTTGGGATATGTTTTATTGATATCTTGTTTTGAACTTCTTGTGTGGTAAAAATCAGCAACAAAACGTCCCGTAAGAATCGACTCTTTGGTGATAATATCCTGGTGTCATGGATCACCCATGGTCGTTTTTTCGAGTCGTTTAAGAACATGTCATTTAATTAAAGATGATCATATTGCGGCTGTGCCTTACAATATACAACTCTGCATATCATATATTCCACTGTATATTTTATTTTTATTTTATAAGCTTATATCCATTGAAAAGAATCTACAAAGCAAAATCGTTACGAAAGCAAAGTAATGGCTTAGTGACTTTGCTCATTGTTGAAAGCCGTACGGTGACCTATAATTGTTAATTTCTGTGTCATTTGGACTTCAATCATACCATATCTTCTTTCTTTATAGTTAAGCAATATATACGGATATTAGTTTCTCCTAACATAAATCTCTTCAGAAACTTTGTTAAACAATGTAACAGTTATAATATTTTATCCTGTTGGAATATGTGTCCGCCAGGAACAAAGACTATAATATTTCTTCAAGTGAAATTATGTAAATGAATTGTACTTCCATATGACACTTGAATCATTAGGGAAGTTCTATTTCATTTCGATTGTTTCTGATTATTGAAGGCCTGCATTGACCCATATGATTGCTTCCACCCACGTAGCAGAGATCTCTATGGAATACGACAGCTACGGATCATAAGATATCAATAATGTTTTGTTATTTATGACTTATTGACCAAAATTATAATGACACTGAGCTATATTAAAAGCAAATATTAAATGGCACGTAATAATCGGATCTCAAACGCCCGAGTGACCCACAACTGTTATACGATAGTTACACGACAGTCGTACGACAGTGACACAATGGTAGCACGCCAGTCTCGTGACATGAAAACCTGGAAAATTGCCCTAAACAGCTCACGATTGTCGTTCGACTGTCACACGACCGACTTGCGACAAACCTATGAAAGTACAATTATAATTCTTTTTTGTCTTATACCCATTGTGGACATGTCGTAGCTGATGAGACCACTCGACATATTTTTTGACATTTTAAACGATAGTGCCTTGACAACTATTTTATAGATCTTCCACGACGAAAAATTGTACGATCTGTTGTGACCGAGGCTTAAGAATAAAGAAAATTATTTCTTTTTTGCTTAAAAAATAATAGCAAAAAAGTAAAAGTATACAAACCATAATTAATGAGAGTCAAAAAATTATATATATATATATATATATATATATATATATATATATATGTGTAATAAAAAGAAATTAATTAATTATCTTCTCAGGCAAATAAAAAGCAGCTTACCTTCCATAACAACTTTTCTTAGTACGTTGTTTCTATCTTACATTTGTGGCTTTTTTTAAAACTTTAAATACACTCATCGGTCAAAAAACAACATTAACATAAAAAGAAAGAAGATCCAAAGCGAAGGAAATGGCAACTTGTAAAATTACCTACACGCCCATTTATGCTACAGGTTAAGACACTCCTTGTGTTGTCGATGATGTTTGACACATTTCAAGATTGCTATAAGTCCGCATAAAACTAAAGCGGATGGAAACGATTTGTCCTTTAAAACAACGTCTGTTAAATTTTGTAATTAAAAATTAATGCATTCATTGATTAAAACAATAAGTAATACATACACTGTTTTAATAAACGATAGACCCACTTTAAACATTTCTAATCATGATAAAAAAAAAACATTCATAAATGATTAATAAACTATATTTGAATAGATGATTGTTGCTTTTTCATATGAGTTCAGTATACATAATGATTTGCTCTGCTTGAAGTTCATAATTAACGTGTAGTCTGCCCCTAGCCGACTAGAGCATAACCAGAAATTTTGTATGCCATGGTATCATACTTGACGCGTGCCGGAGTATCTATTTTTAGAATAGTATACACTGCCCTTTCCTCGATCTTGATATCTATATCACTAACGGAAAGCTGAATACTAAAATTTATGATAAAAGGGATGATTTTTCATTTCCTATCGTTAATTATCCGTTTTTAGATGGTGACGTTCCCTTGTCACCATCTTACGGTGTTTATATATCTCAACTTGTACGATTCGCTCGTGTATGTAACAATGTTTTAGATTTTAACGAGAAAAATTTATGTATTACTGAAAAATTATTACACCAGGGTTTTCGATATCACAAACTAGTCAAAACATTTACTAAATTTTATCATCGGTATAAAGACATCATTCGTAAATATAGCTCAACATGCAGACTTCTTATACGTTCAGGTATTTCACATCCAATTTTTTATGGAAATATTCTTTATAAAGCACAAAGGTGTCAGTATTCACCTCAGAAACTTAAAAAACCTTTGAATAGACTTATTAAGAAGGGATATAATTACGATACTGTTGTCAAGTCATTAAAGATTGCATATTTTGGCGTTAATATTGAGTCACTGATAAGGTCTTTGCGTCGGAACTAAACACATTTATTCTAAAAACAGTTGTTGGCATGACACGGGTTATGTTCTTCTCATATATGTTATGATGGTATGATACTAAACCCCTAACGGGAAGGATTGTGCCTGATGTACATATGATGAAATCATAATTTTTCAGTCAGTTTAATTGAAGTCTGGAGCTGGCATGTCAGTTAACTGCTAGTAGTCTGTTGTTATTTATGTATTATTGTCATTTTGTTTATTTTCTTTGGTTACATCTTCTGACATCAGACTCGGACTTCTCTTGAACTGAATTTTAATGTGCGTATTGTTATGCGTTTACTTTTCTACATTGGTTAGAGGTATAGGGGGAGGGTTGAGATCTCACAAACATGTTTAACCCCGCCGCATTTTTGCGCCTGTCCCAAGTCAGGAGCCTCTGGCCTTTGTTAGTCTTGTATTATTTTAATTTTAGTTTCTTGTGTACAATTTGGAAATTAGTATGGCGTTCATTATAACTGAACTAGTATATATATTTGTTTAGGGGCCAGCTGAAGGACGCCTCCGGGTGCGGGAATTTCTCGCTACATTGAAGACCTGTTGGTGACCTTCTGCTGTTGTTTTTTATTTGGTCGGGTTGTTGTCTCTTTGACACATTCCCCATTTCCATTCTCAATTTTATATTTTAACTTTTATTTTTAGATTAACGATATATGAAGAAAAGTAAGTAGGGAACTTTATTATATGATTAGATAAAACCTCTTATAAATTATTCGACTTTTTAAATTCGGTAATTCAGATATCTTGATTGAATAAATCTATGGTATCTTCGGGTGGAATATCAGTTCTTATCAAAATCAAATATGTATGCATGGTTCCCTCCTTTTTTACCTGTTGACTTTGGATATGGTCACATACTTGACGCGTGCCGGAGTATCTATTATTAGAATTTTATAATGCTTGTATTTTTAGATTAACGATAGACGTAGAAAAGGAAGTAGAGAACTTTTGATTAAATAAAATCTCTTATAAATTATTCGACTTTTTAAATTCGGTAATTCAGATATTCTGATTGAATAAATCCGCTCTAATAGATGGTATCGTCTTATCAAATGTCATTTCTTCTGAAAATCAAATGAATATATGCATGGTTCCCTCCCTTTTTTTACCTTTTGCCTATTGATGTCTTAATTATTAATCTAATGAATACTAATTTTAAAAAGTAAAATCATGTAGTGTCAATCGTAAATTCAAAGATAGATAACTGGATTAACTACCGTAATCTTGGATTAAGTATACATTTCCCGCTCTTTTGTCGGGTTGTTGTCTCTTTGACTCATTCCTCATTCGAATTCTCAATATTATTAGACATTCATTTTCAGCACATTTATATCTATCTTTTTTTTTTTATCTCAACCATCTCTAAAATGTTCTGGACTTTTTTATTATCCAGTAATGTTCAGTAATAGCAGGTATTATGTTACAAATATGTATTAGTATTTTGTACTTTAGATAACCTCTTTTTCTAACATTATCAGAACTGTGTTTCCTTTCTCGTGCATCTTTCAGACAACAATACTTTAACAGAATTATGGTATAAATATGAAGATGTGGTATGATTGCCAATGAGACAGTTCTCCACAAGAGACCAAATGACACAAAAATTAACGACTATAGGTCTCAGTAAGGCCTTCCACAGTGAGCAAAGCCAATACCGCATAGTTCTTTTTAACATTTAACTCATAGAATAAATTTCATAGTAATGAATATTTCAACTGCTTCCTTCTCTTTTTCCTCGCTTTTTTCTACGCAATGATATTTATACATATTCTAGATAATTGGTTTATACAATGCCGAGGATTTAGTTTTTATTCGTCAAAAACATTATATCTTAAATCAGGAATTCTCTTTAATCTATGCAATGTAAAGATTTCACCACTAGAGTACGGACTTAAAGATGCTGTAGAAATTGGTAAACTATCTATTAAACCTTGCATTGAGTCTATTGCTTCATTTTAACATGTAGCATTTGCAGCCACAATTTGAATTTAGGAAGCCACTTGACAATGGACACCAGTGTTGCACATCCCTTGATACAATATGATGATAGAAATTTGGAGCTTGCAATAAGGTTTGTCTCTAAAAGAGAATAATATGGTTGGTGAATAATTTATAGGCAGTTAGTATATCTAGGTTCGAGGAATCACACTATATGTTATTGCTTTAGTATTCGCTCTGAAAAGAAGTAGTGCAAAAAAACATGTCGGGTTTATTTCATCGGAAAAAAGACTTACGAAAGAAAATGATTAACAAGGTCAACGTAAGAGGATCCATTTAACTTTATATCTACATAAACAAAAGACGCAAAAGATAGGTTGGACAATTGTTATTGAGACAAATGAACCCAAGTGGCTATTTATACAAGTCGATAAGCTAATAAAACATATGATTGCAATCAACAAAACAACAACATGTATGAAATACAGCCTCTTTACTTTTGATACGCACATATAAGAGACGGTAGTGGGGTAACAGATGCCTAGGACAATCACATAACTACTACATAGGCATGATAGTTACTTTTCTAGATTTTCATGGTTTTTGTTAACACTGGATACTCTATTATAACACAAAAGGACGCAAAAAAGAGACGATTGTTTATTTACTGTCATTAACTGTTCTCTTTTAAAGATTGTGTTTCTTTGTTATTTTCATAGGGTGTGTATATTTCCAAACTCGTTCAATATGTCCGTGTAAACAGTGACGTTTTAAATTTGATTCGTCGTTATCTTTGTATAAATCAGTAAGTGAGATATTTTGTTACAACAGATGACTTTAACATATCATTCAAAGGATACAAATATTTGAATATACCTGTATAACTTTAACTTTATGTGAATATATAATTGTTGATATTATATTTGAGTTCAATGAACATGATTACTCTGGTTGCGCATGCGGTTTATATTTACATGGAGTGTGCCCTAGCCGACTCAAGCGTAACCATACCTTTTGTATGATATGGTTACAAACCTGACTCGTGCCGGAGTATCTATTTATTAAACTTTGTAATACTTTAATTTTTAGATTAACAATAAATGTAGTACAGGAAGTAGAAATTTGTTAAATGATTAAACATGTTAAATGAAACATCTTATAAATTATTCCATTTTTGTTTAGTTTGGTAATTCAGATATTTTGACTGAATAAATCCGCTCTATGGTATCTTCGGGTGGAATGTCAGTTCTTCTTAAAACCAAATGTATATGGTTCCCTCCTTTTTTTACCTTTTGACTATTGATGTTTTATTAATGAATAATAATTTTAAAAAGTAAAATCATGTAGTGTCAATCAAAAATTCAAAGATAGATAACTTGATTAACTACCGTTGAAAAAGTTTGGAATCGTGAGTATTTCGCAAAATACAAACACATTAATTCTTGGATTAAGTATACATTTCCCGCTCTTTCGTCGGGTTGTTTGACACATTCCTCATTTGAATTCTCAATTGTATTTGACATTTATTTTCAGCACAACTATATCGATCTTTTTTTTTATCTAAACCATCTCTAAAATGTTCTGTACTTTTTTTATTATCCCAATGTTCAGTAAAAGCAGGTATTATGTTACAAAAATGTATTAGTATTTGTACTTTAGATAACCTCTTTTTCTAACATCCTCAGAACTATGTTTCCTTTCTCGTGCATCTTTCAAACAACAATTATACAGTGCCGAGGATTTAGTTTGCATTCGTCCAAAATATTATAACTTAAATCACGAATTCTCTTTAGTCTATGCAATGTAAAGATTTCACTTTCTATCTACATAAACAAAAGACGCAAAGATATGTTGTACAATTGTTATTGAGACAAATGAACCCAAGTGGCTATTTATACAAATCAATAAGCTAATAAAACATATGATTGCAATCAACAAAACCACTAGAGCACGGATTTAAAGATGCTGTAGAAATTGGTAAACTATCCCTTAAACTTTGCATTGAGTCTATTGATTCTTTTTAACATGTAACATTTGCAGACACAGTTTTAATTTAGGAAGCCACTTGACAATGGACGCCAGTGTTGCACATCCCTTGGTATAATTTGATGATAGAACATTCTTCTAGCCAATGAAACATAACACCTGATATCTTAGTTTCAAATTATGTTAAGCCAAAATCTTATCATCTGAATTTATTTTGGAGCTTGCAAAAAGGTTTGTCTCCAAAAGAGAAAACTATGGTTGATGAATAATTTATAGGCAGTTAGTATATCAAGATTCGAGGAATCACACTGTATGTTCTTGCTTTAGTATTCGCTCTGAAAAGAAGTAGTGCAATAAAAACCGTGTCGGGTTTATGTCATCGGAAAAAGGAATAACGAAAGAAAATGATTTACAAGGTCAACGTAAGAGGGTCCATTTAACATTCTATCTACATAAACAAAAGACACGAAAGATATGTTGTACAATTGTTATTGAGACAAATGAACCCAACTGACTATTTATACAAATCAATAAGGTAATAAAACAGCATATGATTGCAATCAACAAAACAACAACAAACATTGTATGAAATACAGCCTCTTTACTTTTGATACGCACATATAAGAGACGGTAGTGGGGTAACAGATGCCTAGGACAATCATGTAACTACTACATAAGGCATGAAAGGTACTTTTCTAAATTTTCATGTTTTTTGTCCCACTCGATACACAAACGGACGCAAAAAGAGACGATTGTTTATTTACTGTCGTTAACTCCTTTCTGTAGAAGGTGGTGTTTTCCCTTTCGTAGGACTATACATAGTTCCAAACTCTTTCGATATGTCCGTTAATGCAGTGACGTTTTAAATTTCAATCAACGTAATCTTTGTATGGCTGATAAATCAGTAAGTGGGATGTTTTGTTACAACAAAT
The DNA here is from genome assembly GCA_019925275.1 of Mytilus edulis. Lineage (NCBI taxonomy): Eukaryota > Metazoa > Mollusca > Bivalvia > Mytilida > Mytilidae > Mytilus > Mytilus edulis. The sequence continues at coordinate 27,772,471 of CM034359.1, read as the reverse complement.
GCCTTTGACAAATTATGCAATAGAAAACAAATATTTGATTATATGTGTAAAAATTTAATCACAAATTGTATACCACGTTCTAATTTTAACGGATATGTTCTTTCAAGAGCTAGTTAGTTTTTGTCTCTTTTTATGGTTTTTGGTGCCTCTCGTCATTGTGATAAGTTGAGCTTTTTCCAACTGATTTTTTTATAACTTATGTTGTGCTTTTCGTCACTGTTCCAGGTGACTAAGGTGAGAGTGTCTGGAGCTATCAGGTTACATGTTATTTTGTCATCGTCTTATTTCCAAATGTATATAAGTCGTTGTATGAAATAAGAGCATCTTTCTATCGAATTAGTAATAAGTTGCGACTATATATAAATCTATAACAAATCCTTCATAATTTAATCATTATTATTCAAATTTGATTTATAGCGATTATATTGTTAAGCATGTTTAATAGGAAGAATGAATATGAATAAAAATCATCAACAGCAGGCAAACTACATATTAATTAACTGGATTACTTATAATTTTCGCTATTGATTTCTGATACGGATTTTTGCTCACCTGATAAAGAAAAGAAAATTTGAGACTCAGACATTTAATTAAATCTTAAATAAAGCGTTCCTGATTTAGTTAGGGACATTCCTTTTTGAAATTTTTAAGGAGTTCTTTTGTTTATTTACATGTTCCTGTTGCGTTGTTTTCCGTTAACTACTACAAAGGTTATAATAGATATAGGAAGATGTGGTGTGGGTGCCAATGAGACGCTGTTTCCGTTTAGAAATACAAGCACAAAGATATTTGCAAGCAAATGTTACTGAAAATCACAAAATTTCTTTGGAATTTCATTAAAATCACACTTTACTTTAACTTGAATTCTAATATTCTAAATACTTAAAATACAAAGATAAACAATTTCAAGATAAGTGCAAGTCAAATACAAGCTAAAATATAATATATATTTTTTTATATTGAAAACGACACCTGAAATTGCCATGAGTGTTAGGTATAAGCACATGTTTGAAAAATGTATACTAAAATTTCTTATTGTCGTCACATGAAAAACACGAGAACAATAATCACCGAAAAAATGTCCTATCAAAACTACACAATCAAATAATAGTCATGGCCTCATGGGTCGACTGATTATTGTTTGCCCAACGCCCAGTGTCAATAAGTTGTATATATTTAGGACGATGAAATGTTAAGGTATATCGTGACTGAACATCTTGGATCTGAGACTTACGTCTGAAACGGTCGTTTTGATCTGATTATTATCTGAAAACCCTGAATTATAAATTATTTAGTCGTATTTAGTCTATACCACACATTTATTACTGTTCAGTTTAAAAAAATCGATTGTAGTCAATTCAGTACTTTCCAGTAGTATTTGGGACAATCAGTATGTTGTTAAAGAATAAAGTTAACTATCAACTACTTAACAGTCAGAAAAAGACTGTACAAATATTAATTGTCTACCAACGAATTAACTGAATAGATTTAAATTAACCGCGGCAGAGGAAAAGTCTGAAAAATAACAGAAAGACTGAAGCTGACATATATACTTGATTATTCAGTCGTTTCAGAGCTCTTCATATCGAAATGATCGTCTCAGACAAAAATTCATTTACCAGTGAAACATCAGTACTCTTGACGCTATACTAAACGAATATTTTAATAAAATACATGTTTAATCAGAATTATATTTTAGATGGATCTTTAAATGTGTAAAAAAAGTGTTTTCCATGAATAATTTTAACAAAACTATCCAATTTTGCGCAACTGGTTGCTTGAAAGATAGCAATGTGACCCATACTTTTTTTTTTAAACTTTCAAAATCACGAGTAAATCCACATTTTGGCAGAAGATAAAAAAAAATAATATGAAAAAAGATTTATTGATGATCTACCTACAAACATTTTTCTATGTTAACAATAAGGTGGTATGGGCGTCTTTCGCCATCTTGGATTGTAAAAAAAAGAAGAGAACCGAAAGTCTAGATTGTCTATCAAGTTAGCAAAATTTGATACAGGAATGCAGATATCTACATGTAATGTGAGTTTTCATTAAAAGAACCAGTTTATAGGAATATAACTTATCCAGCTACGTTTATAACTCGTTCACCTTTCTTATTTTTTCTGTAGACTTAGCTTTGATTTTTTATTACCATGTATTGTCAAGCTTGGTAACTCATAATTGTTTCTCAGAAACTCAATGTACGATGGTGTCCCATACTGACCCTACAGGTTTGTTTACATGCAAATTCCAAATGCGTCAAAATCATATTAATGTCTTAAATCGTTCTACCCAATAAAATTGCTCTATTGTCAATTAGGTGATTTTTCAGTCTACGGCAATTACATTATTTGTTTGTGGGACATTGCTTTAAAATAGTTTGCAATAATTTGGGGTTTTGTTCAACAGGAAACCTCATTTTTTGCCATCCTTTCGACATCAATGGAATTTTGTATGACTATTTACCTACAGTCATGATCGTCAGAATACGGATCTTTTTATAATGAATCAATTTTATTTCTAGAATAAATGTAAATTGTTTTTTATTAACCTACTCTATATTCCTGCACAAAATTATGGCATGGACATCGTTTTTACATACAGTTTTCCTTTCATTTTGGATGGGTTTTTTTCGCGGGAAAGTCGCGAAAGATGTACGGAGCTTTTCATTTTGAAATTCATACAAAACCTGTATTGCCACAATATTGATGACGCTGAATGGAATGTACACAAAGCAATGGAGGACTGAAGTGGGATTTTGTGAAGTTCTAAAATGTTTTTAGATATTCGGAAGTCGGGATTGAAACGTCCATTAGAAAATTTGCATGTTTGAGCAATACTTCAGAATAACAATGAAAACTTACCTTTAGACATGTTTTTTTATTCAGAAGAGTAGAAAAACCGTATTCTGCATTAATTTTCTACGCTGGAAGTAGCGAAGTGACGTCAATGTGTAGGTTCCCCATGTGTTAAGTTCAAACACAAATACAGAACGGACTAATACGATGACCGATTTTAATTACGGTAGGATATAAATATCAATATTTTTACAAGTGTAAATTTTTTTAGGTTGTTTTTTAATAATATTGAATTGCCATTTAAGGTCAAATAACACTAAAACAGTGCATTTTCTTAAGGAATCCACATGGAATTTTCTTTTTTTTTGTGTTTTAGCCGAAAAAACGTACGATGACCCTATCTTTTCTTTTGATATTCTCAAAGCATTATCTGAAAGCTATCTTTTCCTATTTTATTTTACAATTCTATCATTAAGTTTTGATTCTAATAAAAAAAAATGTTTTTTTCCTGTATAATCCATACAAAATGTCAATATGTCACAACCTGTAGCTTGAGATAATGCGCGGTGACCTATCTTTGTTATTATATTTTTGACCATATATCAATAGATACTACTTTTCGGTAAAGTCGATCATTTTTTCTAGACTCCTATACCACCTTAGGAAATATATGATCCATGGACCCTCAATTTAATTTAATTTAATTTGTATAGTTATAACATGTATAACAAGATATCAGCATCAGATGTCAACATTTAATCTTATTACAGATTCTAATATAACGTTCTTCTTTAGCTTTGGATACAAACACATGTTTTAATTCGAATAGAACATGGGCTGCACGTGATTGTCGACACAATTGAAATTGCAACGTCAGATGAATTTTGAACAACGCCAGAGAACAAAATGGACATTTTTGTTGGTGTTGCTCGCTAGGATATTAAATAAAAACATTCTAAAAGTAAGTTTAAATGTTTCTGTTCTTTTTTTATAGATAAACTGCTGATTTTATATAACGTTTTTGGTTCATCAAATCAAAATGGCGACATTTCGAGCATCTACTATAGGTCCGCTTCGAAGTACAAAAGTTCAAAATATTCCTATTAGAATCGAAAGAATTCTATCATGCCATGCGCTATGCTCATTTTAACATGGGTAGGCATTATATTTGTAAAAATTTGATACATGTTAACAAGTATTTCTTACAAAACTTTGTACAGTAAATCAATGAGACGATTGTTTGGACAACAACATACTTTCAAATATTTTTTTTCTATATTTGTCTTCATCAGGAATGCATCTTTTCCAAAAAAATAAAAGTCAACTATGTATTACTACTTTTAAATTTACACATGACTAGCTGACGAAAGGGAAATTGGTAAAATTTAACATATTTTAATTTGAAGAAGGTTTCAAACTTCTAGTAACTAAGTGTCTTTCTTATGTTACCTGCCAGAGAAGCAAAATGATTTTATTTTGCTTTATAGAATTGATAATGATTTTTTGGTTTTTTTTCATACATCGTTGTCAATATAATGGAATTATATGCGACAGTCGTTCAAATGAATTGTTTAGCCTCCTATAAAACAAGGTTTAACCCACTATTTTTTAAATAAGAAAATGTCTGTACTGTAATAAGTCAGAAATATGACAGCTATTATCCTTTCGTTTTGGTTTAAGATTTCGATTTTGTCATTTGCTTACGGACTTTCCGTTTAAAATTTCCTCGGAGTTTGCATAGCCATTTCGGTATTTGAAGTTGAAATGATCAATGATAATGTGTTCATCGCTATTTTACCTATGACGACATTGCCAATTTCATTGACAATGCCACGTGCCCCCGTTACCAGCGATAATTATTCATTTCACTCGACTCCGCTGAGAAAGAAAATTATCAGTCAGCATGCTCAAAGGAAAATTTCGTACAATCGCGATAAGAAAATTATTGCTAGAAACTAAAGGCGCACGTGCTCGTTGTCTATAAAATTAACAACGTCGTCAAGGATAAAATAGTGATACACAGATTATTATTGATCATCACAACTCGATTATTTTTTTCTCACTTTTGCCGTACCTGAACTATATAGAGTATAGACTGTATGAATGATTATGATTATGATTATGAACTATTCATTATGAATGTACATTAAGTTCTTCATTTCTAAGCTCTATTGTTTTGTGTTAATTTTAAGCACTATTTGTTGTGTTAATCAAGCCCTTCTATTTTTATCTGAATTAAAAAACAAATCATAAACGCCTGGTAAGCTATATAGGCTGCATGGAACCTCTATTTGATTTACCAGTATATTGATTACAATGTATCAGCACATGCCACAACTAATTCTAATCCTATTGCATAACAATTATTGTATTACGATAGGATTGAAAGCTATAAGAAAACAAATCGAAATCAATAGTGTTTGATACTATATGATATAAAAGAAGTGGTGAAACGTCATTCGGTGTCATTGTTTACTTGGAACTTTGTCATACTCTGTAAGTTATTTTACTTCATTTTATTAAACAAGAAAAATACCTTTTTTCACCATTATATGATTAAAATTTTTAATTAAGTTACTAATAATCGTCAGTGAATATCTATTGTTTAAATTTATATTCTTTGTTATATTAAGATGTATACCTCTGAGGAGCCAACAAATTATAGAATTATTTTTTTTTCTTAACCTGATTTTTGGGTTTATAAGACTGTAACAAAATAATTGGTGAATAAAAAAATCACATGGTGGTGCACTTCTTTTTTTGCTACAGCACTTTGAAAATGCCCAATTTTGATGATTTTCCGATGTTCCATCGATTTTTACCTCTTTTTGGGGCTATTATCTTGAAAAAATCACGGTTACACAATTAAATTTTTTTCATACTTTTTATAAAGATGAAGTGGACCAATCTAAATAAATTTTACTTACATAAAGTATACGTAGGTGTTAATATAAGAAAGTTTTATCATATATTGACGCTTTTTTGTGTAAAAATTACCATGCTGTCAATTTGGAAATTTGAGATTTTTGTCAGTTTTAAGAACAAAATGCAAATTATTTCAACTTTTTTGTTTTAAATTATTGAAAAAATACATATCTAAGAAATTTGAAAAGACCAAAATAATATGGGATATACATGATTCTTGTAAAATCATTTTTTGTATCCCTCACCCGTTTTCTGAAATTGTTGGCTAAAAATGCTGACTTAATTGGTCGTAAAATTTTAAACTTGGTTACTCAAAAACGATTCATTGTAAATACACAATTTTTTCACAGAGTTATGTTTGATTATAATATTTTTTTAAATTCATTGATATTTTCCACTTGTATCACATGTTTTGGAAATAATTCAAGAACGAGATTTCAACGAGACTAAAGCTTCAGAGGAATACATCCTTAAGCGCGCGAATTGAATGAATTTGCCGATCTTTGTTTGTTTATGTTTAAATATTCACACAATTATAGATTGAGGATTGAAGATACCGAAGACATATAAAAAACTCAAAAGTCGAAAACGAACTGGCAATGCAACGGTAAAAAACCACCAAAAGACAGACAAAGAGTCTACAATACAGAACACAGAAAGAAAATGCAAAACAAACCCTACCATTTAAAAAAAAACCGGGAAGATCTCAGGTGTTTGGCAACGTTAGGTAGATTCCGCTCCACAATGTTTCAGTAGTTTCTAAATATTGTACCCTTTATTTACAGAAGCCTACATACGTAAAAATGATAAAAGTCATGCTTCTCATTCTGATAGGTAAGTGAGAATGTTTGTGTCGTACGATTTTTTAATAGAAAGAAAAAGTCAATATTTACATAAATGTGTTTTTTTTTTAAATCTATCAAAATGATAAGATAAGAATGAAATTATTTAGACAACACAAATCAAAAGCTGAAAATCATTTGATGCGCGTTTCTAGATTTGCCTTCATCAGAAACTCTCATATTCTAATTAGTTATCAAAGGTACCAGATTTTAATTAAATACGCCAGACGCGCGTTTCGTCTACATAAGACTTATCATTGACGCTCAGATAAAAATAATTATAAAGCCAAACAAGTACAAAATTGAAGGGCATTGAGGACCCCAAATTCCAAAAAAATATGACAAATACGGCTAAGGTAATCTATTCCTGGGATAGTTTTTAACACAAGGTAAAGAAAGGGGTACACAGTGTTTGAAAAAAGGTTTTTGCTGCGCATTATGAACATGGTGTAACTCGAATACCGATTCAATAGAAAATCATTAAAATAAAGGTACCGGGACATCACTATCCAAACATTGAAAGCCAAATATGTATTTTTTCCTTGACACGTTTTGAACTTAAAAAAGGCATGACTATGTTTTACAAAATTTAACATAGAAGGCTCCAAACTAACTTATGTTCTCTAATAAACGGCTTATTAGAGTAGCACAAATGTGGTTTATAGAATTAGAAATATATGTAATTGCAATATATTTACTTTATATATAAATGTTAACTTAATCTTTCATCAAAATACGATATCAGTTATGCCAAATACAGTAGCAGAGTGTGATGATTGTGATGACCTTTGTAAGAAAAGTAACTGTGATGGCGGCTTCTGTGAAAATGGCGGTTGTACCTGCACGTGTTGTGGCAGTTGTAGTAATCCTGATGGAGAAGGTGAAGGAGATAAACATACTACACTTGGTCCTAATGTGTTTCCCCTTTTAGGACGATAATATGCAATGTAAGTAAAAACTGTTGATGCATTATATGTTTAAAGATGGACAAGATTGGTATGCCGTAGCAAAATGTCCTTCGTGCTGTATAAATGAAGAATAGATTGTTTGTAACAATGTGGCAATGTGTTAAAAAAGCAAAATCAAACAACTACTATAAATTGACAGATACTTTAATCAAATGTAGGTATAATAATGTCAAAATTATAATAACGAAAATTCCAATCTCGGAGGAAAATTCTAAACGGAAAAACCCGAATCAAAGCTCAGACACACCAACGAATGGATAAAAACTGTCATATTTCTAATGTAGAAAATGGGATGGTCAACTTCAGATGATGGCAAACAATTCAGCTACGGAGTATAGCTTTTATTTACACATTGAAATTTAACTCGCATGAATTTCATGTGAAAATCCCTTCATGATAATCATATGTGAATTAACGTGAGTTTTAAAAATAAAGTTAATAAAATATATAATAATCTGAATTTTCAAATTCAATTAGATATAATTGTTGTTGGTAAACTTTCAACGAATCTTAATTTGCGTGAAATTCACTTTTTTCATGTGAGTTTCATGTATAAGCTCGTATTAGATGAATCTGACACGGACATTTTTACGTGAATTTAACAGGAGAAAATTTTGCCTGTGTAATCTAAGAGGAATAGCGTTCAAAGGGTGTTGTTATAGTATTCAACGAAATGTACGTAAAAAGTCGATAATCTACGTTAAATGATTAAAGAGGGGAGATAATCAGCGGAGTTTATTAATAAGATGTCTTTGTAAAACGGCTTAAGACAAGTTGCATTCACAATGTGTTCTTGTCACAATAGTCCTAAACATAGTACAAATACTAAGACCAACAAGGAAATGAAAAATATTATGGAGAATTGAGCGTGTTTCGGACAAACGAAGACCATCATGATATACCCCGCAGCACGAAGAACGGTAAACAGTTGACTGACAGAATTTGAATAGTCCCATGATACTTATGTACAATATCAGATCCTTTAAAATAGGGTACATGTGTTATAAAAGAAGTTTTTAACTGTTTTACAGAAAATAAGTATTGTGTGTTTTTTTTTTCGGTGAAACTGAACTATTTGAAATATTTCAGTAGTTAATAAGAAACTGTGTAGCCCGCCGAAAGGTTATCACGGTGATAATGTGAGTCCTACAACTATTATATATCAGGACCATCGGAAGGATAAACATATCCTGCTCTACATATGGTACTCGTCATATTGTTTACACAACTACAAACCTGGTCATAAGTGTAATATGGTACTATGTTCAATCCGAGGGAAAAGGATGTTTATATCCATAACGGTCAACCTACTTGTAATGCCGTAAGTCTGAAGTGTTGGCTTTTGAGTCACATTGGGCTTCTGCAATTCATACTTTTTTTCCATGGCTGCTTCTAAAAAGATTGTAAAAAGGACACAAACAAAAGGTGAACTCGAATAAAATAAATTTTGCAAGACTACATTTGTATATAAAAAAGAAGATACACTGTAATGAAAACAAATAAGAATATAAAGAACTTTTGGTAAATTTCTTACTTTGTAATACACCATATAAAATTTCTTACTTTGTAATACACCATATAAAATGTCTTACTTTGTAATACACCATATAAAATTTCTTACTTTGTAATACACCATATAAAATTTCTTACTTTGTAATACACCATATATTTTTTTTTACTTTGTAATACACCATATAAAATTCAACTCAATTGGTTAAATCTCCATTTTACTGACATTCAACCAATGAAAAAGTTCGGGTGAACGCTTTTGTCATGTTTAACTCGGAATGCATCGAATTTGACGAATTGTCCTCTAGACTTTATATTTTCAAAATATTTCTCGTGTAAAAGTTCTATTTATAGGTCCACATCCAGTCCTTTAATGTTTCTGTTTCCAAAGTTGAACCCAAAGACCAAGCAGCTAAAGTATAAAATACATTTTATAGCTAAAACATATAGTTTTGATGGGAATTTTTCGACTGCCTTATGAATTGTTTATACATGGTCTCTTAACGAGAGTTATCTAAGTATCAATCATATCACATCTTACATTAACTCTTTTTCTTTTATTTCAGACGGACGCAAATGAAATTTTGGATAGGCCAAGAAGAAAAGTTAACCAAATGCTTATACACATCTTAAATGTCCCTATTGGTGCTTGATAATTGATGCTTGTATATTAAAGAAACATTGATAAAAACTCATTGTATTAAACCTTTTGTAATATTTCAGTAATAATGCTACACAAGTTCTTTCAAAACATGATGCATTATATAGAAAAAGGCGTAGTCGTCTTTTGAATGATTTATCAATGTAGCTAAAAAGTATCATGGCGGGTCAACCCAGTGGAACACGATCTACAGATTCTGTCGGAGTATCATAGTTCATCAGCAATATTATATTGGATTCGTGTTGGTTAAGATTTTTTTTTAACTTGTTTTACTGTTGTCATTAGCAATTGATTATATTAGTAAAGACTTCATTTGCGAGAATACTGCTCTAATAGCGTGTCTTTAGTTTGTGCTAGAACTAAAACAGAAAAATAAATAGTACATATTTAATAGCATCACTATAAGGGATACAAACTGTCACCCTACCATTCGTGCATTGATTTTTTTTTATAAATGCTAAATGCCAATTGATGAATATTTCGTGCAAATTTAAGGCAATTATTTTATATTAAAGTGCAATTGGTAAGTTCTGCAATGAACATTTTGTTTTTTTAAAAACGCGAATTGTACTCGTTGAGTGTCCCAATATCTACCAGACATGGCTCCACGCGGCTCAACATATGCCCCATTGTAGCAACAGGCAGACTAGAGAGAAAAAAAGCTAAATATATTTCTATACCAGAGTCAACACTTGTGATCTAATCACAGTAGGAAACTATCTGTGATTTAACTGGTATCATGAACAAGCATACTAGTAAGACATAAGACATCAGGCATAAAGCTTTATTTAGAGTCGGTATACGCAAGCAATTACAAAACATAAGCTCTGAAGAGCTCTTAAAAGTGATCTGGTTTGGAAGATTGTAATTCTATTATCTGAAATTTTTATGATAAAAAGAGCTGTTGGATTGAAGTCCGTAGGTTCGTACAACTACAACCCAAAATCCACTTCCTCCTCCCCCCCCCCAAAAAAAAATACTCACCAAATTAACAAAACACAACAAAAACACAAAACAGCGCGCCATCTTAACAATAACAAATTTTCTTCAAAATAGGTAAATGTCTATACAATATGTCTAATGTCAATAATCAATCGTATTCAAGGGAGCCAGCTGTGCTTTTCTTTTTGACACTTTGTCCCTTTATTCATATAAGGCTAGCCCTATTCAGGAGTTTTCTAGAAAGAAGGTAATTTAAAAGAAGATAACATTATCCTTTAACTCAACTTACGCTATATACTAGTTAATGATGTTCTTTCACTAAATATTCTTCAAAATAGGTAAATGTCTATACAATATGTCTAATGTCAATAATCAATCGTATTCAAGGGAGCCAGCTGTGCTTTTCTTTTTGACACTTTGTCCCTTTATTCATATAAGGCTAGCCCTATTCAGGAGTTTTCTAGAAAGAAGGTAATTTAAAAGAAGATAACATTATCCTTTAACTCAACTTACGCTATATACTAGTTAATGATGTTCTTTCACTAAAAACTTCAAAGTTTTGTGACTATGTTGAACGCACCCATCCAATCGAACTTGAAATGAGGGGATCCAACAGATACAGTTAATTCTTCCACTTATTCTAATTAACATATGGTAATTGACAATGAGTGTCTTTCGAGAAGAACAGTTTCCGACAAAATAAATGGTTTTAGCTTCACAATTTTGAACGTTCAATTGTAACCGATTCTACCATGCGCAGCGCCTGCATAGGAATACATACCTCCCAGTTGATACGAAATTCCAGACCTTTCTTTTTTATCATTATTTCTCTGACAGAGGGTTGCTACTAACAAGGCAGCATTTAAACCATGAATTCCAAGTGGTGGAGTTGAAGTTAGCACTTTGACATTTTTTTACGCTAATTACCAGTTGGTTGTTCGTATATCATATGGAATATGTTATGTTCCAATGGTCGTAAACATAATCCAACTATGTTTCCCCTGAATGTGATCTTATGAATTATACTTATCAGGGATTGTACTAACATGAGCAGCACGATGGGTGGCACATTCTGAACAGGACCTGCTTACCCTTTCGGAGCGCTGTGATCGTTCCCGGTTTTTTGTCGGATGTGTGCTGATCAGTCTTTAGTTTTGATGTCGTGTTGTACATAGTGTTGCTCTTCTTTTGATCGTGTTGTACATAGTATTGCTCTTCTTTTGATCGTGTTGTACATAGTGTTGTTCTTCTTTTGATCGTGTTGTACATAGTGTTGCTCTTCTTTTGATCGTGTTGTACATAGTGTTGCTTTTCTTTTGATCGTGAATCGTATTTTGCCCTGTGTTATCTTTTATTTTTACCTTATTCGGTTGAATGTCTTTTTCATCTTTTTCTTTTGCATATCCTGAGTCTATTTTATGTAAACTTGAACATGTAGATCCAGAAATTCCTGAAATAGTCATGCTATGAAAAGAAACACATCTAGTGACGAATTGAATTGTAATTTTTGATGGTTAGGCAATGCTGCATATTGTTCAACAAAGGTAGATATCTAGGGTATAGCGGCTTTACTAGGTGCAACGATATTGAAAACAACCAAGGAGTCAACATAGACTTCCATAAATCATACCAAAAAATATCAACCACATAATTAAGGAAAAAGTCATTTCACCAACGTTAACAGGTTTTAGGGTTAAAGTAACTGTAGTATCTTTATATATCAATCCTTAAGCTGGGGTCACACATTTACGATTTTTACTGCCGTCCTTGACAGGACCATTCCCGATTATAATTTATTAAAAGTCTGATCAAGATCCTATGAATCGTGGATGGAAATTCAAACTTTGTCTGATCTCAGTCGTATTGTATTCTGTAATGATCGGGACTCTGACGTGGGTATCATTGGCGAATTTAGAATTAATAACGGGACTGTTTCGGAACGGTATCGGCAAAAACGGTTCGCAATCGACAGGTCTGGATGCAATCTGGACTCAATCGGCAATAAAACAGCAATGAAAAATTTATCCAGATCATTCCCGTTCCACAGGACACCGTCCCGAATACACAGAACATTGTTAGGAATTCGATCCGATACAGCAGAATCTGTCACGACATAGGCACGATTGTAATCCGACTAGACAAAATAGGCTGAGTTTCCCCGAATATTACGGGACGCAACTTACTGTCGGGATGCTTTGCCGAACTATTCGGACCCTTCCCGACCGGTAGAAATCTGTTACGAACTAAAACGACTGCGTTCAGACAATAATAGGACATTCCAGATAATTGAGGATACTAATCCGACTTTTTCACTTTTCGTGTCGTGTCGCTGTCTGATCTCAAACGGGAGCATTAAATGACAATGTGTGAACCCCGCATTACCGCTGTTTATCTTACTAAATTAAGATAGGAAATGAACAAAAAAGTACGTACGACGAAAATCAGTTTATAAACAACACTTGGTAAAAAAAAACACAAAAAAATGAAAACTGTTTTCAAAGAATGGTCGCACTTACTCAAACAAAACTACATTTTCTCAATTAGTTGGATATAATTCAAGCTTAGGTTTTTAATTATGTTATTTGGTATTTTTTTTTATAAATATCACATACATATCAATATAGAATTGTGTTAGTAAGTGTATGACTGTTTCTAATTTTTCTGAAATTAAAAAAAAATGATAATCTATTCAGCAAAATTAACCTTTAGAGATTGTGTACCGTCTTTTAAAACTTCACAGAAAAGTTCACAAACCTTTTGAGTTGTGCACTTCACATTATTAAGTTGTTTAAATATTGTTTATTTTTATATTTGGAACCCCGGTCCCCTCCCCCTCACCCCTTGGATCCATCACTGATCTATAATCTTCGATCGATTTTTTAATTTTTTATTTACTTTCATCTACAAAATTTTGCGTGTTAACTAAATTTAGATGTATTGATTCAATACAGGTTTTTGTTTAATTCCAGGAATAACATGCAACGTATAATTCGGAAAACTTTAAATCAATATTCGACAGCTGTATACATACATGTATCATATGTTATAGAAATCATAGACAACTTAACGTGTAAGTATATTATAGAGAATCATACCAAATCTTCTTTTTTATAAGTTGTAATTTTAAAGAAAAAAGAAATGTTATTGTAAAGAATCGAATATATGTTTTTTTTTTGTTGTTGCTAAATAAATAAATGTTCAACAAATATAAATATAACAGCGTTTTTGTTTTAAAATAGCACACACAATTTAACATGAATATCATAAATTACTTTTAAGTAACATGTATTTGAAACATGATACAATTTTTCAAAATATTTTACCGTCTGCAGTCTATGTTAAAGAGTGCAAATAATACAATCGAAATCATAATGTGTAAAAGTATAGTTACCATTATAGTTCAAAACACGGAGCCTTGCTCCACAACGAATAGTTTAGCTATTAAGGGCCCCAAAAAATTACTATTGTAGAATTGTAGAACCATTCAAGCGAGGGAAACCAAACGGTTTAATATATATAGAAAAACGAGAAACGAAAAACATTCAGTATGAATATGCATTCAATTTGATTTTTAAATGATTTTTTCTTGATAGAAACACCGAAATGTCGAAATTCCTTGTTTTTCTCCTACTGGTTGGTGTTTTGGGTAAGTTTCGTCATACTAAATTATAAATATGTCATAAAACTGTACGTCAATTATTTTCGCGACTTTCGCGAGAAGAAAAATAACGCAAACATTCCTCTTCATGAACATGCAAAACTTTGATCTTTTCTTATTTAACAACATGTAGTAAATTTGAAAATCGTGAAATTAAGTTGCCGCCGAATGGGCTAGAAAGATTTCGCGCGAAATAAAGTATCCGCGAAAATAAGTTGGTTTACAGTATAGTGGATTCGACCTCATAGAAATCGCATGAAAGATATTCATAGTTGTTACCTGTATGCTGTATGCTGTATTTGTCTTTTATCTATTTTCTGTCGCCTGTCTTTTCGTTTTTTATACATGTATAAATAAAATGTATTCCTCTTGTTTCTTATCTTTTAAAGTCTTTCCTTTGTTAGCAGATACAAATGGAATAGCAAGTGGTGTGTCCTCATTTTGATTTTTTTAGTCTGAAAGTCACAATAAAAAGTTTCTGATATCGACATAATATTTAACTATATTGAGAACGGAAATGGTGAATTTGTCAAAGAGAAAACAATCCGATTAAAGAGCAGAAAATAGTCCAAGGCGACTACAGAACGGGTCTTCAACACAGTGAGAAAATCCCGCAACCGGAGGCGGACTTCAACTAGCCCTTAAACACAAATAGTGTCCTAGTTCAGTGAAAATGGACGTTACAGAAAACTCAGACACATATAAATGTACTTAAATTAAAAAAAAAAGGAAAACTACAAAACTAACAAAGACTTTGGGCAGGCGCAAAAATGCGGCGGCCTTAAACATGTTTTGTGATATTTCAACCCTCCCCATTTACATCTAGCCAATGTAGAATAAACAAACACACCGTAATACGCACAGTAAAACTCTGTTTAAAAGAAGTCCGAGTCCGATGTCAGAGTAGGTAACAAATGAAAATATTAAGTAAAATGACAATGATACATAAATTAAGAAAAAAACTACTAGCAGTTAGTGACACGCCAGCTCCTGACTGTAATTAAACTGATTGAAAGATTATAACCGGTATCATGCCAACAACTTGTCAATATATAACATGTATAAGGGTAACCCCGATTTTTATTATAAAAAATGTTAACACACCAACTTTTATAAAATTACCTTATAAAGCAATATCTTATATATAATGTGTAATTTTTGTTTGATTAATTTGTAAAAGTTTGATGTGCTGATGATGAAAAACTTAACATGCTTAATATTGAATCATTTTGGAGTTGTCCTCCTTTTCCCGAAAATATTGAACTTCATATGTTTGAAACGCACTATTTATAACAGATTAACACACAGGTACAGACAGCATTAGGTTGATCAATCAGGTCACAAGATTTTGTAAAATTTTGCATACGACCTTGGCTCTTGAACCATAATAGCTGAAAATGAAATCCCTTTGTCTCTTTTACTTTTTGAAATATAAATAAATGCATTGTTTCATTGATTATTTGAATATTTTTATAGAATTCGATTGTTAATTGCACTCTTTAAATTCAAACATGCCACAATATGTTTAAGCAGTTATATACATGTATTTTCACAGTCCACATGTTTAGTAGAAATCGTATTACGGGAACACTATTCATGCGGTGTCCATCCATTACACAACATTAGTACGTTCACAAAAATAAACCACCCACAAAAAAGTAACGGAACAGCGCTTTTATTGCTGTTCTCCATCTCAAAGCTAGGCTGTGTACTAAATAGTACTGTTAATCAACTGTTATTATAAACGAAACAAACATTGCAGGAAAAAAAACATCACAGGCAATTTTCTTTTTTCATGAGCCAGAACATAGATGAACTATTTGAATCAGAATATCTTCACATAATGTAGTAACTTTACACCAACTATTTAAAGAATGGGCTTAAGTTGCAGCAGGATCTGCTAACCTTTCCGGAGCAGCGGAGATGCAATATTTGTTTTCTGTTGCTCAGTCAATAGTTTTTATGTTGTGTGCTGTATACTGTTGTTTGTCCCCTGGTTCTTTTTTAATTTTGTGTCATCAGTTTATCTTCGACTGATGAGTTTAAATGTCCCTTTGTATTTCTCGCTTCCATTTTGTATTTAACTTAATTTTTGAAAACAACTGTTTTACAGCGATACATAATGCAGAGGGTTGGTTGTCATGTTCAAGGTCTTCATGTACAAAACGATGCAAGGGAAAGGGTTGCTCAGAGGGTAACTGTAGATTCTGGAGCATATGTAACTGTAGGAACTGTAGAACAGGAAGGTCACCAGAGGGTAAGCAATTACAAAAAAATACATATTACTGTTACTTTAATTATTCATCCCTTATTTTATTGATTTTATATTTACATAGTATAATTATAGATCACATGTGTTCGTTCAGTGTGTGTTCACTTCTGCATGTTAATGTGTCTTTTGATTGAGTTTAGCCATTACACTTGATATTTTATAGTGTTTCTTTCTATGTTGTGATTTTACCCCCCAGTTTTTGGTGGGGTTCGTGTTGCTTAGTCTAATTAAGTTTCCTATGTTATGTCGTGTGTACTAATATTTGTCTGTTTGTCTTTTTATTTTTGTCGATCCTTCGACTTTTGTCGAAAAAGCGAGACATAGCGATCCTACATTCCGTCGTCGTCGGCGGCGGCGTCCACACATATTCACTCTGTTATTAAAGTTTTTGAAATTCTAATAACCTTCTTAAACTATCCTGGATTTGTACCAAACAAGGATAGAAGATTTCTATGATCATAAGATAGTATCCAGAAGTAAATTTTGTAAAATAAAATTCCATTTTTCCCTTATTTTACTTATAAATGACTTAGTTTTTCTGCCAGTTAACATTATATTCACTCTGTGGTTAAAGTTTTTAAAATTTTAATAACTTTCTTAATCTAAGCTTGATTATAATCAAAAGCTAGTATCCAGAATGAAATTTTGTAAAAATTTTGTTCATGTTTTCAGTACTTTACTTAAAATGTACTTAATTTTTCTTCCTGTTAACATTACATAAAGTCTGCAGTTAAAGTTTTCAAAACATTTAATATTAGATTCATTAACGATCCTGGATTTTTATAAAACTTGGACAGAAGCTTCTTACAATCAGAAGATAGTATTGAGAGGATTTTTTTAAATATTTTTTTCCTCATTTTTGTTGAGACTGCGATTAACAGCTTAAGTAGGCGAGACACGGGGTTCCGCGGAACCTTTATAAATATTTTATCCATGGCGTTGTGATTTTTTTTCGATCTGTGAGTTTGACTGTTCCTCTGGTATCTTTCGCCCCTCTTTTACACAATTTTTCAGATAAAGGTGAAGGTTGGTACCTTTAGAATGTTTAAACCCGCTGCAGATATTTGAAGCTGTACATGTCTTAAATCAGGAACCTGGTGTTCAGTAGTTGTCGTCTGTTGATGTGGTTCATAAGTGTTTCTCGTTTTTTTATACAGATTAGACCGTTGGTTTTACCGTTTTATGTGATGTTATATGTTAGTGATTTTTGTGATTGTTATTTTTTTATAGGTTAAATGCGCAAAAACGTTAACGTTTTAGGTAATCAATATCCTGAACATTTGGTCTTTAGCGCATGAGACGTATTGTACTTTGAGATTGGTATTTTACGTTTAAATAAATGTTTAACTGTTGGTATTTAGTACCTAATGTCGTCTTAGTAAGCTTTTGATCATTTCATTGCTTTTAATTTTCAGATAATCTGCATGAACTGGACGAAAACAACTAATACAGATACAGATATAACAATAAACTATAGAACATAGTCCGTCGATCTGTTTAAATTTATATTGCATCATGTGATTTCAATTTGTAAATTGTACACTTCGTAATCGCATATCATCAGGAACGCTCAAAGCAAAAACACACATGAAGGTCAATGATGTACAAGTCACAAGATATTGATTTCATCATTTTTTTTTATGTTTATAAACTGTTTGTTTGTCCACTGAATGATTCTATATTGATGACAAAATATCACACAATTATGGACCCTTTCATCAATTGAAGATTGTTAGTTTGACCTCTTGGTGGCTTCTCAACTACAGTCGTGTTGTTTGATTGTTTACCTTTTTTTTTGGCTTATTCAGTCAGTCATGTTTTTTGTTATCATTTATACGAAAAATACATTTTCAACTGTTGTGTTACATGCATATATAGTTTTAAAATTTCACATTCATGTCACTTTAACAGAAACAATAACACAAGTTAACGCTGGTTGTTTTGAAAAAAACAGTGTAACGAAAAGGGGAGAGTGCTAACAAAAATGTCCCACCCCGCCACATTCTTTATACTTGTATAGTGTTGTCTAAATTCAATAAACCGTAACTTTGTGGTTGTCGTTGGTTCCTGTCTGTAATATTTGTGTTATTCGTTTATTGTTTTCTACTCAATCAGGCTGTGGGTTCTTTGTTAAAAAAATGATGTTTGCACATCACGTAAGGATATTTGCACACCATATAAGGGTATTTACACGTCATATAAAGGTGTTTGCACATCATATGATGTCAAGTGCACATCATATAAAGGTAAATGCACATCATATAATGAAAAATGAGCATAACAAGACAGTGTTGGCGTTCCATAGTTTGAGTTATTTCACATTTGGTTATGTCGGGACCTTCAATGGCGGATTATACAATATAGATTTGTCTAACTGTAATATCCCCATTTGTGCCTTAAATCCGCTTCATTTGAACTGTGTGAGATAGTTTCATGAAGGGACGAATATGACCTTTGAAATCGCGATAATTTACTTTAACTCCCTAAACTGGTAAACATGTGTAACACACATACCGAACTCTAAGGTAAACATGTGTAACACACATACCGAACTCTAAGGTAAACATGTGTAACACACATACCGAACTCTAAGGTAAACATGTGTAACACACATACCGAACTCTAAGGTAAACATGTGTAACACACATATCGAACTCTGAGGTAAATTCCAAAGGTTGAAGTCCATACAAACTGACAAAATCAAATGTTAGACATTATCAAGCAACGAAGCAAATAAAAAATAACTGTTCCTGACATGGTTTATGCATTTCCGACGAAAATGTGTCAATCTCGTGTTTGTCGATAGGTAAAAGAAAAGAGTGACAAAAGATACCAGAGAGACAGCCAAACTCACAGATCATAACAAACTGACAACGCCATGGCTGTCAAAGAAAAAGACAAACAGACAACTAATAAAACAAGACACAATATAGAAAAGTAAAGACTAAGCAACACGAACCGCACCAAAAACTGGGGTTGATCTCATGTACTCCGGAAGGGTGAGGGTATCCTGCACCACATGTGGCCTCCGTCGTGTTGATCATGTTATAACAATGTCGTGAAATAGTCTTGATACGGTAAATCAACCCAAAACAGACATTATTATTATTTAATATGACAATAATATACCCAGCAACCTAATAGTTATCACAGGTACAAGGATTATAATTTAGTACGCCAGACGCGCGTTTCGTCTACATAAGACTCATCAGTGACGCTCATATGAAAAATTTATAAAGCCAAACAAGTCGAAGTTGAAGAGCATTGAGGATCCAAAATTCCAAAAAGTTGTGCCAAATACGGCTAAGGTAATCTATGCCTGGGATAAGAAAATCCTTAGTTTTCAAGCTGTGTAAACAAACATCACGGACATACAACACAACAAAATAAAAAATGAAACAAACATCACGGACATACAAAACAACAAAATAAAAAATGAAACAAACATCACGGACATACAACACAACAAAATAAAAAATGAAACAAACATACAAATAAATATAATTAAAAATAATTTGATAACAAAATTTACATCCGTTTAAGACGCCAACAAAACCTTTTTTTAGTTAGTAGTATATACAGTGTAAGTACTTTATAGATATTAGTATATACAGTGTAAGTACTGTATAGATAATGTTCAAATTAAGTAAAATATAAAAAAAGGGTAAAAAAAAAAATGAAAACTACACTATAAAACTTTCTGCGTCCGAACGCATCGCTAGACTCCATTGTAACAGAACGCCCGAAGCTGCACACAAGCTGGATGATTAATTCTAAGTCAGTTCAAGAGTCAAATAACATAAAGAAAGATAAAGGAAAAAAACATCATCAACTTTATTAAAACATTATAAACTATAAATTCGATGCTATTTTGTATTATGTATTAAGGTAGATCATAGGTATATGTTTCTTGATATAGAATTTTCTTATACTTTGCCAAAATGAAGGTTTTACTATGCTCTTTTCAAAAATATATACAATGAAAAGGATTGGTCACCGTGCTATTTTTGAAGCTATGATTCGTTGAACATTACATCAATTTGCTTAGAATGATCATGAAAAAAACACATTTTTGTTCATAAAACAATCTTTGAGATAGAATTTGGAAATAAATAGTGAGAAGATAGGTTTTATTATATGTTTTAAGAAAATAAAAATAAAAATGGTGTCACCGAACTCGTTTTCTTGCTACAAGTAAAAAAAATTAATAAATCAGTCCAGTATTAATTTGTTACTGAAAGAGTTAGCTCCCATTAAATGGCTTATGTGAAAAAACTAATTCTAAAACACAAATGTTTGATATTTGTTTAAATATTTTTTATAATGCAATAAATCAGCAAGTTTTCTTCATATAAAGAAAAGTCTTATCAATAGAATTGCACATCTGTCTACAAATTTGCAGATTTGGGTAAATAACTAGACTAATTGTGCACTGCAATAGTACAATCCAAGATTGTAATATACCATGAATCTACCTTAAGCAGGTCGAGAACTCTAGATTTCCTGACGTCAGAATAAATTTGCATAGTAATTTTCAAAATACAAGGCCAAAAATGTCCTTGAAAAACTGACCAATCGACTCAATGAATTACAACGCATTGTGGGCTACTACGAGTTTACTACAACTCGAAAACACGTGGAATTAGTGAAAAGACTGTCAACTAATATAGTGTCTGGGACTCTTAAAATAAATGTTTTTGTTCTGCGAACATATTCATTGTAAAATATATAACATAATCTTCAATTTGTCTGCTCAGATTGAAAAAGAATTGCTTACGAGCTTCCCTTTTCTTCTTGCTTTCTCGCCTTAAAAAAGTAGTTAAACAGGTTTTTTCCCATTGTTATGCATTGTACCTGTGCAATAATTTCACGGCGTGAAACCGTGAAATTTCGGATGAAGTGATCACTGTCAAGTATGAACATTTTGTAATCTCTTTTAAACATATATAATGTCATTCCAAAACATTTCTGCCTCGAAAAACACGAAAACTGGCACTGAAACACTTCTATATGTACTGGATGTTTAAACTTTTATCAGGATCTGAACATCATAATATTCAGTATGCTAAAAATAAGTGTTATAAAAGCTCGGGCGGCAAATAGCTTAACATATTTTGTATAGTTTTATCACTCGATAAATAAAATTGAGAATGGAAATGGGGAATGTGTCAAAGAGACAAGAACCGACCATAGAACAGACAACAGCAGATTCCGTCAGAGGTATTTTCATCGTTCGGCTGCTGTCCTATTGACGCATGAGCAATATCTCCGATTATATAAAACCTCTGGATCATAGTGGATGCAATATTACCTATTAAGTTAGAAATACAACGATGAGGAATGAATGCCAAATGAGTCATCTATCCATTCAAGACACAATCTAGTAAAGTACTAATAAGCAATCATATTAGGTTTGTTGCTGAAAAGTAAGCTATAAAAGGAACCAAACATTATTTGTGTAAACAACATAAAAAAAGAACATAAAAAACCGGCCTTATTTTATATACAAAAATAGAAATTTGCATATCCAATAATAAAAGAAATATAGTAGGTTTAGGTCCAACAGTGCGATTTTCACAAAACATATCAAAGTTCCCACGTTTTCGAACATAAACATGGATAACATCATTAATGATTTTATTAAGATTGACAAATATTCGAGTCCGAGTCCGTTAAAAATTTAGAAAAAATCTAAGATCTCCATTTGAAAAAAATCTTAGCAAAGACGAAAACAATATGAAACTGTAGTTGTTTGCCACTACCGTCAGAGCAAAGGGAACAGTTTGAAAGTCCCAAACACTGAAATATGTCAAAAACCAATACTTATAGATTTTGTAAACACTGTCATGTATGTAAATATTTCATAATGGAAACCCGAACTTCTGAGGGATGTTTATATACAAAAATAAGGAGATGGGGTATGATTGCCAAATGGGACAACTATCCACTTAAGCACAAATGAAGTGAATGTAAGTAATGCCTTCAACAATGAGAAAAACCCATACCGTATAATCGGCTATTAATGGCCCCGATTGATGATTATACGCTGTTGTTTCTTAAAGACAAATATAAAAACACATTTTTTCCTCGATTGATATTACTTTTTTAACATAAAAGTAGGTTCAATATAAAACAAAAAAATTGTGAAAACTTAAAAAGTTTAGTGACCCCATCAGATACTTGACACACTCTAAGTCTTCGTCTTTTGTGTGAACACAACATTCATGGATCACACATTTCTCTTTAACTATCTATACGAAAGTTGCTGCACTCAAAAGACATGAATATTAGCATCGGCTGTTATCGACGGCTAGCTAAAACACTTGTATGTTTGTCTTATGGGTAATTGTGTTTTTCACTGTTGTTTCGTTGCTGTCTGGTGGACGAATGCATGAAATCTGCATGTCATCATCATGTAAATAACTATATATCTGGTAATTCAAACACTTGTTTCTCCGCATAGAAACAACTCTTCATTAATCTGAGCATGGAACGAATACTTTATATCACGAACTATAAATGTGGATACAAAAAATGAAAAACTAAGCGAAATTGTTAATCCCGCATTGCACGAAAAAATGTGTTGTATTTCAGTAAGTAGCACGTGTTCTTGGTTGATTGTATACACGTAGTAGTCCATAATGCATTGTTACTCATTTAGTGGATTGGTCAAAAACCCAGGTAACAATAAATTGCGTCACACGTAAATAAACAATTACACGTGCGAGACCATAAGTATGCTAATTTATGCATTTCCATATAAGGTAGACTAAGTGTTCCTGACCTGTTAAGTGGACAGATAATATGTATCTTTTCGGTTTTGGTACTTTCCAATGAAGTTTGTATGAAAAGAATCTATGAAATGATTTTAAAATTGCTTACGGAAGTTTAAGGTAATTAAATATCCTGGATAAGTTTCAAATTTGAAACATCTATAAACTTTTTTTTATTTACATAGTACATATTTTTTACTAAAAGAGGTATCTCCCATTAAAATTGGCTTATTTGGAGAAAAAAAATTCTTAAAACAGAAGATTTGATATTTATTTAAATATTTTGAATTATACAATAAATCACCCAGTTTTCTTTATCATGTTTATATAGATAAACCTTCTTACTAATAAATTGCAAATCTGTCTCCAAATTTGCAGATTTGGGCAAATAATTAGACCGTTTTGTACTGCGTTTGTACAATCCAAGATCATGGCGGTACACCATGAATCTAGCTTATATCTATATATTGTATGAAAAGAAACCAAAAAAATCCTTACCGATTGGATACTCGAGATTCAATGTCTCGAATTTGAAATTTAGATACGAAATGTAAAACTCAATAGTCCAATTTTAAAATAGAAATTATAAAAGTTTGAAGTGCAATATAAAGTTTGTTTAGTTAAAGCCATTTACACCGATCTTTCCGTCATATTTTTTTTTAAAGCAGAACAGCTACCACTGCAAACCAGGGCTTTTTGACAACAGACGTCAATAGTGCGAATTAAAACAAGAAATACACAGACGAATGTAGATATCAAATTAAAAGTAGTGTTTATATTATAAGAATGGCAGACAACTCCTTGCATCAATATAACATTTTAAACGCCTTTCATTACCATGATTACGGTTTTATCCATTTTGAAGTGGTAAACGGGTTTTAATGAATATCGAAGAATACCATATATTCTTGTAAAATATCTTTATAAAATCAGATAATTATGTTCAATTTGAACGAGTTTTGAAATTGAAACAACTAGCTTATTTATTTGTTTAACGATTAACCGTAAGAAAATTGGTCCAGTTTGATCAAATTTATACATCGAAAAATTCATTTCTCAGAAAGAAACATAAAAATATATGTCAAGTGTATATTTATTATAGTTAACAATGTCATGTTCTTATATTTTTAGCGAATTTTTATTTTATTTTAGTAACTAGTCAGCCAGCTTTGTTTTCTTTAAAAGATAGAATAATTTGAGCATAAGCGGAACATTCAGACAGCAGTCATCAGAATTTATTCAAAAAATTTTAAAGCGATTTTGGTGTACAATACCAAAAATGAATCTTTGCCGACCATTATTGGGTAGTTACATGTATAAGCTATTTATTTGTACTGTAGTCCTGTCATGTAATTTTGTAATTTTAATGTTATATTTAACATTTCCATAAAAGCGCGAGGTTCGGCAAACCGCAAAACAAGGTTCAACCCACCATTTTTTTTCTTACAATGACCTGTACCAAGTCAGGAATATGGCCATTGTTATATTATAATTCGTTTCTGTGTATGTTACATTTAAGTGTTGTTTTTCTGTTGTGTTGTAGTTCTCCTTTTATATTTGATGTGTTTCCCTTAGTTTTAGTTTGTAACCCGGATTTGTTATTTTTTCAATCGATAATGCTTTACTAAAAAGAAATCTTTTATTGAAATTGTATTCCCCTAGTCGTCGTCTCATTTTAATTGAAAATAAATCATTATCCAAGGCTACTTTCGGAAAATTTAAGCTCACGATTCAATTTAAACGGGGGAAAACTAATGATGAGCATCGGTTACAAATAATAAAAAAATCGTGATGATGTTTGTCCATTACCGTTTTAATAATTGTTAATAGCTATCTCACTTAACCTGTATCGAACTCCCTCGAGCTTTTGGTACATTTAAAACACGTCATTAAAATGCTGTGCATGACATGAAGTTTAACACCCCACCGAAGACAAGCTATGCTATGAACTTTTGCAGAGTATGTTATTAAAATGCTGTGCATGAAATGAAGTTTAACACCCCACCGAAGACAAGCTATGCTATGAAATTTTGCAGAGTAGTGTATTGCAGGCTTACAAACTCCGAAACAGTGGTAACGTTCCTTCGCTAAAGTCAACGTAGCGTAGTAAAGAGGACGTAACCGCTGTTTCGGAGTTCGACAGGCGTAGAGAAGACCTGTATTTAGAATCTACTTATACATGTAAATAAAAATAATAGTACCTTATTTTGATAACTCGAAAGCAAAACCATCCATAATTATAAATGGAAAACGTGGACATTGGCATATACTAAGGTTTTCATTAATCATTAACTTGTTTACCTACTGTACGCTTTAAGGTGTAATACCACCATTGATTTTCCCCTATTAGTCTTTGTTAAATTTGCACTTTTCAAAAAATTGTGCAGAATTTATCTTTGTTTCAAATAAAGAAATACTTGGCATGAGTAAAGTTTTATCCTGTCCAGTTCTATAGAAAAAGTTTCACATAACATTTCATTGCATATAAGAAAATAACCATCATTGTAAGTTAACCAATCAAATTTCTCCCCTTATTCTATCTGTGTACAAGGTTTAGTCACCATGTAACCTCAAGATTACAAAATTTTCTATAGAAATCACAAATAAAAAATGATGGTGTTTTGAAATACCCAAGACATATGTTTATGACACAGAAATAGTTTTACTGCAATAAAATGTAGGATTAATTACCTACAATGGTCAAATTCAAGGGAATATTTTTTTAGACCTACTTTCGTATGCAACCGGATGTGACGTACCATGATTTGGTGGTATTACACCTTAAAATAAACATGATGAATTTCATACTTGAAATCCTTCGGTGTAATCAATAATAGTTATAAAATGTAAGATATTGAAATTATATATTATTGATTGAGATATTACAATACAATATAAATGTAAATTCTAAGTAATTTTTTCTATTCAACTGTCATTTTCCTATAGATGTATTATATGAATTAATAATGTTTACTTTTCAGGAATTTAGTAGACTATGAATTTCAATCGGACTGACAAATATTGAACACTGAATATAACGCTCCTAAATACTAATTAATGGTTGTTATATACTAAACAGTGACTTCATAAACCAACCACATGGTCTTGAATTTTAATGCGTACGCAATAACAATTTCAATGTAATGGAGACAAAAAAGAAATAAAAAATGTCGATGTGAAAAGGAATTCTGATATATTGTTCGAAAAATGACTGTTGAAAGACGTGTCCTGATTATTTTCTTTTTAACTAAGATTTTTGTTTTAACTAATTGTGAAATATTAACAGGATTATATAACTTTACTACAATAGGAGCGAAGCAATGTTCCAGCCAGTGTTACGACCATGGAAGTTGTATGTCTTTTGTTTACAACAGAGATGTTTTACAGTGTTTCCTCTTCATTAACAATGTTACTTTGGATGAAGAACATTCATATAAAGGAATAACTCAGACTGCACTCAAAAGACGAATGGACATATCAGATGTAAGTTTTCATTCATGGCATTGCTACTTTACTGGGCCAGTATTCATTTTTAAAACTCCAAACTCATTTCTAACCATTCTTCTTTTACTGTTCGTATTGTTATGCGTTTACTTTTCTACATTGGCTAGAGGTATAGGGGAGGGTTGAGATCTCAAAAAACATGTTTAACCCTGCCGCATTTTTGCGCCTGTCCCAAGTCAGGAGCCTCTGTCCTTTGTTAGTCTTGTATGATTTTTAATTTGAGTTTCTTGTGTATAATTTGGAGTTTAATATGACATCCATTATCACTGAACTAGTATATATATTTGTTTAGGGGCCAGCTGAAGGACGCCTCCGGATGCGGGATTTTCTCACTACATTGAAGACATATTGGTGACCTTCTGCTGTTGTCTGTTCTATGGTCGGGTTGTTGTCTCTTTGACACATTCCCCATTTTCATATTCAATTTTATTCAAATAAAAGCGCACCTCATCTCAAGGGAAATAGTTTTAAAAATATGAAATATACAAAATAGGAGGTATGATCAGAAACGGACTAAATGATAAAATATATTCTTAAATACGCTAAACACAGCTACATGTATATGAACAAATATATTAAATTCGTTTCGATGTGCATATGTTTTAAATTGTCTCTTTTTAGAATCAAATTAACACCCAAGTATCACATGTGCAGTAGTACAACTACAGACAACAACGTGATATTCATGATTATTTTAAGCCTTGTACATGTCCACAAATTGGACATACAAAGACATTAAGGAGGACTTTGTTTTTTTCCTGTACATATCATAAGCTTTTTTAACAAATCATTATTTTGGTATGTGAATATAAAGTAATATATCAAAAATACCAAACTTCAGGGAAAATTCAAATTGGAAATCAAAAAGCAATAGCAATGAAACACAACAAACGAATGGAAAAAAACCTGTTATGTTCTAAAATCCTGCTACTTTTATAGGAAACAGTTTTCTTAAGAGGAAGGAACCGTAGTTGTAGCCTTAATTTTACAAGGACAAAGCAAAACACAGAATGAAATTTTACCACTGAAGCATTTCGTCAAAATTTATTGCAAGCATGCAATCAGCAATACGTTAAATAAAAAGGAGAAAAGCCCCCACCCCCACCCCCCACAAAAAAAGATAAAAGAAGAATGAGACTCATATGCATGTTGTCAATATATTAACATTCTGTAAATTTTTATAACACAATGTAATGCTTCGGAAACATGTTATGACGTTTGATTATTATTGGTTGGAAGGGTACTGATTGGTATTTGAGTCTTGAAAAACATGCCTGTTTTAGTGATTGTCGTTTAATGGTGTGGTTCATAGGTCTTTCTCGTTTCTCGATTTTTCTATACTAGTAGATTGATTGTTAACTTTTCTACACAATGTGACTTGGATGGAGAGTTGTCTCATTGGCACTTATTCCACATCTCCTTTTTTACATTTATTATTTAGTTAAAGTTGGGCGCTGAAATAGTTTTAAGAATCGGCGCCTACTATTAAAACGCTACTGTGCATCTTTTTGTAGTTTTGTTTTGTGCCGACCACTTTCAAACTTATTTTTTTTAGTTGATCATATGCTGTTATGCCTTCAAAAGGGGAACTGGAATACGCTGGCCACAACTGTTTTTGGCGCTGTTTTAGATTTAACTAGAAAAAAATGAAATGCATGGATTAACAGTCCATCAGATATCCCTGAATTTCGACAATCTTAATTTGTTTGTAATTCTCTCCATGTACCTACGTTAACAATATCTAAAGAAAAAAAATACTCGTAAAATGTGATCGCTTTATCAGAGTAAACATCATGTGTGTGCCTATCCCAAGTCATGAGCCTGTAATTCTATAGTTGTTGATACTTAAGGCCGTTTGTTTTGCGACAGTTCAGTGTTTCTGTTGTTCCGGTTTTAGTTAGTAACATGAATTTGTTTTAAGCTTAAACGCGTTGGGCCGTACAGAGCCCTATAGTTGTTAATTTCTGTATCAATTGATCTCTTTTGTGTAGTTGTCTCATTTGCAATAGTAGCACTTATTCTTATTCTGATATTTGATATCAATTGAAAAAGAATCTCGCGCAAAACTATTTGGTTAACACATTGTTTTAAGTAATATGTACAACACTATTCTAATTTTACCCATTTGAAACTTTCAATGTATAATGTATGAATAATTGCTACTTCTTTGTTGATTCCATTTGTTATTGAAGCATTTAAATATTTATGACCTCCTGCCTGAAGTAATTCTAGAAAAGTGCTTCGAACGAATCAATTTACAAAGCGTTATCAAGTGTCATTTTTTGTAATATTTCAATAAAAAGGCAACGATGATACAGAAACTAATCATTTTTTTATCTATTGAAATGCATATTTCCAATGATCTATTTCTACATTTATATTTGATTTTATTATACTAGAAAATGGATATCTTCTAAAACAGTTTTGTTAATAACATCTTTCTAAATGAAAAAGTTGAAATTTGATATGGAAAAGCATTAATTTTTATTAAATAATAAATATTCATTTGACACCGTAATGAAATTCAGAACTCCATATTTAAGTGCATAAAAGGGACTTTGTATAATAGAACAAAAACGTGAATTAAATAGAACCCATAGGAATTATGTAATTTTACAGAGGACAGAAAGATACCTGAGGGACATTCACACGCCATGGCAAAAAAAAAAGACAAACAGACAAACAAATCATAAGACACAACATAGAAAACTTAAGACTAAGCAACACGAACATGACGAATCCCGTCAAAAACTGGGGTGAACTGAGGTATAATAAAGGGTAAGCAGATCATGCTGCACATGTGCCACACTCATCGCTTTAATTAGCCTCAGGAATATATAATGTTAATTCCATTATTGCTTAAACATTGAATAGTTTATAGTTATCAAAGGTACCAGGATTATAATCTAATACGCAAGACGCGCGTTTCGTCTTCTCAAGACTCATCAGTGACGCTCAGAACAAAATAGTAATAAAGCAAAAACAGCAAAAAGTTGAAGAGCATTGAGGACTGATAATTCCGAAGAATTGTGCCAAATACGGCTAATGTAATCTATTCCTGGGATAAGAACATCCTTAGTATTTCGAAAAATCAAAGTTTTGTAACAGAAAATTTATAAAAGTTACCAAATACTTTATATTCATGTCAACAACGAAGTGCTGACTACTGGCTGGTGATACCCTCAGGGACGAAACGTACACTAGCAGTGGCATCGACCCAGTGGTGTAAATAGTTATCAAATGTACCAGAATGTTAGTTTAATACGCCAGATGCGCGTTCTGTCTACACAAACACGAATCAGTAACGCTCAGATCAAAATAGTTATAAAGCAAAAAGTGGCCTATCAAAATAGTTATAAAGCAAAAAGTTATAAATACAAATTTGAAGAGCATTGAGGACCAAAAATTCAAAAAAAATATATGCCAAATACGGATAATGTAATCTATTCCTGGGATGAGAAAATCCTGAGTTTTTATCCTTAGTTTTTCGAAAAAAATCAAAGTTTTGTAACAGGAAGTTTATTAAGTTGACCATATAATTGATAGCCATGACAACACCGAAGTGCTGACTACTGGGCTGGTGATACACTCGTTGACGAAACATCTACCAAAATAATTTTCATTTCGATATAAAAAGATGAACATATTTAGGAAGCTTTGTCATCTAAATGTTTAATAGAACATGGGGATATTATAAGTTACACAGTGTGCTAATGACCTAATAATATATAGATGGGGTCAGTAATATACCTGGCCCATATATCGGATGAGGTCACTAGCACAATATGCAACGAATTTATCTTACCGACTATCTTAACATGTGGAATTTAGATTAATGGCCTATCAATGTGATCAAGTCTACAATACCTACTTCCATATTTCAATTTGGTATATACAAAAACAAATGCAAACAATAACAACTTGTTTGCTTAAAATGCGTTCCATGAATTTATTTTAATCGCTCACATGCAAATACTTCTTCTGTTGATACCCTTAGGAGTATCTCTTAACACCGTGTTGTTTTTATAAAGAGACATAACACCACTACTAACCGTGTATTGAAATGAACCCCGCCAACTAACCTAATATGAAAAACTAAACTCATCATAGATACCAGGATTACATATACACGGTCTCCACACGGTTGCTTTTAACCAATCACATTCCTACAAATATTTAGGAGGTAAGATAAATATAATTCCTTTAAGATTCATCAAAGATGGAGCACGCGCCCGACTCGAATCTTTCAACTACGACTGGGATATAGTGCAAGGGGAATTAAAATTCGCCAGCTTAAAGTCATATTTTAAAAAGAACATTAGACCGTTGGTTGTCCCGTTTGAATGGTTTTACATAACTACTTTTCGGGGTCCTTTATAGCTTGCTGTTCGGTGTGAGCCAAGGCTCCGTGTTGAAGGCCATACCTTGACCTATAATGGTTTACTTTTATAAATTGTTTTTTGGATTGAGAGTTGTCTCACTAGCACTCATACCACATCTTCCTTTATCTAGTTTATCAGAAATGGATATATATAGAGCCTTTCTAATAGAGCAGACAGAATCTCATATCTGTAATTCTTACTCCGTATCTTGTGTAGAATATGATAACTAATGCTTTTATTATATATTGCGGTTGCTTGCTGCATGTAAAATGTAGCAAATGTGAACGTCTTATCATCTTTAAAATTTGACCACTTTAATTGAGGTTTTGCTGTATTTATATCTTAATATGCATTGCAGAATAATATCTTTTAAAAGGTAAAAGTATCTCCCCATAACACCACCAAGAAGATTCCTGATTTTCTTTCTATTGATTTAAGACACAAATAATACCAATGCAAATATAAGGTAAAAGTCCGAGTCAGCCTTTTCCCGCCATATTTTGAATATCAAATATCCCGAAAAAGGAGCTTCATGACCTATCAATATCTTTAACTTATTTTGATCCTTAACCAATGCTCTACCGGCTATCATTATCAATTTTAAATTCTTTATTTATTTAATTTCCCCTTATACATCCTTAAGTATAACTAGTTAATATCAGAAGCAAAAAAAGAACAAAACTTTTAAAGCCCTTAGAAACAGACGTAAATAATTCGAATATACCAACCTGAACATTTTACCTTCCCTTATAAACAGTTTCATTTCATTTTTGTTACATTTCAACTATATACCAGCCTGTTTTTCATATCAAGGAAGCTTAAAATTCTTCACTTATTTGAATATGGGTGAACATTTAAAATACCGTCTTTCGGTTTGCTAAATGACAGTTATCGTCATTTTCGCCATCGTTGATATAATGTACAGATTATAATGATTATATTATATATAAGTATTCTGATAAATTAGTTTCCTTCTTTATAACCATCGACAGTGGTGCATGCCAACGGTATAATATATACAATGAATGGACGTCTGAAAGTAAAATTGAAACTCAAATGCCAATACCGTTTCGTCAAATATGTTGTGTACAATAGCAACACATAGAATATGCCAATACTGAATTAAAAACAAAACACTATAAAAGTAGACCAACTCTTGTTCTTTAGTCGTAGTAAATTTGTTTGTTTTTTTTATATTAGTTCAAGATCAAAATAAATACACGTTGTTCATTAATTGATTACTCAAAACTGTATTGTACTTTTTTTCTATAATTTGCTAGTTTAAGGAAATGCTCAAATATAACATAATGAGTCTCTTAATTGGAAAACTATTTAAATATTTACAACTTAATATGGACCAATTCATTTATGAATTAATCTGCATATCATGATAGCAACCCCTTTATAACATTTAGCATGGATATTACGAAGTGTTTTTGTATCTATTCTTGGTATTTTCATTACTTTAATGTTAATGATTTGCAAAAAAAAAATCAATTGTTTAGGTATTCTGTAAGAGAAAGCAAATTAGTGTACCGTTTCAACTACATATACTCTTGCCAAGGACATCTAGTATTGTTGAATAAATAAACTGTTATTACCAATGTTATTTCAACTGATCGGGCGGAGCTCCTGTTTTAATTTGCATAAGGACAGTCTATTTGAAGATGTGTGTGATAAGGATGATTGCCGTTATAATTATTATTGAATTATAATCACCTATCAGTGTCGCAAAACGCATATACAAACGAACAGAGTGTAAGATATGGGACGAATAACTGGACACTTCATTGATGAGTTCATCCCAAAACTCCTGTCTATTGATGGACTGGTCTTAAAAAAAGAACTCCTTAAACCCCACACAGTCAAGTGATATAATCTAGTAATACGAACAGTTTGACGTTGGACGTAAAGATTCAAATGTATATCAGTTTCATTGTGACTGCTATGACGGCGGTATTTCTATTTGATTTTGACAAATAATATTCATCGTTTCAATATAAATATCACCGTCTATAAATCCTAGTCTTTGAAAATGAAAAAAAAAAACGAAAATTGCACTAGTTTCAAATATACGGATTTAAAATGGGTATAATTTCAAGTAAAACACAGCGTGAATAAATGCATTATTTTGACAGAGCGTTTAATACAATGTATCCTATGAAATACTGTCGGCTGCAAAGGCTTAAATGGGCCTATTCAGGGCCAGGTCTGCATTTAAAGAAAACTTATAAAAGCAGAAAACTATTTATTTGCCTCTTTTATACGAACTTTTGCAACGATATGTTTTTGTTTTGTTATTAATGTTTTACAAAAAGAAAACAACGAATACAGTTTTCACCATATTATGTCATAAGCGTTTTCAGTATTGTTTTTTACTGATGTCTATTTGTAATTATCAATTATCACATGCCCTTTTATAGGTTTGGGTTAGAAAAAATATTCCTATTCGTATTTGTACTGTGGTTGTAAAATTAATTTTTACGACAAGTGTTTAATTATTATTCGATAACATATAATTTTTACATGTTTACACTATCTATAATCAAAAACACGTCGGATTAAAATTTAAGAAATAAAACAATCATGAAAACCTTGACCTCAAATGCTTATTTACAAAAAGCTAAATTAATTGTAAAAAGGAAGTGTAATGTTATAATTAATAAATTAAAAGGAAGATCTGTAATAAATTGTTTATATATACGTCCAATTTACAAGAGTTTTAAAAATGTTTAAAATGTAATTTTGTACTATGTTATGACTACCAAAATTAATTTTATGTATTGTATTTGTTTATTGTTGGTAATTTAATATATCATATTAATGAACTTTTCTATACTTAATTCTTCGACTTGTTGTCATTCAAACACATTTAAATTTTCAAATAAAGTTTTTTCTTAATTGTGAGCGAAAATAAACATTGATAAAAATATGTTATTATCTTTACCAACATTTCAATTGGAATGTTTTGTATGTTGATCCAGTAATATTTATATATTAAATGTGTTGTGTTTTTCAATGATCTGTACTCAAAATTTGACATGAACATGGGTTGTATTGTTATATCTTAATATCAAAAATCGTGTTTTCTGATTATGAAACTACGTCTTACAGTGTCGATTCTAATTATTTTTCAACGAATCCAATCAAGCTTATTCTAATGGTCGTTGCAGTGAGGGGAAAGTTGTTTGGTTTCATGTTGACGGCCTCACTGTAACTTTGAGATGACGAGCAGCTATTTTAAAAGCGCTGGTCCTTTTCTTATTGTATTTTCTGTGCTTAAACTGATTTTGTGTCATGGATAGATAACCCGTATCTTTTTTTATATGTCATTAGATAAAAAAGAAAAAAAAATATGTGAGTCCTTGCGCAATAACAGTTTATAGAAGCCGATCTACGTAGAATGCTTATGAGATTTTTGTATTTGTCTTATTTTTTCGGTTTTGTCTCTATTTACAATATTGGTTTGACATACCCCTTAGCTTTTAATCGCCCTTTTTTCTATTAACCAGGCGATGAACATTACCCATTAAACATTTTAAAATGCAATTGCTATATGATTTTAACTGTCCGCTATATTGGATGATCTAGGATTACTGTCCGTTGGGAATCGATTAGAATGATTATTCTGTTACAGTCAAGTCCTGCAATGGCCACTTACAATGTACATGTCACTTAATTGAATTGTTATTTGCCTATATCTTAAATATAGGTTTTTAAATATATTAGATACAGGTTAACTTTTTTATATCGATAAGAAAAACTAATTAGTAAAAAAACTTGCACTTTCTAGAATGAATATTAAATCAATTGAGCACTAATTGCTTGAGTATATATTATTTAGTTATTTTTTTTTCTAAATTCGAAAGTAATAGTCACAAGTAAACAATTTCTCAAAGGTATTTCATTGTTTAAAAAGTCGGTCATGGTTATTATGTCGGTTTCTTTCAGTCAAGAGTTCGTTAATATTTTTAACTTAATTTTTCACACTATAAATAAACTAAATGCAGCAAGGTGTTTGGACAATTGTAACTAAGCTAAGTGATAGTTACTATTTTTCACAACTACAAATAAACTAAATGCAGCAAGGTGTTTGGACAATTGTAACTAAGACTAAGTGATAGTTACTATACAGGTAACAATTTAACGTAACTTTAGTAGCATAATAATCATAAATGAAACGAAAACTCATATGAAAATTAATATTAACACTTCATAAAGTTTATGTGTCCGCCGTTTTTTCTGTATGTTACCGTAATAGGAATAATCAAAACAATACAAAAAATCTAAAGTTAAAACACTTTCAAGGACATCATTATCAAATTTTTTGGGAGGGATAGTTTTAATCGAACATTTGTGTTTAGAATTTAATAAAAAAAGTCTTGTTAAGGAAAAGCTACGGCGTATAAAAAAATACATGGGCCAATCTAATACACACATTGTAATATGATACTAGTTTACTAAGTTACAATAAACCGTCATTTGGAAACATAATGAGGCAACATGTTTTCAATTTTAATCTTTAAGTTTATATGCGGCAATTATTATTTAGTATTTAAAATTATATACAATAGGTTATTTAATGGAAGGAAAAAATGGCTTTTTTAAAAACCCAACCATTCAAACAAACAATATATATTTTATTGTCGAAGAAACTGAGAAAAAAAAGAATTTGATGAAACATAAAACAAATGGTGATTTCAATGTACTTGGGATTCATTATTACTCATTGGTTCCAATTTTCGTCAGTATCGTTGGTACAGGTGAACCACGAATTTAAATGTTTAATGAAATACAAATTTCTATTAGGTTATATGTAGACTTTGGTAAGACCACGAAATCACATATTCACGAAAAGGCAACTTTTCCGCAATCCACGAAAATTGGTACAGACGAAAATAAGTGAATCCAAGGTATATTAACTCGACAGTATGGAAGTTTATGTTCTAAAACCGTTTTAGACAATTATTTTTAAATGAAGTTGGGCTGAAAATTATTTTCCGTTAAAATAATTGCATTCATGCAACTACAAATGTACTAAGGGAATACATATAAAACATGTTGAAGATTAAACTAATTGAAAATATAACATCGTTCGTTGAATTGTATAACACAAATTAAATTGCGGACAGGTTGGCGACAAATTTAAACTGAATATTTGAAAACAAAACTATTTCTGCAATGTATACATGAAGGTAGATGCACTTGTTTCTGCGATTCATTAGTTATTGATAGTTACAATAAAACAAGCATTGAAAAACCAAATGATAAATATGTTTGCGGTATTTTATATCATATTTTAAACAAAAAGTAAATTACCATGATGATGTGAAATTAAAATAACCAAATAATAATAATAACTCCTTTTACACGTTTTATTTGATACTTTGAACAGTGCTTATTTTACAACAAATATAAGACTGAAATCCATATACTTTTTCTATTGTAAGAAGTAAATAACGACAGATTAAAAATGCTTAGGTTATTACTCGATTTATTTCACTTGATTGGACGGAGTTTAACCGATTCGCTCACAATAACCCAGTCCATCTATAAGTAGGTGTTTTAGGATAAACTCATCAATGAATTGTCCATCATTGTTTTGTAAATTCCTTTGATGACACTGATAGGTGATTAGAAATCAGTAATAATAAGAACGGAAATCATCCTTATCACACACATCTTCAAATAGACTGTCCTTATGCAAGTGAAAACGTTAACTCCGCCCGAGCAGTTGAAATACCATTGGTAACACTTGACGACAAATAGTTGGAGGTTAAGACAGACCTGCCATTCATTATAAAATTGGGCTCGTTTGCATTTATTTCTTTATCACATTAGATGTAAGTAACATAAAATTATCTTAGTGTCAGTTAGGTTCAGTAGAAGCTTTTGTGCGAGTTATTATTTTTGTTTCAAGGAATAACTTTGTCAAAATTGAGTGGTTTGTCTTGTATTTATATCATCACATATGTCGTCTGCAAAAAAATCATGTTCGACGCTCGAACAAAAAAAAAATTAACAAAACCAAAAACACTCAAAGAGAAGTCGTCGTTTTATTTGTATGTTGGGTATGCTCTTTATTACAACACAGTTTCTGGAGTAACATTTATTATATTTGAACTTTGTGGTAAGCTTCAATATTTTAAAAATGACATGTTATGTCATCCATTTACTGGCATTTTGTAGGAGAAGATATGAATATTTAAAATGTGTACACCTGTGCAATACCATTTTATTCTAAAATTTACCATAATATTTTCTATTTTTATTTTTTCATTAAATTATCAACATAGTACAGGCATATTAGTATAACTCTCCCATGTGTGTTCGATATTCAGGGTAATACTGTCTTCCCAGACATTAGATCAGTCTACGTTTTAATTATTTTTTAATAACTAAAAACATTTTCAACACTTGTATATAGAATAAAAGTGCATTGACTTGACATATTATTGATATAAGGATGAGGGTTAGAAGCGTGGAACAGCGTTTCGGGCCGAATCCCTATATCGTTAATATGTCAAGTCAATGCACTATTATTGTCTTTATACTGCCATCTAAAAAAAAATTGTTGTTTAATGTTTAAATTTATTATTTGATTTAAATATTGGGAACTACCCCCTTTTATAAAAAGGCCTCATATCATGCAGGCGGAGAAATATACAACACGATGAAATGTACATGACCTTGAAATCCGCAATCGATGGTGAAAGAATTTGTTTGAGAATGAACTAAAATATCAA
Organism: Mytilus edulis; assembly: GCA_019925275.1. NCBI lineage: Eukaryota > Metazoa > Mollusca > Bivalvia > Mytilida > Mytilidae > Mytilus > Mytilus edulis. The sequence continues at coordinate 27,734,488 of CM034359.1, read as the reverse complement.
CAATAAGCATAAAACATAATGATTTACTGTTTACAGAGCAAAAATATTGAAATATGTTTTTTTATAAAAATTGCAAAAGAAATAAGTTTGAGTCGTTGTATACATTGAAATCAAGAACAGATTGAATAGGTCGTATGAAAAATTAATTATAATTTTGGCAATTTCTATTTAAATATTCATGAGGAAAAGTGATATCATGTCAGGGACTGTATATGACATAGAAATATACGGTCAACGTATTTTGACTGCTCAACTAGAACGAGTGCAGTATAAAAATTGATAAGCAATCACCCGATTTGCTTTTAAAAATGAGTATCTAGGATGTTAATTAGTCTCCAGGTTTTATGAAACTTTCGGAGTCTTTGCTTTTTTCCCCAGAAAATGTCAACTGTTAAACACAATGATCCGGGACTTCGATCATGTTTATGGATTTAAAAACTTTCTAAGCCAAATGTAGACGGATTGGACTTTCTACTTTGTTCTATTCGCATTTTTAGTTTTGAGCATGTTTATTATTTTTATCAATATTAGTTTAAAATTCGTACTCTTCTCTGTTACAATATGTCATTTTGTGTAAAATTCTTGAGAACAAAATAAATCATTGAGAATATCTTTTTGATTGCATATCCTGTTTCGTTTTTAAAGATGTTCGCTTGACATGGTTGAAAATATTTGTCAGATTTCGGAATCCTCTGGTTTAACCCATTTGAATGTTTTAAAAAATTTGCCCATTGACCACCATTTTTCTTTTCATAAATTTTTGCTTGTATCATGATTAAGCCATCTGTAAAAGTCTTATAAATTCTTGTTTTTTAACAGTTTTCGAACACTTACACTTGTCAATGATAAAGCTATGAAAAATCAAGAGAGAACATTTTCCCGAAAAATTTCAATGATTAACATCTCGAAAAAAAGCAAATTGACATTTATTCTTTTGCTCTTTTGGTCCTATAATAATACCCGATCGATCTGTACTGAGGTTATGACAAGCTTGTTATTTTGAAACTGAGTAGCGAACCTCCTTTCTATCTTTAAACATTCATGCAACTAGAATTTACAAAGGGAATAAAATGTGGTTTTCTCCTATATACCACGTTAAAGGTTAAACTAATTGAAAATATAATATCGACCGTTGAATTATTTATAAACAAAAATTAAATTAGGGACATTTATGACACATGTTGATACGGCTTTCAAAAAGAAGACTTTTTCTATGCAGGCAGATACAATGTAGATGCACTTTTTTCCTACGATTCATTAGTTTTGAAAGCACGAGCAAACAATAATTGCAAACCGAATGATACATTTGTTAACGGTAGTTTATTGCACATGCTAACACAAAAAAAGGTAAATTACATGTACCATAATATTGCAAAAAATAAATAATTTTACACCTTTCCTGTTATACCTTGTAACTTGGACTGTGCATATTTTACAATAAAAATAAAAAGTAAAATAAAAAAGACAAAGACAAGTCTTTACATTCAAGACTAAAATCCATTTACTTTCTCGATGGTAAGAAAATACAAGAAAGTGTCAACTGTTATATAAGATGACTCAGACCTTTGATCACTTGTGTGGATTTTAGAACATGTGATGCCTCATGTTAACAGTTTGGACACACTATTTTTTCTTATTTTTAATGTCTAAACATTAATCCTTTTTTTTTTTTTTATCAACATTGATATCCAAATGGTTAATCTTATTTGTAACAATATCTATTTTAGAGGACAATTCTTGTTAAATTGATGCATACATTTCACTTCCAACATAACTATTGCTAGCTTTATGCAAATGTGTGTGTTAAAACTAAAAACTCGGATATTATTTCAGTAAATAAGTGAACATCATCAACTTAATATATTTTTTTTAATTACATATATATATATATATAATTAAACTGTTCAGCATTGCTGTTGTATATTCAAGTATCCACATTTTAATTAAATCATATCATTGCTATCCGAAAGACATCTCCTTGTGAAAAGGAGACTGTTTTGATTCTTCTCTCGGTTTTCAATTTTTGGGTTTGGTTGTTTGTCTCATGTAACCAAAAAATCAACAGAACAACAGCAAATACATCGTCATATTATGTTGCTATAAAACATATACTGTTACTATTCTCAATCAATGTCTTAACCAGATAGTCATATTCTCTATGTGTTTCATCTAACGATTGCCATTTTGGATTTAATACTTGTGTGTTTCAAAACAGATTAATTTGAATATGTTAACGATATTTCCAACATTTTGAATCGTCTACAGATTTACTACTATGCAAATATAGTGTTGTTTTAACGTTCTGAGTGTTCTAATATTCAGCACAACTTGTTTGTCCGACCGTGCAAGGGCTGTATATCCAGTTAAGGTTGTTAAAAACTTCCACCATCATTATTTTTTTTCTCTACAGGAAGAAGCTGGTAGATGCCTTGGTCATGGGTGCAAAGAAGGTCAAACCTGTTATTTTCTGAAAGATGGATCGCATAAATGTTTACATACAGGTTTGTTTAATCTTGATCACAGATGAAATAATAACAACAACAGAAATCACATAGCTTGACCCGAACGGGGTCAAAAATAAAAAGACAGGTAAAACATTATGCACTAAACAAGTACATGCCGTCATACATTATTCACCCATATCTCATTCCCTTTATGTTGGATTTGCATTTAATGATTGTCGTAACAATTATGTTATTGGAGTATAAATTATTAACAAGTAGTAATTTATCATGCTTTTATTTTTAACTTACAGATGCTATAACTGATCATTGTATGCCTTTCAGAAATTAATTAGACAAAAACAAAGATATAAAATGACAGAAACGATATGTTTATTATAAAGGTATTACGTTGGAGTTTTTTTTAAATTGACTTTCAAACAAATGGTTTTGCAATAAAATCCGGGCCCAAGGGACATTCAAAAGCATTAGCTTAAAATAAACCGACTGCGCCTTTTTTTAATGTAGACGTCTTAGTCGTCATGGATAAACTGTATGTTGTCATTATCATGGTTATGTTTTAGTATGAAGCCATTATCTGGTCCTACTTTTATTGTTATACGATCATAACAGGCGTTCTATGAATAAATTCTTATTCACCTTGAGCAACATGGTGGCTTCTGGTAACTGTTCGAGACGGTAAAATATTATGGAAATCTGGTCTTCACTTCCGTTATATGTGCGAATTATGTAGCTTAAGCTTTAACCGTTTTAATTGTGTATGACTTGGAAAGCGAGATATAGGTATTGCTTTGCCGGTGTTGGCGAAGACTATGATGACGGTATCAACACATGTTAAGTGTTCTGCTAGTTAGTTTGATAGATATTACTTGAGAGAGATAACTGATATTTTGTATGCACATGTGAAGATACATTACTATCAGTTCATATCAGTTTGATAACGATTTTGAGGCTTAGCCTCATGAGCCATGGTCCAGTGAATTCGAATTAAAAGCCATATTAAATGTTCAGTTTTTATGGTTAAGTTAAATTGATAGGACCTATTATGGTATATTATTGATAATTGTAAGAAGATTCATTACTATCAGTTTATACTAGTTTGATGACCATTTGGAGACCATGTCCCCCTGGTCATGGTCTAGTGACTTTAAATGAAATTATGATTTTCAATATTAAGTACTATGATTAAGCAAATTTGATAAGACCTACGTAAAAAGATAATATTTCCTATAAAACTAAATTGCTATTTGTGCTAGTTTGCCAAACATTTTAAGGTCTTACCCACATGTCGGACTAGCGACTTTGAATTGATAAGAAGTGGTGCTGTCCATAAGTTTGTCTTTTTCTCAAATGTATGCCGACATGCGAGACATATTTCTGTGTCAAGTATATATTTTTGAGGAACTGATTTCTACTTCGGTTTATTTATTGTCACATTGTTGTCGTTCTTTTTTCATTTTTATATTGGTAAGATTAAACAAGGTGAGCTAGTATAAAGGAAACTGTTCAAAGTAAAGATTACTGAACGGTACATGAACTCCTTTTTTCAAAAGTAAAATAAGTCAATTATCCAGTTTTTCATGGCCTTAAGCTTGGCGTTATTGAAATGAAAATAGAGTTATATGCTAGTATTGAAGGGACATCTCTCAACCTTTTTTCCTGATATCAATTCTATGACGGTGTGCGATTGTTTTCAAAAATTAATTTTAAATATATAAAATACTTCATTCGTCAAGAAATCAAACTATGTGTTACACTTGGCACTCATGCTGTTAGTGTGTTTATAACATCAATATTATACCCTTTGTTCTAGTGTGCAAGCTTGAGTAACCCTGTAAACTGAAGTAGAATAGTCTATAAAAAACCATGTAATAAAGGAATGGTGCTTTGGGCACCAAATATATGTTTACGACTTAATGTTTTGATAATGCATGTAAATGTAGAATTTATTTCCTACAACAGTAAAAAAAAAGGAAACATTTTTGCTATTCTTTCTCTTATGCAACTGGATATATGACGTACTTTACTTTGGTGGTATTACAACTGATATGAAAGCAATGTTACGGAAAGTAAAACATCAGCACTTTACAATTGAGTCGCATGTGTTGCATACATGTACCTTTTAGTGTAAATGTTGAAAGAGTTGCATATCGCGAAACACATTTCAACACAAAAAGGACTAAACCAAATAAAAATAAGCATGTTTACAAAGCGAATTTGTTTATGTTTCAAATGAATACTGTGGATTCATTATTATTCGTTGGATACCAATTTTTGTGGTTTTCGTTGGTACAAGTGAACCATGAAATTAAATATTCAACGAATGACAAATTTTCTATTGGAGTGTATGCAAAACCACGAAATTAAACATCCACAAGCATGCACGAAAATTGGTACCCACGAAAATAAATGAATCTTCAGTATTCCACATAATATGTTTTTGTTGTAGAATGTGTGATTTCACCACCAACTGTCAATCATGCTTATATTATTGACACAGACAAAGTGTATAAATTGAAAGCCAGCGTTCACTATAAATGTGCGACAGGATATAAAATGTTTGGAAACAACGAAGTGGTTTGTAGAGCTGGTGGAAATTGGTCAAAAATTAACTTCGAATGTCTTGGTACGTCGAAATATATCTGAATTAAATAATCAATTATAGTTGCTAATTATCGAGACCTAAAGTCTCACCCTAGTGAAATTAATCTTATTGATTTAGATTGTTGTTATCTCTATAGGAAACAAGAGTAATTTGCATCAGAATAAACATTAATTTACGCAAACAAAAAATCAGGATATTACAAATACAAATACACATATGCATGTATATCGAAAACCGTAAAAGTTGTTTGAAATAAATATATATAAAAATGCGAAATAAGGTGGTGTACTGTATCACATGTGTGAATCAAATCCTTTTGAGGGTTGAAAGCTTGTCATTCATAAAAGTCTAATTCTAACACTGTTTGGTTTTATTTTCAAACTCATAGTTTTATGAGTAGGTTTACATGTAGGTTTCATCCGTATCAATTAATTTCAAGTGTAATTCTATCAATACAAATAACATTTTAGAACTTTCACGACCATTTCTCTATTTACATTGATTATAAAACTTAAGCACAAACATTTGAAATCCAGAGATTCATAGATACGTAGAAAACTTATATACAAAAGAAACAATGAAAGTATAGCAAAACTCAACTACGGACATTTTTGCCATATGGATTTTGAGTCTTATATTCTAAGCAATTCCTTTTTTTTTATCAATGACAAATTAAGAAAGAAATGTTATAACGCAGTGATGATATGCACAAAGCATCTTGTATTAAGATATCAAAGTTCATGATCAGTTCTAACTTATTGTATGACATGTAGACAAATATGTCCGTTTTGAACTAACTTAACTTAAGTAGTTTTATTCATATCAGCACAGTAAATGATAGTCTGCTGTGTTCACGATTGTCGAATAAACTCAGCATAGATACCAGGAATGAAATTTTATATTTACGCCAGAAGCACGTTTCGTCTACAAAAGACTACCCAGTGCCGCTCGAATCAAAAATCGAAATAATGTTAAAAAGGCCAAATAAAGTACGAAGTTGATCAGAGATCCTTCGGAAAACCAATTTGTCAACTCGGACAGTCTATAATGGCAACTCGGACAGTCTATAATGGCAACTCAGACCTATGTACTGGACACTTTAAAAATATCATTGTCGTTTAAATATTTCAATGTTTTCCAACAACAATTCGCCGTTTCAAAATCTAATGCATCCTGGGTAATATTTTCAAAAGTGTACACTTAAACGTCGTGATTGGTTAAAAATGTCATGAACAATGGCAATTCAACCAATGACGTGACATTATTTTCATTTTGGGGGTACACACAATGATATTACCCATGATTCTTTAGATTCTGAAACGGCCAATTGTCAAAATGATAATTTCAGATTGTGGTCAACCACCTGCCCTGGCAAACTCAACAGTGGTCAACAAAAACATTTTAACCACAATAGGTAGATATATATACTACAAGTGCGACTCAGGATATGGTGCAACACAAACAAAGTATAGAGTAAAGTGTCTGTCAAATGCTCGTTGGTCTAACCCTTCTGCAACGTGCAAAGCATGTGAGTTTGTCTTTTACATTGTTTTTTCTCAATCTTTTTGTATCGATAATTTTCATTTTGTCTAACTATGAGGTGTATGTCCGAGCGGGAACTGCACTAGTTCATTACTTTAAGAATATTTATCAAAAAGTAGTATTTCAATGTTCTATGGTCGGGTTGTTGTCTCTTTGACTCATTACCCATTTCCATTCTCAATTTTAAATCACATCCATTGATTATTTTTTGTTTAGCTATTTATACCATTTAACAGAAAGAAGTCTCAGATTTTAAATGAATTATTCGGCTGCTGTTTGCATAACTGAATTATATAGTCTACATTTAACGAATGTAAAACATTAAATAGATTAAATAAAGGCAACAGTAGTATACCGCTGTTCACAAACTCATAAAATGATAGAAAAAACAAAACAAATCCAGGTTATAAACTAAAACTGAGGAAAATGCGTTAAATGTAAGAGGAGACAAACGACACAACATTAGAATGTAACACACACATAAACGAACTAAGCATTAGACAAAATCCGTTGAAAATAACAAATATAACATCAATACTAAACACATGAATTTGGGATAGAAAAGTACCGTTCCATGTCTTATAGTAATGTGAATTCACACTCAAATATAAGAGGAAACAAACGACACATCAGAAATATAACGTTAAAATGTAACACACACGGAAACGAACTATAATATAACAATGGCCATATTCCTGACTTGGTACAGGACATTTTTTAAAGAAAATAATGGTGGGTTTGAACCTGGTTTTGTGGCATGCCAAACCTTAAGAAACGCATATGTTTTATGAAAAAATTCTGACTTTTAAAGATAATCATGAAATATATTGAGGGAACCAATATTATGTTTACATTCGTTTCAGTATGTCCATCTTTTCCATTGATTCCAAATGCAGAGATTAATTCAACAACGACCTCAAAATTACGAGATACACAAATATTCTACACGTGTAATATTGGTTATGAACCACCAAAAATGTGGATTAAATGCTTAGACAATACATTATCAAATGATTCTCTAGCCATATGGTCAGATCCAAACGAAAATTGCCGAAGAGGTAAGAGGAATTTAAGAAGCAGTATTAAAATTGGTTTTAAAGGTGTTAATGCTAATAACAACAATATAACAAAAATTAACAAGAAAAGTGTATACATTTATAAAGTAAAATCAAAGGGTGTGACATTTAACATAATATGAAAAAAAACAGAATACAATATAATCTAACAATCACATCTTTTTTAACTGGAAACTTGAATACTGTGGATTCATTAATTTTCGTTGGATACCAATTTTCGTGGGTTTCGTGGTTACAGGTAAACCACGAAATTCAATGTTCCACGAATGACAAATTTGCTATGGGCTTATAGGAAGACTGCATCAAAACCACGAAATTAAATATCCACGAACATCCAAGTTTTCCCTTATCCACGAAAATTGGTACCCACGAAAATAAATGAATCCACAGTACATTGCGAAGAGGTTTTGAAAATATAACAGTTGCTTGTAAAATGCTAGTTGACATCTAGTTAAACGTTCCAATACAAGTCAGTCATATATAGTTATATTATTTGCATTTGTTCGTTCATAGTGTGTTAATTTACGTTTTTTTGATGAGTTCAGCCTTCCACTAGATATTTTATCGTGTGTTTTTCTATGTTGTGATGTTATACTATTGTTTCAGAAAAAGGGAGAAGGTTTGGTACCATTAAAACGTTCAATCCCGCTGCAAATGTTTGCACCTGTCCTAAGTCAGGAATCTGATGTATGTTGTTGTCGTTTGTTTATGTAATTTATACGTGTTTCTCGTTTCTCGTCTTTTTTATATTGATTAGACCTCCAGTTTTCCCGTTTGAATGGTTTTACACTTGTTATTTCGGAGGCCCTTTATAGCTTGTTATTCGGTGTGAGCCAAGACTCCGTGTTGAAGGCTGTACATTGCCCTATAATAGTTTACTTTTATAGATTGTTATTTGGATGGAGAGTTGTCTCATTGGCACTCATACCACATCTTCCTATGTCTATAATATTATTAGTAAGTTGTCTCCTAAATAATAGCTGTATAAAACCAAGAGACCTATTTCGGCATTTAAAGGATATCAAACTATAAATGTATAAATGTGCACGTATTGAATGTAACACATACTCAGGATTTTTCTGATGCCAAATACTGTGGGAAAATTTGTAATAATTACAGTGACACCTGTTGAGTTCGAACCTCTTTAGGACTTAAGATTGTGTTCGGTTTTGGCCGATGTTCGGTTTTATCAGGTTCACAACGTACAGTACTTGATATGACGGTGCTTACGATCATGTTTGGTTTATACAGGATTTCGGTTTAAACAGGATTCGGTTTAGTCAGGTTTCACTGTATAATTTTTTTTCACAAAACATAATTTTATTATAGTGGGAGATAATCAAGTCTGATAAATAAACTCATCATAGATACCAGGATCAAAATTTTATATTTACTCCAGACGTGCGTTTCGTCTACAAAAGACTCACCAGTGACGCTCGAATATAAAAAGATACCGAAGGGACATTCAAACATTTTCTAAAATGTATAACATGTATCTTTTTAGAAAAACAAGCTGTTTTGAAATAAATTATCTCCTAGATGAATACCTTTATTTGAATGTGTGATCACGGAACATTTTGTTCTCTGGTCAGTTATCTTTCGAAAATCTGTCTCAGATTTCCCAAAATCTCAATATTACAACTTCTATACATAATAAGACTTGGTGATCTTTATTGAGGTAAGTTCGCAAACTCAATTTAAGGCTTAGCAGATAATGCAAAACCATTTGATAAGGCGGGTTTGACGGTTAAACTGTGTTGCATTATAATCTATCACTGACGTTTCGATCCTATGAAAACAAAAAATCTACTTTTCTTGAAAGATATCAAAATCTAGCTACTTTAGTACTATATAATTGTATATTAGTTATAACAAATTGTAAGATTATATATATTTGCATTTTTCTTTTTGGACCCCGATATACATAAAGCTATCTTCAATAACAACGCCAGTTTAGAGTTATCTGATTGAAAGTGCAAAAAAAAAAAAAAGAATCCAACTATGTTCAGCTACGTTTCAACTTCTGAATGAAGGCAATTAAATAAATCCTTTTAAAACATATGGATAAACTATGTACACTATAAATTTGGATTATTATTTTTTTCTTTATCTGAGGATATAATCCGTATTACATAAATTAAAAAAAAAAGTATTTTACTTTGATAAGTTTTGTAAAAGAGGGACGAATGATATCAGAGGGAGAATCAAACTCATAGATAGAAAATAAACTGACATCGCCATGGGTTAAAATAAAAAGACAAACAAACAAACAAATAATAGCACAGAAGACACAACATAGAAAACTCAAGACTAAGCAACACGAACCCCACGAAAAACTGGGGTAATCTCAGGTGCTTCGGAGGGGTAAGCAGATCCTGCTCAACATGTGGCACCCTTTTGTAACCTTGTATATGTGAATTTTAAATGAAGAAGTCAGTATCATACGCTTTTAAAACAAAGACTGTATGTTGATAAAAGGGATGATTAAAACACATGGTATACACGTAAGTACATACTTAAGACAGGCGAAAGATACCAAAGGGACGCTATGGCTTAAAACTATAAACAAACAAACAGACAAACAATAGTACACAAAACACAATACAAAAAGTTAAAGACTATGCAACACAAACTCCACTAAAAATTTGTGGTGATCCCAGATGCTCTGGAAAGGGTAGGCAGATAAGCCGTAACTGCATCGATACATACACTCTATTGAGAACATATTGCCTTTATGTTTTCTGTTTCCCGATACCTTTTAACAATTGCGTCAAAATTTTGTAATTCTAAATTTAAAAGAAAATATAAAATACCAACAAAAGAAATAGCAAAGGCAGGGTATAAAATACAATATTTCTTTTTACCCAGTTGATTGCGGCCCTCCTTACGATGTTATGAATGCCAACTTTGGATTTGTAAATGTGACGCTTTACCAAGAAACGATAATATACAGTTGCAATGATGGAATGACAATGACGGGATTTGTATATAACAGCACATGTCAAGCGAATAGAACATGGACGGAAACAAACTTTGTATGCGCAGGTAAGTAATAAAGATTTTGATAACAGTAATTATTACTAGATTTATTTCCCTTGACTGGGCGGAGTTTACGAAATCCGCTCATTTAAGACCAGTCCATCTATAGTCAGGAGTTGTGGGGATAAGTTCATCAATGAGGTGTCCAGTTATTCGTCCCATATCATACAATCAGTTCTGTTGTTTATGCGTTTGGCAAAACTGATCAGTGATTAGAATTCAATAAGTATTATAACGGCAATCATACTTATCCCACACATCTTCAAATAGACTGTCCTTATGCAAATTAAAACATACGCTCCGCCCGATCAGTTGAAATAACATTGGTAATATCAGCTTATCAAAATTTTATCAAAGTATGACAACATTTTGATGTCTTCTTTTATAAATCTTTAAAATTCTTTACATCGAATCTGACATCGGAGCATGAAAAACAATTGTAATTTTTGTTTGGATCAAGACAATCTGTCGAATCTGTATGAATATATCAATGTATGGTATTGTAGGGAATATCTTAAAACTGTGAAATTATAGTAGATGAATCCGTGTACTAATTAAATAGTGTGTGAATATGAAGAATGATTGAATAAAGATAAACAAAAATCTACAAAATAATCTGATACAGCCAATTATCATACAATGTTAGAGGACTATCCATGCTTCTACCAAGTTTGATAGATATATAAAACAAGAAGCTAGAAAATAATGATATCGCATTACCTGACCAGATAATGTAATGATCAATATGATGTTACACAGCATCCAATAAACTTGTAATACTTATTATTTGTATGCCTCATATATGGGAATTATGTTTTATGATCTGTGCGTTCGTCCGTTCGTTCGTCTGAACGTCCGTCCGTCCGTCCCACTTCAGGTTAAAGTTTTGACTACAGTTTTTTGTTGAGTTAGTTTTTGATGAAGTTAAAGTTCAATCAACTTGATACTTAGTACACATGTTTCCTATGATATGATCTTTCTAATTTAATGCCAAATTAGAAATTTTCTCCTCATTTCACAGTCCACTGAACATAGAAAATGATAGTACGGATGGGGCATCCGTGTACTGGGGACACATTCTTGATTTTTGCAAATAACATTGCTTTCCTTTTAATGTTTGATTTATAGAATAAGAAATAATATTCATACAGTAAATGCATTCGAAGCACTTATCTGGATTACCACATATAACAAACACTTGACATAAAGGTACAATTTGAGATGTCATGACCACACGGAAAATAAATTGTAATGTCCATGAACATCAACGACACATCTTTGTCGTATTTCTTTGAATCTTAATTTCATTAAACTGTTTTAAGATATCAAAAAAAATAATATTGTAGAAACCTTTGTTAAAAGGGTAACTTTACACAATATTGTTTTATGTATGAGAGATGTTTTTTAGATTGTGGAGAAGTTCCTTTACCAGAAGGTGCCAGTATGATGGTGTATCGAGGTGTGCATAGCACAATGTCTTTAACTTGCAGTGATGATTATATAGCTACAGGTGTCGTTGATGCTAAATGTTTAAATAGTGTCTGGGATCTTGGGGACTTTAATTGCTGGTGGAAGCGTAAGTTTAATATGATAGAGTCATTCCGGAAAAAAATTAAGAATTTGAGACCACTTTCAATTTTATGCATTTGTGTATGTCAATCAGTATATGACAATCTAATTCAATTCATCATTATCCTCAATCATTTAATAGGATAGCCGGTATTGCTTTGTATTCGGAAGCATCATTATATTATAAAATCTTTTTGGAGAGGACACATTTATATATTCATGTATTAGTAGCTTAACTTTACGTTTTCGTATTGAACTGTCGTTTATCATGCGTCTTTAAGTCGTAATGTGATAGCCTCTTTTTATCTTTTATTCAATAGTTAAGGCGTATTTACTCTAACTTTGTTTCTTTTTATGCCATTACTATATGAATAAGTGGTAGGAGTGTCAATGATACAACTCTCCATCTAAGCCACAATTTGTTTAAGTAAACCATTATAGATCAAAGTATGGTCTTCGACACGGAGCCTTGGCTGACATTAACAACAACCTTTCAGGGCTCCAAAAACTACTAGACAAGTATGAAACCATTTGAAACAGGTAAAACCAAAGGTCCAATCTATACATATATATATATATAACGAGAAAGAAGAAACACTTATGAACCGCATACACAATCGGCTACTATTGAAAGTCAGATAAATGACTAAGAACAGGTGCAAAAAAATGCAGCAGATTGCATTTTGAATTTTCCTAATGCAGGTTGGTGGTTCGAAAACGCTTGATACATGTATCTCATGCTTACTCGTGTCGTTGCGTGACTATCTATTGGCACATACTTAACAATTTCTTAAATCAAATTGAACTAATATATATAGGAAGATGTTCTGAGAGTGCCAATGAGACAACCCACCATCCAAATAACAATTTATAAAAGTAAACCATTATAGGTCAATTTACGGCCGTCAACACGGAGCCTTGGCTCACACCGAACAAAAAGCTATAAAGGTCCTCAAAATTACTAGTGTAAAACCATGAAAACCATTCAAACGGAAAACCAACGGTCTCATCTATATAAAAAAATGATTTATTTTCAGACTGCGGTGATCCTCCATATTTATACGGAGCAAAACGTACATTTAATGGGAAAATAGTAGGCCATACAGCAACCCATATATGTAGAAATGACTACCTTGACGTAGCTGGGGTTGGGTCAGTTAAATCCCATTGTGAACTAGGTGGCAATTGGAGCACCGTGTTCATCAACTGTTCGAGTAAGTTCATCTGTATAATAAAATAAAGGTGAACTTGAACTCATAAACAGTGATTACATTATTTTTATACAGAGTTTTCATAAAGAACAATTATGAAAGATATTGTCTTTGACATCTGGTACTCAAAGTACAATCAAAAGTAGTTATTTATGATTTATATTAAGAGCTTTTAACATAAACAGAAATTGAAACCACCATTTTTTAGACAAAAAAATAAATAGGTGAAATAAACAAACATTCTGATGAATAAGTTTTTAAAGGAAATTATCTTATTTGTTTATAACATCAACGATACTAATTTAATTAGATGAACAATTTTATTATTAGACGAACTAATCAGCAAATTACTGTTTACAGAAATATTAAACTAGATCTCAGCCTTACAGTCTACGGGTATTGTATTCAAACGAATACTGGACAGGGAAACAGTCTAAATTTCTGATTTGCATAATTGTAAATCACATGATAAAAACTACACAAACAAAATATTTTTTCATATACAAATATTTTGGCTTTTCTACCTCAGGCATAGACTACCTTAGCTGTTTTTGGCAAAACTTTAAGGAATTTTTGTTCTCAATGCTTGTCAACTTCGTACTTTATTTGACCTTTTTAACTTATTTGGATTCGATCCTCACTGATGAGTCTTTTGTAGACGAAACGCGCGTCTAGCGTATATACTAAATTTAATACTGGTATCTATGATGAGTTTATTTATATATTCGATTAAATATTAAAGATTTTAAACCCTCGTTTGTTTATAAGAATCTTGAACTAAATATTATGAAAATAATCGCTTATGAAACATGTATCTGATTAAATTGATGCAAAATGAAATAATGTTTAAATTGCTCATGTGTTTCATGCCTTACTCTATTTACTAGGGAAATGTTATACACCACCGACTATGACGAATGCTTACTATCCTGCTGATATCACCACTTATGAAGGATCAGTAGTGTTTTACACGTGTGAGACCCGATTTACTCTAGTAGGTGTAAGTGACAATAGTACGTGTATGGCATCAGGAGTTTGGATTGGTCCAGATTTTGAATGTATCCGTAAGTTTGATTTTAGAAGACAGTTAAAAAAATATTTAAACAACGTTACCAAGACAATCTAAACTTTTGTAATTTCTTTGTCGTTTTTGAGGATTGACTAGCTTGAAATAAAGATTTAATGTACACTTTTTCACATGAGGAAATACACGTGCCAATAGAGGAATATGATTGTTGTTTTTCTTTTCATCTGAAATGTTTAAGCTTTTGTTATTTGATTAATAAAACTTTTTGTTTGAAATTTTTCTGAAGTTCGGTATTTTGTTACCACTCTTTCGAAAGCAAAATAATCACATGCACCAAAAATGAAAAACAATAGATGTAAATATTCCTATCAATATTTTTCAGCTGACTGCAGAAGTCCGCAAACTGTGTTCAACGCAAAACCAGCTCTATATAACAGTACACTTACACCATATAACGCCTTATATGAATGTGAGGCTGCTTATACAATGATTGGTGATTTCAATATTTCGTGTCAAGCAAACTCTGAATGGACGACAGAAATGTTTATCTGCAGTGGTAAGCAAAGATCTAAAATGTAATCAGCTGTATAATTGTAATAAATGTTAATTGAAGGGATATATATATGCAAGACAATGACATACCTTTTATATTTAGTCTATACTATTTGTGCTTGATTACACTTTATAAAGTGAGAAATTATTAGTTTCTGTGGGTACCAATTTCGGTGGATAAAAACAACATTTCTTGAATTTTGGATGTTGTACTAAGTTGAACATTAAAATGTGTGGTTCACTCGTACCAGGTACCCACACAATTCATAAAAAAATAGTGCATAATGCATACTAGCTAACCCATAGTATGAATGAATTGATAATGATACTTCAATATTTGTGAAATAGAACATCTCTGTATATCAACGCTGTACCGATATACCTTGAATATGTATATTAAATCACATAAATCTAGTTGTATTTGCCTTCTAAATGAAGATTTGATAAGGATCCTGAAATGAAGCCTTTTTGGTTAATTTCACGGTTGTTTGCATTACAACAACGAACTTGCACATTGTACATGTTGTACAATCAGTTACTAAATGTATTCAGAATCTAATCAACACAAATATCTCCAAATAGCTGATTTGGGTGAATTTTACGGCACTTTCCATGGCAAATCTGACTGAACAACTTACTTGCACGTCCTTCATAATCAAAAAACAATCTGTTTTATCTGATCTTTTTTATATATTAAACAATCACTGGATTTAAAAAACATAACTTGCACAGTCGATATGTATATCAATGATGAGTCAAAAGTGTTTGTCATTTTGTTGATTTGTTTTATTGGAATGTGAATGAAAAATTGATTCACTATCTAAAACATGTTTAAATATGATACAAATCATTGATGGAAGTATGTGTATCACATAACAAAATATACTGTTTGTTGTCTTTTAAGGATGTCCGTATCCAACATTATTAAATGGTACATTTGTCATAATTGAGCGAGTATCAGGAATAAACATTGTCAAGTACAGCTGTGATGGAGATTTAAATCTGATTGGTGATAGTGGAATCACGTGTCAAGTAAATCTTATTTGGACGGATCCCAAATTTTTTTGTACAGGTATATAAATTTATAAATTCATTCTACTTTAAATATTGCCTTTGCAATACACAAAAGTATATCAAAACAATCGTACAGATCGTTTTCTTTATTTTTCGTCATAAACTGGAATCGTACAAGAGTTGGAAAATGACTTTGTTCATTCCAACAAAAAAGTCAACACTTATTAAAACAGTTTTTTGATAGAATTTCAGAAAACGATGATCTTTAGTCTTTATAAAACAGATTGTAAATACTAATTCTCGAGCGATCGAATCTTTCAATAATTGCAAAAAATGATTTTCAGCACACAGTTACAGTTAGAATTGCTGAAAAAATGATAATCATTAGAAAGCAGAACTCTTTTAGTTCGATGAAAACATATCTTTCTACATACAAAAATTTGAATGTCACTTAATTTGAAATTCTAGAATGCGCGAATCCTCCATCAGTACCGAATGCAGCATTACATATAGAATTACTTCAGAGTGATAGTATGGTGTACTATGATTGTGATGATGGATTTAATTCTGTTGGTTACAAATACATCGATTGTATAGATAACTCGTGGACTGTACGGCGATTCATTTGTACACGTAAGTAAGATAAAAAAAAAAAAAAAAAAAGGTAGACCCAACACTTCAGTTTCGAAGCATTAGTATTGATAAGATCTATGAAGTACATTTAAACAGTGGATGTATTGTTAAGAGATCAAATTTCCTAGCCACCTCCTCAAAACCTATCCAGGTTTAGCTCAGTATACATGGAAATAGATTAAAAATAATTTACTTCCGTTAATATTGCTCTTTTATGCTAAAGTAAGTTAATGTTTTAGATTTCAAGTATACAATATCAATTTCAATACACAGACTTTCTTAATGTTTTGTTTATATATATACATGTAAGCTTTAACTACATAATATTGAATGTAATGGAATGGCCTTAAATGAAATCCCGTGATGCAATACATTCAAGATGGTAAAAATAGGCAATTAATAAAAAAACAATAAAAAGAGACATAAACTAACATTGTTGGTTATGTTTTTCCCCAGTTCCAAACGTAATACTGTACGAACTACATATAAAAAAGAAGATGTGGTATGATAACCAATAAGACAACTCTCCACAAGAGATCAAAATGACAAAGAAATTAACAACTATAGGTCAATGTACGGTCTTCAATAAAGAGCAAAGCCCATCTCGCATAGTCAGCTACAATCTGATTATAGTAAAGATCATGTGTGTCCAAGGTCTAACTAGGAACTTAAAACACACCATTATCAAAAACCTATTGGGATCCGCTGGTGTGGTAGCAAATAAACAGCTGTAATTGTGTTTTTGAATCCGAAATTTCATTGGTTGTTATAATACTTAGAACAGAAAGTTAAACGAATGTCTGTACCTTAATCAAATTTAACGAGTTGTACATATCTTGCAAAATTCTTTGAAAGCACGTATATTTGTTCAGGAATTTTGTATACATGATAAGTCCAGTTCTAAATTAACCAGCTATCTCAAATGCTAAGTATTTACAGTGACCGCATATCATTACCGGTCAACTCGATTTTGTACTATAAAGTATGATAATTAATTACATTTTCAACCGTGTACGCTAGTAAATATTGTACTTACAACAATGACAGGTGGATAGGTATGAAGACTTCAAAAGTGAAAAAGAAAGAAAACTAAACAGCCGACATAGCATTTAAGGGTCAATTGCTAACATTTTGTTTTAAGAAACAATCGATATGTTCGAAAAGGCATCCGTTGTACATTATATCAATGAAGTCTATTAAAATTGATAATTTTGAAAGGTAAAACACCTATTTTCCAAGCCGAACTAAACATACTGTTTTGCATGTTTTAGTAGTTTCTAGACCAGTAGTTATACCTTGCATTAAGGAAGAGAGAGCAGACCTAAAATGAGGAGCTAAAACTTAGAAGTAGAAGAAGAACTGACAAACTCAATTGAAAAAAACGAAAAGAAAAAAAAAAGAAAAATTGCCCTATAAAAAACGCAAGGATGAGAAACAAACACATAACTGAAAACAGAGAGTGGTCACAGGTGCTTTTTTTTTAAATATATAACAGACATTTATGAATATCACGAAACAATCATCGTTTGGAATTTTCCACTCTTCTCTTAAATGTATCGGTGTTTTTCGGGAATTCATTTGGGATTTCTTTTTATTCATACAGCTTGCACAGAACCAACCAGCGTTCAGAACGCTACATACAAAATTGAAGAGATTAGCAACAATTTTGAAGTTTTATACCAATGTGATACTGGATTACGTTTGATTGGAAACAAGTTCACACAATGTCAGGTAGATGCGACATGGACATATCCAACATTTATTTGTACCGGTAAGCTTATGTAGTTCAAGGTTATTACTTGCTGTTTAAAAAGTTAAAAAAAATTGTAATTACTTACAATATTCATATATGTATATACTTTGCATTAAAATAATCTATTAATACATTGCCAGTTTTGATTTTGTTAATTGTAGTTTTGATTTATTAATTTTGAGAAGTTGGTTCAAATGTATTCAATTCTTTCTAAAAAGGTTATCTTTTTCAAAAGCTTCTATAGTTTTAGAGATCAGTGTAGCCCGGTTCAGCTTAGGGCATTTATTGCATACTCGGTATAGTCAACAGGCCGGTAAAAATCACATTTCAAGTCAATTAACTACAGAAAAATTCAGGTCATTGAACTACGAAGGTACTTTATAGAATATGACAATTTATCACGCTTGACAGTGAAACACTTTATAAATTCTTAATGATTTTGTGATCAACGTAAGATGTTCAACAATAAACGAAACTCATACAATATAGGTATCTGCTGTTTACTTAACTAATAAACGAAACACAAATGTGTCAGTCAGCAACCAACCAAACCCACTGAAAAACATGTCATGGCTTTTAACATGCACATACAAAATTTGGCGGGGTTTCTAATTTTTTAATATCAATAATTATTGACAAAACTAAATGACAAACCCTATTATTGTTTTTGTTTTTGTTGCCTTCTAATACATAATGAATCTTCAATTTGGATATTAACTTATTAATAAAATTGAGAAAGGAAATGGTGAATATGTCAAAGCGACAACCACCCGACCATAGAGCAAACAACAGCCGAAGGCAACCAATGGGTCTTCAATGTAGCGAGAATTCCCGCACCCGTAGGTGTCCTTCAGCTGGCCCCTAAAATATGCATAATAGTACAGTGATAATGGACGTCATACTAAACTCCGAATTATACACAAGAAACTAAAATTTAAAATCATACAAGACTAACAAAGGCCAGAGGCTCCTGACTTGGGACAGGCGCAAAATTGCGGCGGGGTTAAACATGTTTATGAGATCTCAACCCTCCCCCTATACCTCTAGCCAATGTAGAAAAGTAAAACAATAACAATACGCACATTAAAATTCAGTTCAAGAGAAGTCCGAGTCTGATGTCAAAAGATGTAACAAAAGAAAATAAATAAAATGACAATAATACATAAATAACAACAGACTACTAGCAGTTAACTGACATGCCAGCTCCAGACCTCAATTAAACTGATTGAAAGATTATGTCTTCATCATATGAACTATGCATAAATGCCAACATTGACTTTTGTAGATTGCCCTAGTGCACCATCTGTCAGAAATGCAGTTGTAAACATACCTCTGATAAGAACTTATTAAATATGCATAAATGCCAACATTGATTTTTTTTAGATTGCCCAAGTGCACCAGCTGTTGCAAATGCAGTTGTAAACATACCTCTGATTCGTCATGATGAACAACAACTGACTTATAAATGTAAAAACAAGTTCTACTTGTATGGACCAAATACAGTAACTTGTCAAAATGATACAACTTGGTCATCTATTATGTTCTCTTGTATTGGTAAGTTTATGAAATCACGAAGTTTTACAATATTTACAATACATATACATGTGAGTGGCCTCACAGGCAAACAAAATAACTTATCATTTCGATTTGAAAATCCATTTATGTACTAGTATTTAACATGTATCTTTGATTTGAAGTTTCTACTACTTTTCAGTTGTTTTTTTTATTATTATTATTGTTTTAAACTGTTTACCGACACTGACGGTCTTCATGCTAAATGAGTTCTTTGTTCTCGTCGCATTTTTGTTTTATTGTTACCATGATTTTATCCTCTTTTAGTCGATATATGATATATGAAGATTAGTGAACTATCTACTTCAGCCTTCCCGAATATCTGCAGTTACCTCCATCATTGCGACCGTTATACTGCATCTGGAGTTTCTATTTGGTATTTTTTATAAGACTGTTATAATTTGTTTCGTTGGCATTTGTTTGTAACATCATGTTTTTGAATTTTTCATGGACTAATGATTGTCAGTTTATGTTTTTCTATTTTTCTTCTAAATCAGGACTGTATGTCGATTGTGTGTTGGTATTTTATTTTCATTCGAGTAAAGGTTTTTGTTTTTTCTCATAGAAATATTTATGTATGTTCCATTTTACTGTCAGAATTATTGTAGCTTTTAACAATTTATAGTACGATTTTTAATGTTCACATATACATTTAAAAAAAAACATTTTAGTAATTTTTAGATAAAAAAATGAGTAACTTTAAATTGAATATATCAGGCTTATCTAGTTTACCATTAAAACAATTTTCCCATTGAAAAATCAGAGACTGTGCATTTTAAACATCTGTTTCCCCTGAGGGAGCTGTTCTGAAGCGCTGAATATGGTAGCACATAAATATTTGCGCTTAACACTGATATTGCAATTTTTTAATGTAGATGTATTGAAATACTATATTTTCCATGCCTTATGCATTATTCCCTTTATAAAGAAAAACATTATATCATATAAAAATTGTAAAACATTTTGTTATTACAGTTTGTCGTAGTCCATCAAATGTCATTGGATCAACATTTAAGTACGAAATGGAACAGAATAAAATGATTTATTATTACGAATGTGATGAAGGACTAACTTTAGTAGGTGACAATACTTTGCAGTGTAAATCTAACAGGGCATGGACACCACCGATGTTTGTTTGCACTGGTATGTTTTATTTTGTAAACCATGGTTATATTTGAAATGTTCAAGTCATTTGTTCACTTGCTTTGTTATTTGCTTGGATACAACATTATTACTGGAACATTGTATTCTAAATATATGATAAGAAAATAAGATATTTTCAAGATCTTCCGGCAGGACAATATATTGTGATGACTACCTCTTATGAGGTATGTTCGGAAATATTCAACTATTTGCTCATGTAATCGACCACACGTATATTCTAACAAAGACTGCATAAACAATTATTCAACATTCAAAGTGTTTCGACTAGATTCAAATAAGATTTTTCTAAATTGTGAAAATTGTCATTTAAAACTTAATATATATTGGATTAGACAATAAGGTAGATATTCGAAAATTATATATATCATCGTACTGCCTTCAACAATGAGAAAACCCATGTGCATCGGCATTTTCACACAATAACCCGACTAACTAGTGTTTTATGTAAAGTAGTGACGTATACTAAGTTTTTAGTTGCAACTACCAAGTTGGTATAGCTGATTAATTCCTATAAACAGTACATGAAATGTTTTTCGTCAGTCTAGAGGGTAAACATGACATGTTTATTTTCATGTACGTATAAACTTCGATTTACTTTAAACCAAATTTCTTGAAAATATATTTTTTTCGAAATAGAAAAAGAAAATGTTATCAGTAGTTCTTAATATTTTTTAGGATGTTCGTATCCGACATTTATATTAGCTGGTACTTCTGTCACAATTGTGCGTATATCTGCAGTTAATATTGTAAAATATAGTTGTGACGGTGTGTTAAATCTGATTGGCAATAGTGAGATAATATGTCAAGAAAGCCTGAACTGGACGGATCCATTATTCTTTTGCACAGGTAAACATGAATTTATTTTATTGAAATTTTTATATATAAGTGTAAGCATTTGGTATGACTATAATGATATCATTTCAAAAATATGTATATGTGAATATTTGAAAGCTAAATACACACGTTGTTTAAACTACTGTTAAAACAATATACTAATTATCTAATGGTTACAATTTTTTGTAGAGATTTTCTGTTTTAATTTTTCTCGGTGTTCAGTATTTTTGTGATTTTACATGTTTTTAGACACAGAGGTAGTTTTCGAACACACAAACATATGCAAAATATATATATATCTAGCTTTTCTATCTAAGAAGTGAATAATGAAAAAAGTAAAATCACAAAAATACTGAACTCAGAGGAAAATCTAATCGGAAAGTTCATCATCGCATGGCAAAATCAAATGACAAAACACAAAAAAAAACGAATGGAGAAGAACTGTTATATTCCTGACTTAGTACGGGCATTTTCAAACGTAGAAAATAATGGATTAAAGCTGGTTTTATAGCGCTAAATTGATTGTATTATTTGTTATTTTAGGATGCATGAATCCACCAGCTGTACCAAACGCAGCATTACACATAGACTTACTACAGAATGATACCATGGTGTACTATGATTGTGATCATGGATATAACTCTGTTGGATATAAGTATATTGATTGCTATGGTACTTCATGGACTGTAAGACGATTCATTTGTACACGTAAGCATCAATCATAAAATACAACTAATACCTTGTCGTATAAAACAATTTGCGGTAGTATAATTAATTAGTATGCACATGGTACATAATTTCTGAAAAATAAACAACATAATAAAAGAAAAACAAAAACATATAAAACCCATGTTTGATACGCTCATGTAAATTAAAAAAAAACATGGTTGCTAATTGTTTTAAGAAGAGATACTTTTTTATGATTATGGCATCCCATTTTTGTTTGTCATATTGCTATGTCATTCGATTGCATTGAAAAAGAGGTAAAGATATCAAAATAACATTGAAACTCACAAATCGAGAATAAACTGACAACCTCCTAGCCAAAAAGAAACTAGAGGCTCTCAAGAGCCTGTGTCGCTCACCTGTTAATGTGTTTACAGATGTTGGCCATCTTCGTTGGTAGGCGGGGTCATTAGACACTTTTTAAAAAAAAAGATACCCTAGTATTATGATTGTGGCCAAGTTTGGTTAAATTTGGCCAAGTAGTTTTAGAAATGATTTTTATACAAGTTACAAAAATGACGAAAAGTTGTTTAATATTGACTATAAAGGGCAATAACTTCTTAAGGGGTCCTCTAACAATTTTGATCACGCTGACTTATTTGTAGATCTTACTTTGCTGAACATTATTGCTGTTTACAGTTCATCTCTATCTATAATAGTATTCAAGATAATAACCAAAAACTGCAAAATTTCCTTAAAATCACCAATTTTAGGGCAGCAACCCGACAACAGGTTGTTCGATTCAATTGAAAATTTGTGAGGGGATATATCTTATTCTGATGGACATTAAAATCTTGAAAGATTTGCCCTAAATGTCTTAGTTTCAAAGATATAAAGCAAAAACTGCATTTTACCACTATGTTCTAATTTTAGCCATGTCGGCCATTTTGTTTGGTAGGCTGGGTCATCGGACACATTTTATAAACTGTAAACCACAATGATAATTGTGGCCAAGTTTGGTTAAATTTGGCAAAGTAGTTTCAGAGAAGAAGATTTTAAGAAAAGTAACAAAAAATGACGAAAAGTTGTTAAAAATTTACTATAAAGGGCAATAACTCCTTAAAGGGTCGACTGACCATTTTGGTCATGTTGACTTATTTGTAGGTCTTACTTTGCTGAACATTATTGATGTTTACAGTTTATCTCTATCTATAATAGTATTCAAGATAATAACCAAAAACTTCAAAATTTCCTTAAAATAACCATTTCACAGGCAGCAACCCAACAACAGGTTGTCCGATTCGTCTGAAAATTTCAGGGCAGATAGATCTTGACCTGATCAACAATTTTACCCCGTTTCAGATTTGCTCTAAATGCTTTGGTTTTTGAGTTATAAGCCAAAAACTGCATTTTACCCCTATGTTCTATTTTTAGCCATGGCGGCCATCTTGGTAGGTTTGACGGGTCACGCCACACATTTTTTAAACTAGATACCCCAAGGATGATTGTGGCCAAGTTTATTAGAATTTGGCCAAGTAGTTTCAGAGGAGAAGATTTTTGTAAAAGTTTACGGACGACGGACGACGGACGACGGACGCAGGACGACGGACGCAGGACGACGGACGACGGACGACGGACGCCAAGTGATGAGAAAAGCTCACTTGACCTTTCAGGTCAGGTGAGCTAAAAAAGACAAACAGGCAAACAACACTACAGAAAACTAAATAGACAACTATAGACTGAACAACTAGTATTGACTGTGGATTCTTTAATGAAAGTTTCAACCAGTTGAAAACATTCAATATCAGTCTTGTAGTTACTGGCGTCTTTAAATAAAATGTAGAAGCGCAGTAATACATTCTTGTAATTTGCCTTAAATCAAAATTTACGTCATGCTAAATGATTGACAAAAAAGTTAAACAAAAATCAACACTTTTGCACATTTCATCATTAGTCGACCATGATTTGTTTATATATATAGAAAAGAAGATGTGGTATGATTGCCAATGAGACAACTATCCACAAAAGACCAAATTGACACAGACATTAACAACTATAGGTCACCGTACGGCCTTTAACAATGAGCAAAGCCCATACCGCATAGTCAGCTTTTATTTCAACCAACAATGCTAAAAATAAATTGAATTAAAATGAATTACAATCATATAACGCTAGCATATAATGTTTTGAGAATTGATTGAAATAACAGCATTACTTTATGCTAAACATTCAATATATTTATTTTGGCATATTGAAGGATCTTTTGTCTGATTTAAAAAAAAATACTGTTAATTATGGGGGGAAAAGAATTAGCTATAACCCGATATGAGTTGATGCGGCATTAAGCAAACACCAATCAATCAATATAATAACTTGTTGACCACATTCTTTTCAAAAAGTTTAGTTACTCATGTGCCCTCTCATAATATAATGCATTAAAGATATGTACGAATAGCATAAAACAAAGAATACGTTGCTCGACTGTTGACAAAATAGTTATAGAAATCAAAGGTACCAGGATTATATTGCAATACGCCAGACGCAACGTTAGACTCATCATTGAAGCTCAGGTGAAAAATGTTAGAAAGCTTAACAAGTATAAAGTTGTAGAGCATTGGGGACCCAAAATTTCAAAAAAGTTGTGCCAAATATGGCTAAGGTATTCTATGACTGGGATAAAACAGTCCTTAGTACTACGAATAATTTATTCTTTTTCGTAAACAGGAAATTTATAAAAAATACCATATAATTTATAGTCATGTCAACACCGAAGTGCTGATTACTAGTGATAACCTCGGGGACGAAACGTCTACCAGCAGTAGTTATGTTTTGCTTTTCTTAATGCTTGTTTCAATTCCTTTTTTTTTTATTCAGGTTGCACAGAGCCACCAACTGTTCAAAATGCAACCTATAAAATTGGAAAAATCAGCAACGTGTTTGAAGTGTTATATCAATGTAATATTGGATTACTTTTGATTGGAAGCGAGTTCATAAATTGTCAGACAGATGTTACGTGGACATATCCAACATTCCTTTGTACCGGTAGGTTTTGGTAGTAGAATTTATGAAAGAGCTTATAGTCATGTCACATGCATTAACTATTTGCTTTTAAATGTATAAATTGAAATCAATTAAAAGGCGAGATGTGATTCAACCAGACACAACTATTCAATGTCAGCTGATATTACTAAAATGAGGAACATTTTGTTGTAAAATCTCACAGTCATATAAGTGAGAGGTTTAGCTAGCCAGATTAAATCCACAATCTTAAACATAAGACAATGCCTCTACCAAGTCAGGAATATGACAATTGTTGTCCATTCGTGTGATGTGTTGCAGCTTTTAATTTTCTGTTTGATAAATGACTTTCCGTTAAAAATGTTCGTCGGAGTATATATAGTATTTTTATCAATTTACTTTTTAATTCATCTTGGCACAATAGTTATATGTCAGCTGATATATTCAAATGAAGAGTACTTTTTGTAATATCTCACATTAAAGAAATGTATTGAAAAAATGATTCCTCGAAGACAAAAAGTCAATACCTTGATGTAGAACAACAAGACTGAACAGCAAAGAATCAATCGGGGTGAACTAACGTGCTTAATAATGCGTGAGCAAATCTCCCTTACAGTATGACCTTTATTTGTGTTACTCATGACTTATTCATAGAATCGTGATGCAATTAAAAAACTAATTTGCAATTTTACGAACGATGGACTACATTATAGTCACTGAAACATGTGAAAGTTGAATAACAAGAACAAATAAAAATCATCATAGTTGTATGCTTATATATTAAAAAGAAGATGTGGTATGATTGCCAATGAGACAAGTCTCCACAACAGACCAAAATGACACAGAAATTAACAACTTTAGATCACCGTACGGCCTTCAACAATGAGCAAAGCCCATACGGCATAGTCAGCTATAAAAGGCCCCGAAATGACAATGTAAAACAATTCAAACGAGAAATCTAACGGCCCTATTTATGTATGTTTTTGTCATAACATAAAATGAATCATACAATGTATTAAGTATATTCATATTGATTATCTATTGACATGTGCATTGTCTGTTGTAGATTGTCCTATTGCACCATCCGTTCCAAATGCAGTTGTTGATATACCTTTAATTCGTCATGATGAACAGCTATTGACTTATACATGTATTAATGATTTTCATTTGTATGGACCAAATATAATATCCTGTCAGAATGATACTACCTGGTCTTCAATTATGTTCGCCTGTATTGGTAGGTTAGCTTGTTTAATTCATTGCTTTTTATACCAACATTAGCAAAATGACACATGTGGAGCAGGATCTGCTTAACCTTTCGAAGTACATGAGAACGACACGGTTTTTGATGGATTTGTTGAAAAAAACATTATCCGCTCAGGATGATATATTTGAATTAATTATTTAATGTAACTACGATCAAATGCAACATTTTAAGTCATGGGACAGTGAATGGTCTAAGTCACAGATTTTGCTACAAATTTCCAATCCCTTTTTGCTCGTTGAACTATAACTTTAAACTGTTTTTATGTGAAATATTGCTTATCGAATTCTTTCAAAATACTAATTGCCAATTTGTAAAGAAAGCACATAAATAAGCGAAATTTTTCTATAGTTTGTCTTAAAAATTTCAAGCATTAATGACTATTTGGTCTTAAGTTAAAATACAGTGGCAATTATTACGTCAAACTTTAACGTTATCCAGCTGAACAATTCAACATACCTTTAATTGCATTATAGAACGTACTGGTTCCCGAAAGTTTGATAGAACAAAAACAGGTGCTTCTAATCTGTACAACAGGACAAATGTGCCCACTACTTAAATTTTATATACTCTGTTTACCAAAACTTCCCAAATAAATCATCTATTTACAAAGATTCCAAAGATTCAGCTACGAATAGGAATTATTTTGTTTAAAAGTACAAAATGTACTTACTACCTCTATGTGTTCATTGTATCCGGCCCTGAATTAGTGGTTCTTTACCTATAATGTCGTATACACATTTTATGATGAGTTTATTTACAACCACTGGGTCGATGCCACTGCTGGTGGACATGTATTTCCCCGAGGGTATCACCAGCCCAGTAGCCAGCACTTTTGTGCTGACATGAATTATCATTGATATGGTTATATTAAATTTATAAATTAACTGTTTACAAAATTTTTAATTTTTAAAATACTAAGGCTTTTCTACCTCAGGAATAGATTACCTTAGCTGGATTCGGCAAAACTTTTAGAAATTTTGGTCCTCAATGCTCTTCACCTTCGTACTTTATTTGGCCTTTTTAATTTTTTTGGATTCTAGCGTCACTGATGAGTCTTTTGTAGACGAAACGTGCGTCTGGCGTATGTACAAAATTTATTCCAGGTATCTATGATGAGTTTATTTAGATAATTTATACCACGTACTTATTGGTTTCAAACATCAAGTTTAAGTTTTCAAGTATATAAGTACGCTTGTTTGAAAATGATATTATATATGATATGTCTAAAAGTATATTATCTCATAATGTGACATAATCATTAACATTCAAATTTTCTATTTTCATCTTTCAGCGTGTCCTTATCCTTCTAACGTTACAGGGGCATCATTTAAGTATGAAATGGAACAGAATAGTATGATTTTCTATTACGAATGTGACGAAGGACTTAATTTAGTAGGTGATAGTACCATGCAGTGTCAATCAAATGCAGAATGGACCCCTCAGAGGTTTATTTGCACTGGTAAGAATGATAATGAAGTATTTATAATAAGAAGATGTGGTTGGATTGTCATTGAACCGTATCAACTTCACAAGTAATACACGATGGTCTTGAAGTATAGATTTTGCGTACTGGCGTTGTTTATCATCTTAATAACGTGTTATATTATTATTTTATTTGTCTTTATTTATATTACTTTTACTGTTAAGTCTGTTTTTCGAGATATCCTTTTTGACGTAACTCTGTGCTTTCCATTATACTTTGAACGACAAAATTGTTTTATGATATGACTCTGTACCTATGTATCTTGTCATACTTTGAATGACAAAATTATTTTATTTTTTAATAGTACTTTTACTGTTAACCCACTTTTTTGTGATTTACATTTCACGTGAAGTACTTATGTATCCCGTCATACTTTGAACCACACTATTATTTTATTTATTATTACTTTATACTGTTTAGTCAGTTTTTGTTATATCTATTTTGCGTTACTGTATTTATGCATCCCGTCATACTTTGAAGGACAAAATTATTTCATGTCTACCTGTGCGAATTTCAAACGCGCAATTTTACACCAGTACTCAAAACCCTCCTTCCTTGATGGGTGCATTTTACATAGACAAATAAAATCGTATGATATAATCAAAATGAGAATGTTAATTTGATGTATGCCTTTTTGTGCTTCTTCGTTACATTTGTTGTTTTTATAGTTATTAAGATGATAACACAGTGTTGACTGCTGTACCCCTATTTTTGACATTTTAACTATTGTGTCTGTTTGTTTTGTACACGCATCGGTGACAATAAAACGGAATTTGATGGGACTGTCATACAAGTGAGAGGTTTAGCTAGCTATAAAACCAGGTTCAATCCACCATTTTCTACATTTGAAAATGCCTGTACCAAGTCAGGAATATGACAATTCTTGTCCATTCGTTTTTGATGCGTTTTGTTATTTGATTTTGCCATGTGATTATGGACTTTCCTAATTGATTTTCCTCTGAGTTCAGTATTTTTGTGATTTTACTTTTTCCAAAATAGACCAAACGGCATAGAAATTAACAACTATAAGTCACCTTATATGTAGACAGCTCCTCACAAACAAAACCCTCTAACTGTTAAATGTAAAGGCATACACTACAGACACAGATACACATTCAACTGCATCCACAGAGTACGAGAAACAAACCATGCAGTAAATTTAAAAAGAAGACGTATTATGATTGCCAATGAGACAACACTGCATAACAGACCAAAATGACACAGAAAATAACAATTGAAGGATACTGTATGCAATGATTATGCAACATTTGTTAGATATAATTAATTTGTTTTAAAGTACTTCTTTTTCCAGTTAAATGTCATCCTGATCTTTCATTTGATAAAGGCGTTTTATTTTCAATCTGTATGCATGAAATATCACTTCATATAAACGTCCTTAAGACACCATTGTAACACATGAAGACATTGAATATTTATAGCTTGCAACTTTGCAAACTGACAAGATCTACACAAAAGTTTTAATGTAACTATGTAATAATTAGTTCTATATGAGAGTCAATGTAACAGACACCTTTAAATATTATCATATTTAACCAAATTCCTAACAACACAAAACACAATAGCAGGAAAACAGATATGAAATCATAACAAGCAACATTTATCAAGTATTACATGTTTAGAAAAAAACTTATATAGTCTAATGCAAAATGTGATCTGTTCTCAGAATGTACACATCCTATTCCTTTAAACGAAACATCAATCAGCATTATTGAGGACTCCGGTACATATAAGGCAACATATAACTGCAATGGTGGATCAAATCTGATTGGGAATGGTGTAATAACATGCCAAGACAATCTTACATGGACGGATCCATTATTCTTTTGTTCAGGTATAGTTAGTATTTAACTAACTCTATAAGTAACTAGATCAATCCTTATATTTTAAATCTGTTTGACAAAATTGATATAAGAAGATGTGGTATGAGTGCCAATGAGACAACTCTCAATCCTATTCATTTGTAAAAGTTATCCATTATAGGTCCAAGTACGGTCTTCATAACGGAGACTTGACTTACACCGATCAGCAAGCCATAAAGGAACACCAAAAATGACTAGTGTAAACCATTCAAACTGATAAACCAACGGTCTAATATATAAAAAAAAAAGAGAAACTAGAAACATAGTTTGTTCATTTTTTGGCAGAATAGTTCTCGTCAGAAACTTTTACTTTAAATTTACTTTTATATATATAATATTTGATAACTTTATTTGAAAAAAAAAACAATTAGTATCAAATGAGATTCCTGGAATATATGTTCTCATATACAATTTCTTATTGATTGCCCAAATGTAGATGTGAACATATGAATCTCTATAACTAATTCTCAATCTTTATTAACAATTTCTTATTAATTGCTCAAATGTAAATGTGAACATATGAATCTCTTTAACTAATTCTCAATCTTATGAATCTCTATAATTAATTATCAATCTTATGAAACTCTATAACTAATTTTCAATCTTATGAATCTCTATAACTAATTCTCAATCTTTATCAACATATTTTCAATCATTAATATTAAATCAATATTTTAGAATGTTCTAATCCACCCGTTATTCGGCATGGAAACTTACATATCGACTTAATACAGACTGATCAACTTGTCTACTACGATTGTAATGATGGATATAATTTCTATGGCGAAAAATACATGAAATGTGAAAATGACGACACTTGGACTAACCCAAAATTTATTTGTACACGTACAGTCCCTGTAACGTAAAAGTTAACACTTTTTTCGTTCGGGAATCGTACGTACAGCGTTCGGTTATCGTTCGTATAGAGTTCGGTCATCGTTCGTACATCGTTCGTACATCATTCGTATATCGTCCGTACAACGTTCGGTCAGCGTTCGTTCATCGTTTGTTCATCGTATGGTAAATGTCACCGTTGAGGGTTTTGTTATAACGTATGGTTCATGGTATCGTTAATCGTTTTATTTGTCGTATGGTTTATGGTATGGTTTAGCGTTTAGCGTTTCGTTTATCGTATGGTATGTGCTATCGTTTAGCGTTTCATCAATCGTATAGTATATCGTTTTGTTAAAGCGTCTGATATACACGTATGTTTTGGTTTTATTTCATAAAGTTTTTTCAATTATTATAGTTTTGAGTTAAAATGATTTAATATAAAAAGATGCGGGATAAAAAAAAATATTAGTTTGAATTGGATTAAATCTCTAACTAATATCATTATGGAATATATATAAAACGAATAGGAAACGTTTCTTCCATCACATTTTGACATGAATAACATGAGACCAAATACCGTGATATAAGTCAGACTCTCTATGTCTCTCTCTCTCTCCTCCGCCAAACATTTCTCTAATCCAAATATTTCCTTGACACAATAAATTATAAAGAATGTTCTATAAATGAGGCTGTATATGAAGTACATGTTTTATATTTAAATGTATTAAAAAAAATACAACACATCCATGGTATTTGTTCTCCTCAATGTCAGAGTCTGATATAAACCGAAAACTGCCAGGGATATATAAAAATTCGTTAAAGATATCTATGGAACCAGTGTCGTTTGTGATTCCTGCTGTTTGTGTTAAAACTGTTTTTTTTTTTTTACTGTAAAAATTGCTTAAGTCCATGTATGAGTAAAATACAGAATTTAAAAATAACTCTACCTTTTTTATATTTCTTTATTTTAGAAGTAAGCTTCTGGCCAAGTTTCACTTATTCTGTCGCAAATCATTTACCTTAAATAACCAATCAATTGTATTCTAAAAGAAATTGATTTGTTCTTTGTACGAATACATGAAATATTTTTCACTGGACGTTATGTTTGCAATCGATGATAAAATACAAATCTACAGTATTTATTTGAAAGAGACTAAATAATATATTTTTTTTATTATTATTCTACACATATTTGAAGGATCGAAATAATCAGTTCTACAAATGGATGTTATTTAAAGACTTGAAATTTTACAATTATCACATGCATCTATGAAAATTTTTATCGACGCACCAAACTTTTCCCTTTCATCGTGCATAGCTCATTTTCCGATTCACTTAAGGTTTCTAACGATCTTCTTACTTGTTCATTACATTCTAAAATTAAAATCCTACACAAATTGCAAAAACTTTTATTCTCCGGCTAGACTGCGTAAAAAGATGAATACTGTTTTGTTTGTGTACACACCATGTTTTGGAGGCCGATATCGAGTTTCGCTAAAAAAGAATTAATTTGCGCCACAACTTAATTACGCCAATTCCTGTTTTGCATCACTTTATTGTAAAAACTGCAGCATTCATTTGTGCCAATAAAACAATCATTTAATTGCGCAAATATTATAGACTTGTTTTCAAATGTTTGACTGTTCTTAGTGCACTGACGAGGTCCTTTCCGGTATTTACAGGTACAGATACCGCAAGGGCCTCCTTAGTGCACTTAGAACAAAATAGTGCACTAGGACCTGATGGAAAGATAGAATTGACACAAAAAAACATGGCATACGGAAGGAGAAGTACATAATTTCAAATTTTAGTAATTTTAGTTATTTAACAGTTGAAGTCAGCATTTTAATGTTACATGTACGTGTAAATAGGTTAATCGTTTCGAGGTAAATATGACACAATTAATAAAATTGAGAATGGAAATAGGAATGTGTCAAGTTCCATTTATTGGCGCAATTCATATTATAAAAAAGAAGAGATAAGCGCGATTCAACCACAATATGACAAATTACACATAACCGTTTTGACAAACCAGTAAATTCTTCGCCCGGTGATATACACCTGACAGTAATCTTCATTCAGTAACTTTACAATACCCAGCCATGCCATTTCCGTATATTGTACATGTAGATAGCACGTGTTATACATGTATATACACCATAAATACCCATTCAAGTGATTTTTATTTTTAGAAGAACACCATATCGGGTACATAAACATAAAATTACAATTGAAAAAAATGTATTAATAAGTTTAAATGTTGTTTTATTAAATGCACCTAGGTATGTATTTGTAAACTTATGTTAATTCGTTATTTCATGTATCTTTTTTTTTGTTGTTGCTTCAATTACTTTTTTTTATCTTATTGAATTATTCGTAAATCGAAAAACGCACAAATCTGAATAGAATCATATGGCATTGAACAGCTCATCTATCGATTTCACAAGAAATATAATACTCGTAAGTCATATAAAAAAGAAGATGTGGTATGATTACCAATGAGACAACTATCCACAAAAGACCAAAATGACACAGACTTAAAGTCATATGAAACGAGTGAGTGGTGACAAATAATGTTTTTCCAATTCTTGAACCAATGCATGTATATATCACAAACTAAGTCCTCTGTGCACGATTTTATCATTATTTACGCAAATATATCGTATAATCGTCAATTTTTTTTCTCTCTGTCTGTTATGATTTAACAAATATGGCTGCTCATTAAATGCCGTGTTTTGAAGCCGAAGTTTACCGATTGTCACCTTATAGTAAATAAATAACAAAAAGCATGGGTATTGAGCACGTGCTTAACATGTACAATCAGATAATTGTTTATTTTAATGACAGATTCATGCGTATTGCGATCACCGGATTTTTACGAGGAGGGTTACGCTCAGGTCACTATGCATACGGAAAATATGTCGGCGAATTGCTTCCTGGAAGCAAGCAATTAAAAATAAGTAAACTTCTTCTAAATGAGGACAAATTAAAGAATTTTCCTCAGAAAAAAGTATATGTACAAAAGTTTAATAATGAAAACTATCCATTTAGTTATAAAAAAACAGATGCATATTTTTTTTAATTTGAGGTTTCATATGACTTTAACATTATGAACATTGAAGTTTAACTTGATATCAATTTTTCGTATACGCACAAACATAAAATAAAATGAAACACTTAAAAGCGGTTCAAATTATGCAGTGCATTTTGAAAATATAGTTTTGAAAAACCGGTTATTTTTGTTTCATACTTTTTCTGTCCCTTTTCTTAAAAATTAGGACTAGTGTCACTGGTTTATATAGAACTAGTGAATAGTCCCAAAAAATATAACGTATTGTTTTCGGCTGAGACTACTACATGTACATTGTATAACAGTTATAGTAGTCTCAGTTTTCGGCAATATTGAAACAATATCCTTAAGAATTTTAATTGCTTCAGTCATTTAATATATATTTATTATTTCATGGAACATTTCGGAAAATTAAGGTGGATATTTAATCATCGGCTCTCATGAAGTTTACTTGTAGGTTGAAAGAAGGGGGACAATATACCTCTTAGTAGTAAAACTTTAAGATTGGTATTCTTTAAATTGTATAACTTTCTTATTCATGCGTTCTCCTCAATTTTTAAATTATATTGAGAATCACGTTTTTATGCCAGATCTTTTATCATTTGTTAAATCAAAGACTTGTAGTACATGTATTTTATTTTCCGGGATAAATTATTCACAATGATAAATAAATAAGGGATGATTTAGAAATTGGCATGTTGTATATACACCTATCTATAATTGGTGAACACTATATAATGTTACCCACTAGCTGTCCTTATGTGTTTTTGTTGTTTGATTGCTGTCTCGTTGTCGTTAAACCCACTATGATCTCCTACAGTTTCAATATATATTTCCCTTACTCAGAGGAAAGTGATAGAATAGGTTTGTATATACATTTTAGCATTTCACTTTTCAATTTTTGAACTCCCCAAAATTTTATTTTAAACTATTAATTTTGAAGACGTGTGTTATCTAAACGAAGTCTAAATGGTCACCAACTTATCAGTTTATTGTTTCCCTATTTGGCACACACCTAAATATAAATTTCATTGTAAATACAATTTAATTGGTCGCAGTCAGTTCTATTGATCACAAAACAAATCCACGTTTTTTTTTTTAAATATGAGAATATTTATTATTTTTACTTTGAAACAAGGAAATAATACTTTAAATTACATTGTGCAAAATATGACGTAAATTCTTCCTGCGAATTAGAAACTCTTTTCTTCATAAAAATGTTTGACATAGTTTACACTGGACATAAAACAACTTACAATCAATCAACTAAAATATATCTAAGGGATTATTATTAATTTATGCATGTACATGTATATATAAAAAAAAATGCCGTATACCATATACAATGTACATATATTGTGGGTTAATTATTTTAAGCATACAGTTCATTAATCGATCTCTGAAACAAATTATATATAATTATATAGAATAAAGTCAAAGTAAAGATAAAACTTGGCGGAAAAGAAACATATGAAAACGATAGATGCAATGGGCATGCAGGGCATGCAGACTTGCAAATGATATTCTAAAAAAATACATATTTACTTGATTAAACTTAGGACTTTAATTTAAGAATTGTTGATGGGATGTTGAAGTTTCCAGAACATAGAAAATGCACAAGAAAATTTATAAGTACACTACTCTATCAAAATGTGTTTGGTGTCCATTTTACAATATATTTGTTTAAGAATTTAGTGTTTTCTTATTCCTTCTGACATCTGTGTCCATGGATCTGAACAAGAAATTGCGAAGACAATTATGCTTATCTGTTTACCTTTAATTTAAAAAAATAATTTTTCAACAGAATATTTTATATATAAAATTATTTAATTTTTGTTTGTCTTTGTGAAAACAAAGTGGCCCTAAAGCTAAATGTCATCGTCAGCATGTATAATGGAAGGCGATAAACACTTTAGAATATACACCGCCTGCTGGATCTTTTTACCTGGGCCCAGATCTTGTTACGTAACAAGTATGAATGTAAAATTCTCGATATGGTATATTCAGTCGAATATACACGATATCTCTGGACTGGGTTATTTAAGGTATTTTGATCTCATAATGTAACATGTAAATTTATTTGTGCTTTATGTAAAAAATAAATGCATTTGACCATTTTATTTTGAAAACTTCTTTGAAATGAGTTGACTTTCAGCATTTATTTATTTTCAAAACCGGGTACAAATCACGGATTTCCAATTTTAGACCAATCTCATTATTATCAGTAGTAGGAAAATATTTGAAAAAAAAATGTATTTAAAAACGTATTAAATCACTTAATTAGTTATATTTCAAATATACAAAATGCGTTTCTGTTTCAAGTTCATATTTGCTTTTTGAAAATATTAATGCCGGAGTTACACAAGGCTCTGTATTAGGTTCCCTACTATTTCTTATTCATGTATATGACATAGCTGGTAATTTGATAAGTCTAACTCGATTGTGTGCTGATGAAAAATCCCTTTGCTATTCAAGTACTAGTCCTAACAAATTAGCGAATGTCTTAAATAGCGATTTAGAACAAATGTTAGTATGGTCTAAGGATTGGCTTATTGTTTTTAATCGGAACAAGACTATTACTATGCTATTCTCTTGTAATACTTCTGCAGATGATATTAAAATAGAACTTCAAAATCAAGACGTAGTAGAATTGTCTCCTGTCATAAACATTTAAGTATTACTTTTGATTTCAATGGTAAATTCTATACAATATAGAAAACGTTTCAAAGTGTGAAAGCACAAGATTAAATTTCTAAAAAAAATGAAATATGTATTGACTAGGAATTATCTTATTCACATAAACTTAACACTTATAAGACCAATTATGTAATATGCACGTGAGTTATGGGATGACTGTACTCAACAAGATTACAACAATCTGAAACATGTCGTTCAGTTGGAAGCAGGAAAATTAGTTACTAGGTTGCCTGTGTTCGCTAGTCTAGAAGTTATATATATTTTCAGTGGTACAGGCAGACATTTGCTAGTGGACAGAAGAAAATCCAAAAAGCTGAATACGTTCTATTCTTCACATAAAGTGGGACTGCCTTTACGATTTAATGCCATTTGTTTTCAGTTATAGATAGAATATCAGAAAATCCTTTTTTTTTTATCTGCTACTATCGAATGAAAAAGCTTAAACTCTGACATATGTACGTCCAGAAATATGAATATATTTATCTAACTTGACACAGACACAATTGCACGTCAATCTTTATTATTAAGGACAGTTGATTGGATAAAAGTGATGGATTGCCACGCCTATATTAAAACTGAGATCCTATGAACAGACTTCAGATAGCTCCCAGTATTCGAATTTGATAAACAAAAATATATTTATATCTTGCATTGTTTCAATATTAAAAGTGTTGGGTAACGTAGTTGAATTTTAGATTAAATTTGGGAAGTCGTGGATACATGTATCCCCATTTGTTAGGTTATTCAACATGAAGAAATAAAAAAAAAATATCAGCTGGTTTTAAGAGTTGCAAATATTAACAAATTAAATTTATGATACAGAATTATTTTTTTATATGTGTTCCTCAACAGTGTTTGCTAAATATTTTTTTTCCTCGAATCCCGAAAAGTGAAGAGGTTTTAATACGTGTAAATCCCGAATTCACACAAACGACGCACAGGCACTTGTCTCAATAAAAAATCAATCCTATATACCTTAATATTAAGGTATATAGGAAAACAAAATTTGAGACACGTGCCTGTGAAACGACGTTCATAAATGGTCTGTTCAAGAGTTTAATTTCACTTTTCAAAATATTTCAGACACGTAAATAATATAGGTTATTCGTAAGATTTTTATATTAAAATTTTCGATAACATTTATTTATTTTTGTTCGCCGTACCATTGTAATTTATGTTTAAAGTGACTTATAGACCCATAGGGTCGGGTGTTCTAATTATTGTTTTCATATCTCACTGTATAATATAATATTTTGTGAAAAAAACACATGTCACTATAATAAATAATTTACCTACTTACTTACTTGCTTACATTTTACTTACTAGTGCTAGCTTCACAAAGAAAATATCCACTGACATGCATAATATCTAATGCCATGGGTCACGCATGGACTGTCTTATTTTATAGGGATGCCCATATGGCACATCAAAGATAAGATTGATTTAATCATTGTACTTTAGAATTGCAACAAATTTTAAATTCACTTGAATACATTAACCTGTTATCTTGTCGACTTTACAGCTAATTTCCCAATGCTTGTAGAGAAACACTTTGATAGGCTTGCTTGCTCTGTTTGTATAAAAATGGATTCAAGCTTTGTAGATAACATTGATAACTTCAAACAATATAGAGGCATATTTTCATCTTTATATATTATATTTAAATTTGATTGGTTATCCCAATTACAATTGTAAAATATACAAACTAAGCAAGCAAGCTAACTAAAGTCTCGCTTTACATGCATTAAGGTATTAGCTGTAAAGCCAACAAACAGATAACCACTATATCCTGAGAAGAGACCACGATAAAATTTGAAAGTTATACAAATCTTAGTTTTCACGGGAACTCTTCACTCTAGTCCAGTTATATATATTACTCTTATACGTTTTATTTTCGAAACAAGGCTATATTTTGTCAAAAGACAAGCACAATAACCCCAAAGGAAATTGCGAGAAGTGGTTTCGTATTTCGTTTTCGTTAAGAAAAAAAATTTACTAATAGTTTATGTAAAATAACGACTCCTATACGGTGTCGCGTTTATATCTTTTGAATGTATTGGTGCAATATGATGCAAACAATAATGACCATAAAATGTCAGGTTTGCGAGATCAGACAGTAACCTAACAACTAAACAATTGAAAACATAGAGATCAATGTTTAGCATTCGCCAGCAATGAGCAATTTTCATAAATAAAACATGATTTAGGTGAATACTTTTCGAGTAAAGAAACAGAGACTACTGTCCATAGATTTGTAACAGTTATTAACCCCAGATGCTTGATGGGTACAAATCAGTATTCAGGAATTACCACTTTGCATTACACCACATTACAACAGAAATTAGAAAATACATGTAGAGAATCGAAGTATTTCTAAGACATTGTTATTTTCTTGTTGTGCATGTATGTAGCTTTTTTTTTCTGGCAAACACGGTTTTATAAATCCTGACATGCACCGACCATTGAAAAACAATCGATCTATTTAAAATAAGAAATGAAAATAATTGTTTTTTTATGGCAAATAAGAAAAATGACCGTTTGATTTGAAATTGTTTAAAATTATTTAGAATACATGTAGATTGAAATAGATGAAAATATCGTATTTTAATGTGAAAAGGCTAGACTTTAATTTGTGTCGTAGGGATGTGAGTGAGTGGTTTTGTTTACAATTTTTTCCCATTATTTCCCTAGTGAAAATCTGCAATAATTATTGTATCATCATGTTGTTTGATTTTCACATTATAACAAAACTAAGAATATGACTGATGAATTTATAGTTAGTTGTTTAATGTGCAGTGGCAATTATTAGATGTATCATTAGGAGGGCATTTACAATGTTATAATTAGATGTATGTTTCATTATATGTTGTGCCACATACTATAAATATGTAGTTTTATGGCAATAAAGATTTGAATTGAATTATAATACGTTATTCTGATTGGCTACACTGCAATTTTGCGTTACAGCTTAATCAATTTCCTTACACAATACAATGTATCATTCAAGATGACACGAGGTCCCACAATAGAGTGCACAGGTAAATTAAAAAAAAATTGATAAAAATCGTGTTTTCATAATCCTAGCTCAAAAATGTATTTATATTATAAGTATTGAATGCTTCTTTCTGTAACTTCATAGGGTTGTAAAAGCGTTGACCGTGTGCACATTTTTAGAATGAAGCGCTTTCGCGCTTTTTACAAAATGTACTTCGGTCAACGCTTCTACACCCCAATGAAGTTACAAAAAAAAAAGCATTCAGTACTTAAAATAAATATAAACAAGGACATCCTGTGTTATGCAAAGATGTGTATTTCGGCACAAGCGATGACCTATAGACCGTGTGTATCATATGTATATTTAGTGTTGGTTGCTCCGAATTAAGAAGGTATAAATACAGGAAAATAAAGAAAAAAAAAATACAAAATTAGATTAGAGTATAACGGGCAAAATGAAGAACAGAGGAATATGGTATAAGAAAATTAAGGAAAATGGTATAAGAAAATTCAAGACTAGAGGGACATGGTCTAGTTTTTTGTCGGACAATTGTTGATGATTGTTTAAAGTAAAGTGCATTTATAGGTAAACATAATACACAACCGTTTGTACATTGGTAGGGATTTATGTTTGGAGTTGATGAGGCACATAATGAGTAATTGTTTTTGTTTGAATTTTCTCGTATATTTGTTTTTTTTCCGTCTGATATTAAAGCTATAATAAAAAAATAAATTGTTTAATTACGACATAAAGATAAACTTCTATTCAGTCGTTTTTAAAATACATGCTATGAAAGAGAATACATAAAAAATATTTAACAATCTTTTTGAACAAAAAGTCAACCTTAAGACCCCGAATGTATTTTTGTAAGAACATTATATTAATTCCGACTTCAATCTAAAATAACTTGAATTGTTCATTTGGAAAAAAAAGGGTGATACCTTAGGCTATTTTCAAAAACATGTTGAGTGATCCGAATTTTACGCATATTATCAAAATAATATATAAAAAGATTTAACAGAACACAATTCATGTTTTATATTTAAAAAAAACCAATATATACGCTAAACGAAACTATGCACGCCAAGAAACGATGTACGCTAACCGATACGATATACGCTAAACGAAACGATGTACGCTAAACGAAACGATGTACGCTAAACGATACGGTATACGCTAAATGAAACGATTTACGCAAAACCATAAGATATACGATAAAAGGGCGCTTATGTTATCGTTTATGGAATGGTTTATGGTACATGGTTTCGTTCGTACATCGTTCGTTCAGCGTCCGTACAACGCTCGGTCAGCGTTTCGTTTGCATTCGTACACCGTTCGGTAAGCGTACGTACATCGTTCGGGCATCGTCCGTACATGGTTCGGGCATCGTTCGTATTGTTAACTTTTACGTTACACGGACTGTAAGT